>CM063510.1:67592538-67632538 GCA_032207245.1 Pardosa pseudoannulata
CCCTATAGATAAGAGAAATAGCTTTTTGTAAATGAGTGAAATTAAAATTTTTGTCTTTGGGTTCTTTATAAACATTTTTTAATCTGGTGGTTTTGATTTACAAGTTCACATTTTGATAAATAACCTCAGCAATTTGGTCTTTTCTAATTGTATTATTATTTAATTTTCTTTATAATTTGTAACGCATTTCTGTTCATATGTATAGAGAACATAATTTAATGGATCCGTAACATAATTTCACCATTTTTAATCAGGTGGTTTTGATTTACAAGATCACATTATGATAAATAACCTCAGCAATTTGGTCTTTTCTAATTGTATTGTTATTTAATTTTCTTTATAATTTGTAATGCATTTCTGTTCATGTGTATAGAGAACGTAATTTAATGAATCCGTAACATAATTTCCCTAACATTTTTAATCTGGTGACTTTGATTTACAAGATCACATTTTGATAAATAACCTCAGCAATTTGGTCTTTTCTAATTGTATTGTTATTTAATTTTCTTTATAATTTGTAATGCATTTCTGTTCATATGTATAGAGAACATAATTTAATGGATCCGTAACATAATTTCACCTTATTTAGTCTGATGGCTTTGATTTACAAGATCACATTTTGATAAATAACCTCAGGAATTTGGTCTTTTCTAATTGTATTGTCATTTAATTTTCTTTGTAATTTGTAATGCATTTTTGTTCATATGTATAGAGAACATAATTTAATGAATCCGTAACATAATTTCCCTAACATTTTTAATCTGGTGGCTTTGATTTACAAGATCACATTTTGATAAATAACCTCAGCAATTTGGTCTTTTCTAATTGTATTGTTATTTAATTTTCTTTATAATTTGTAATGCATTTCTGTTCATGTGTATAGAGAACGTAATTTAATGAATCCGTAACATAATTTCCCTAACATTTTTAATCTGGTGGCTTTCATTTACAAGATCACATTTTGATAAATAACCTCAGCAAATTGGTCTTTTCTAATTGTATTGTTATTTAATTTTCTTTGTAATTTGTAATGCATTTCTGTTCATATGTATAAAGAACAAAATTTAATGAATCCGTAACATAATTTGTCTAACAATCCAAAAAATTTTCCCCAAAAATTTACTATTGTTTTAACTAAATATGAATAACACATTTTTTTTTATTTAATGAGGTTAAATTTCTTCTTCTAATAGTATTTTGTAGTCTAGGGAATTTACAAAAAGAAAGCATTATTGTTTAATATTTTTTAAACATGAATTTCTTTTTAGAAGCTTCCAACTAAGATAACGAGTATTAATTTTTATGCTGTGGAACAAAAGAAATTTTAATTGTGAAGTAATCTCTATAATTAAAAATATATTTATACGATTAAGCATATAAAAATGAAATTTTATATACTCCCGTATCAATTTTTATTAAGATAAATACATGAGTTATAGCTCTTTCTTATTAATTGCAGAATAAAGTCAATAGTATATCAAAAATGTAATGAAAATTAATTGAAAAATATTTTAAAAATATGGTTATATACATGATATACAGCATGTAAATTAACAAATTAAACTTGGAATATTAAACTAATTAAAAGGTTTGATAATTATAAATATATTTTTAGCTGTTAGATATATAAATTATGTAACTTCTCGTTAAATGATCTTTTCAATACGCATGCATTTAAAATGCAATTTTAGTATAAAACTCTTCGTTATGGTAAAAACATAAAAATCGTTTATTATCTGAATAAAATTTTTCCCCTATATAATAATAGCCTAAGTTATCTGTCCGTCTGTCCTCGAATTTATGAAGTAGTTGTACCTGGAATAGATAGAGACATCCATGTAGGATTCTTGGTGAGTTAG
Source organism: Pardosa pseudoannulata (assembly GCA_032207245.1). Taxonomy (NCBI): domain Eukaryota; kingdom Metazoa; phylum Arthropoda; class Arachnida; order Araneae; family Lycosidae; genus Pardosa; species Pardosa pseudoannulata. The sequence goes on from CM063510.1 coordinate 67,594,398, forward strand.
GGTTAGCAACGTTCGAAATCCATCGCTTCCTCCCTTTTTTAGCATTTAATGCCATTATTTCAAGCCCTATTTCCCCGGTTAAGAGCAGGAGATTAAATTTATCACATAATAAATAGGTTAAATAACATTTTTCCAGCATTATGACGGCATTCCTTTAACCATCTAATTTAATCATTTCTTATTTTAAATTATTTAAATATCGTCTGCATTATTTTCATATGTTTTATCACTGAACTTAGATATCATGTAAATAATTTTCTTTTATATTTGTCTTAAATGATAGATCAGGTACATATGTGATAATTTCAAATTTAATCATCGATTATAATCATAATGTAGTGGAAATGATAGTTTCATTCCTTTACTTCCATTAATTATTGTGGCAATAAAATTGGAAAGAACTTAACTATAATTTTGACTTATAAGAAAACTTTGAATTATCTTTCTAAATGAATTCAACTGAATTCTAAACTTCATTCACAGTATCGGGAGACTTTAGAGGAGTATGAAGATAAACAAATTATTGAGCGTGTACCAGATAATTCTCAGCCGTAAAACAAACCATTTTTTTTAATCTGTCTTAGAGGGTACTTTACAATTATGGAAAATTAAAAATTTTACTGAACCCGTCATATGACGGGATATATGCTAGTTTGTTTATAATTTTTCATATGTATAAGCGGAATAGCATTTCTCTTTACAGTATTGATTACAAATTTTCCAGTGTGAAAAGAATAAATACTTTTTGCTTTCTGTTATGTAAGATCTCATAAAAATTTTAATAATTAATCTCAGTTTGGTATTTTCTGAATATAGAATTCACTCATTTTTCTTTAGATGTGTAGTACATTTCTGTTCACATGTGTACGGAACTTAACTTAAATAAAACCCTAACTTAAACTCTGCAACAAGTATAAATTTATATCCTAAATAAATTTCCCTATTGTATTATATTAAATATGAAAAGATAATGATGGTAAGGTAATTCATTTTCGCTTTTTCTTTGGTATTTTTTTATTATATTTTACTCATTTTTCTTCATATGTGTAGTACTTTTCTGTTCACACGTGTACTGAAATTAATTTAATAAAATCCTAGCTAAAAATCTCTAACAAGCCTAGATGTTTTTCCTAAATAAATTTCCCTATTGTATTACACCAAATATGAATAAAATAATGACCTTTATGGTAATTAATTTTCCTTTTTCATGGAATGAAGTAAATAGAATTTCTTTGAGGAAAAAATATGCTTTGATACAATGAATAGTATTCAACTTGAATTCTTCACACTCTCGTATACAATTTCGTAATAATAAATGCATTAGGGAAATAGTATTTACTTATTAACACTAGATTTACGGATGTTGATCATATACCTATTTTTACTGAAGTGAGCCAGTTTGACTCATACAAGAAAATTGAAGTTGTTTTACAAAGAAAATAGTTCCAAATTAATTTAAATAAAATGTTTATTATAAAAAAATTCATGGAAAAAACATTTTTTACATATACAATTTGTTTTTGAAACACATTTTCCGCAAACAATTCTATTACATTTAGCACAATGGTTTCTACATCTGTTTCTTTTGCACGATTGTTGAACTTGACAATATTTCCGTGCGTCAGTAGTATAAGATGTCAAGAATACTTCCATTCCAATGACAGAAATTCATAAATTTCTGTCATTGGAATGGAAGTATTCTCGACATCTTCTCTATATTTACTTTTTGGCTCTTCAGCCAATTGGAAAATATTCCAGGCCTGATAGAGTCAATAAATTTCATGTTATGCGATTAACTGTTAAACCATTCTATGAATCAAATTGGCTCACAACAGTGAAAATAGGTATACCACATTTCATAATGCGAAATGAAGGGGTCTGCGGGGAAGAGGAATGAAAGTTTACATATATTTTATTACTTAACTAAAAAGCAACGTATGTTTTCGAAAAGTGATATTAAAGTTATATTTATATATATATATATATATATATATATATATATATATATATATATATATATATATATATATATATAATATATATATATATATATATATATATATATATATATATATATATATATATATAGTGATCAAATTTTTAATGAGTCAAATTGGCTCGGTCAGTAAATCTAGTGTTAATAGCATTATAATGCCAGTAATTTATAAAAAAACTAATGAAAATAAATGAATTTTCTTTTTAACTTCAACTACTTTCAAGCTTTACAACATACAAACAATCAAACTAAACCTGAAATATGAAACTTCCATGAATTGCTTCAGTGTTAAAAAATGTTTATGTTTATATACTTTTAAAATGTTGGCTAAATTACGTAATTTCTCATAAATTTGGATAAATAATCTTTTAATTTCGTATTTCTATGAAAATGTAATTATTTCATTTATTTAAAATCTATTTGAATCAAAAGTCAAATATAAGATTATTTTCTTATAAAACTCTTCGTTATACTCATAAATCGTTCTTTATAGGAATAAAATTTATTTGGAAAAATAGCATTTTTCACTAGAGTGTTAACTAAGAATTTTTCATGGTGGTATTAATACACAAATATTATCACTCGCTTAAAATATGCAATTTCTCAGAAAATTTAATATATAATTGAAGCAATTTGATATTTTCTGGATATAATTTTTCATACATTTTAATAAATAATCTTTTTATTTTGTATTTTTATGAAAATGTATTTATTTCGTTTATTTAATATCTATTTGAATCAAAAGTCAAATATAAGATTATTTTGTTGTAGAACTCTTCGTCATACTCACAAAGCTTTCTTTATCGGAATAAAATTTATTTGGAGAAATAGCTATTTCGCCACAGTGTGAATTAAGAATTTTTCATGGTGGTATTAATACACAAATATTATCACTCGCTTAAAATATGCAATTTCTCAGAAAATTTAATATATAATTGAAGCAATTTGGTATTTTCTGGATATAATTTTTCATAAATTTTAATAAATAATCTTTTCATTTTGTATTTTTATGAAAATGTATTTTTATCGTTTATTTAAAATCTATTTGAATCAAAAGTCAAATATAAGATTATTTTGTTATAAAACTCTTCGTTATACTCACAAAGAGTTCTTTATCGGAATAAAATTTATTTGGAGAAATAGCATTTTCGCTGCATTTTTAATTAAGAATTTTTCATGGTGGTATTAATACACAAATATTAGCACTCGCTTAAAATATGTAATTTCTCAGAAAATTTAATATATAATTGAAGCAATTTGGTATTTTCTGGATATAATTTTTCATAAATTTTAATAAATAATCTTTTCATTTTGTATTTTTATGAAAATGTATTTTTATCGTTTATTTAAAATCTATTTGAATCAAAAGTCAAATATAAGATTATTTTGTTATAAAACTCTTCGTTATACTCACAAAGAGTTCTTTATCGGAATAAAATTTATTTGGAGAAATAGCATTTTCGCTGCATTTTTAATTAAGAATTTTTCATGGTGGTATTAATACACAAATATTAACACTCGCTTAAAATATGTAATTTCTCAGAAAATTTAATATATAAATGAAGCAATTTGGTATTTTCTGGATATAATTTTTCATACATTTTAATAAATAATCTTTTTATTTTCTATTTTTATGAAAATGTATTTTTATCGTTTATTTAAAATCTATTTGAATCAAAAGTCAAATATAAGATTATTTTGTTATAAAACTCTTCGTTATACTCACAAAGAGTTCTTTATCGGAATAAAATTTATTTGGAGAAATAGCATTTTCGCTGCATTTTTAATTAAGAATTTTTCATGGTGGTATTAATACACAAATATTAGCACTCGCTTAAAATATGTAATTTCTCAGAAAATTTAATATATAATTGAAGCAATTTGGTGTTTTCTGGATATAATTCCTCATAAATTTTAATAAATAATCTTTTCATTTGGTATTTTTATGAACATGTATTTTTTCGTTTATTTAATATCTATTTGAATCATTGTCAAATATAAGATTATTTTGTTATAAAACTCTTCGTTATACTCATAAATCATTCTTTATCGGAATAAAATTTATTTGGCGAAATAGCATTTTCGCTGCAGTTTTAATTAAGAATTTTTCATGGTGGTATTAATACACAAATATTAGCACTCGCTTAAAATATGTAATTTCTCAGAAAATTTAATATATAAATGAAGCAATTTGGTATTTTCTGGATATAATTTTTCATACATTTTAATAAATAATCTTTTTATTTTCTATTTTTATGAAAATGTATTTATTTCATTTATTTAAAATCTATTTGAATCAAAAGTCAAATATAAGATTATTTTGTTATAGAACTCTTCGTCATACTCACAAAGCTTTCTTTATCGGAATAAAATTTATTTGGAGAAATAGCTATTTCGCCACAGTGTGAATTAAGAATTTTTCATGGTGGTATTAATACACAGATATTAGCACTCGCTTAAAATATGTAATTTCTCAGAAAATTTAATATATAATTGAAGCAATTTGGTATTTTCTGGATATAATTTTTCATACATTTTAATAAATAATCTTTTTATTTTGTATTTTTATGAAAATGTATTTATTTCATTTATTTAAAATATATTTTAACCAAAAGTCAAATATAAGATTATTTTGTTATAAAACTCTTCATTATACTCACAAAGCTTTCTTTATAGGAATAAAATTTATTTGGAGAAATAGCATTTTCGCCACAGTGTGAATTAAGAATTTTTCATGGTGGTATTAATACACAAATATTAGCACTCGCTTAAAATATGTAATTTCTCAGAAAATTTAATATATAATTGAAGCAATTTGGTATTTTCTGGATATAATTTTTCATACATTTTAATAAATAATCTTTTCATTTGGTATTTTTATGAACATGTATTTTTTCGTTTATTTAATATCTATTTGAATCATTGTCAAATATAAGATTATTTTGTTATAAAACTCTTCATTATACTCACAAAGCTTTCTTTATCGGAATAAAATTTATTTTGAGAAATAGCATTTTCGCCACAGTGTGAATTAAGAATTTTTCATGGTGGTATTAATACACAAATATTAGCATTCACTTAATAAAATATGTAATTTCTCAGAAAATTTAATATTTAATTGAAGCAATTTGATATTTTCTGGATATAATTTTTCATAAATTTTAATAAATAATCTTTTTATTTTGTATTTTTATGAAAATGTATTTATTTCGTTTATTTAATATCTATTTGAATCAAAAGTCAAATATAAGATTATTTTGTTATAAAACTTTTCGTTGTACTCACAAAGAGTTCTTTATTGGAATAAAATTTATTTGGAGAAATAGCATTTTGTGAAATAAGAATTTTTCATATTTCTATCCTAATCCTATTTCTCCAATAAAATTTATTTGGAGAAATAGGATTTTCACTACATTGTTAATTAAGAATTTTTCATAGTGTTATTAATACACAAATATTAGCACTACGTTAAAACATGTAAGTTCTCAGAAAATTTGACACATAATTACAGCAATTTGGTATTTTCTGAATATAATTTTATTTCTGTTTCTTCATAATGTGTAATATAATTCATTTCACATTTGTACGAAAATTAAAATTTAATAAATCGTAAACTTAATTTTTTAACAATCCAAAAATTCTTTTTTCCAAATTATTTCTCTGTTATGTTAACCAAATATGAGTAACACATTTTATTTTAGTTAATAAGGCTAAATTTCTTCTTTTAACTAGCAATTTGTTGTCTAGGGAGTTTACAAAAAAGTAGCTTTATCGTTTATTATTTTTTAAGAACGTGAATTTTATTCTAGAAGTTTCTTTTGCGAAACTCAGGTAATTAACTTTAATTTTTTATGGTATCGAGAATAATCAAATTTAATTCAGGAAATAATCTTCATTTAAACAATTAAGATTATAAAAATGGACCTTTACATACTTTCGTTTCTATTTTCTTAATGAGTTCATAAAAAAATAGAAAAATTGAGATAAATAGGAAATCAATTTTTTTAATTTGATTAGTTAAGTAATCAAATTAAACTTGAAATATCAGGTTTCCGTTTCTTAAATCAGTCTTAAATAAAAACTTTAATATTTATAAACATTTTAATTGTTGGATTAATTATGAAATTCCTCATAAATTTTAATAAATTCTCTTTTCAATTCGGCACTTTTTTAAGATGCATTTTTCTCTTTTATTTAAAAGTTATTTGAATTCAAATTGAAAATTAAAATTTGCTTATTATAAATAAATCTCTTCGTTATACTGAAATTAAAATTGGTTTATAATAAGACTCTTCGTTATACTAAAAATTAAGATTAGTTTATTATAAGACTCTTCGTTGTACTGAGAATTAAGATTGGTTTATTATAAAACTCTTCGTTGTACTAAAAATTAATATTGGTTTATTATAAGACTCTTCGTTATACTGAAAGTTAAGATTGGTTTATTATAAAACTCTTCATTGTACTGAAAGTTAAGTATGGTTTATTATAAAACTCTTCGTTATACTAAAAATTAAGATTGGTTTATTAGGAAAATCTTCGTTGTACTGAAAATTTCCTTAAGATTGATTTATTATAAAACTCTTCGTTATACTGAAAGTTAAGATTGGTTTATTATAAAACTCTTCGTTATACTAAAAATTAAGATTGGTTTATGAGGAAAATCTTCGTTATACTGAAAATACGATTGGTTTATTATAAATCTCTTCGATATACTGAAAATTAAGATTGTTTTATTATAAAACTCTTCGTTGTACTGAATATTAAGATTGGCTTAATATAAAACTCTTTGTTATACTAAAAATTAAAGTTGGTTTATTATAAAACTCTTCGTTATACTAAAAATTAAGATTGGTTTATTAGGAAAATCTTCGTTGTACTGAAAATTAAGATTGGTTTATTATAAGACTCTTCGTTATACTGAAAATACGATTGGTTTATTATAAATCTCTTCGATATACTGAATATTAAGATTTGTTTAGTACAAAACTCTACGTTATACTGAAAATTAAGATTGGTTTATTATAAGACTCTTAGGCATACTGAAAAATTAAGATTGGTATATTATAAAACTCTTCGTTATACTGAATATACACAAAAAGTTTTTATTATGTGAATAAATTTTATCTTTATTATTATTCATGTTCATAAGAAAAATAGCATTTCTTAGTGAAATATTAGTTAATATTTTTGTGATATTTATTTACATTTATAAAATTTACGGCTAAGTTATGTAAGTTCTCTTAAATTTAAATAAATGATATCATCAATTTGGCATTTTCTGAATGAATTTTTACTCGTTTTTCTGCATAATATGAAATTTCTATTCACGCATGTACAGAAATCAGCTTAATCAATTTCAAACATAATACTTCTAACAGTCCTAGAATTATTTTACTAAATAAACTTCCTTTTATATTACAAGAAATTTTTATAACTTTTTTTTGTCAGTTAATAATGTTAAAGTTATTCTAACAAAATTTTATTGTCAGGGGAGTTTACAAAAAGATGATTTATTGTTATTATTTTCTTATGAACATGAAATTTTCATAGAAACTTTTTTTTGCTAAACTGTAGTAATTAATTTTAATCTTATGGTTTGGAAAAAATAAAATTTAATTTTGGAAATAATTTGCGTTGATACAACTAAGGTTACAAAAAGTTAATATTATGTACACTCGTTTCTATTTTCATAATGATAAATCAGTAATAGGAAAAAAACTCATATATAAAAAGTATTATGAAGCCAAAAATGGAATGAAAAACTTATTTTATAAATATGATTACTTGCATGATTTATAGCATGTAAATATTTTAACTAATCTTGATATATTAAACTTTCATCTTTAGCTTCAGTGTTAATTAAAATTTTTGATATTTATACACATTATTTAATTGTTGACTAAATTATGTAAATGTTCATAATTTTTTTAAATAATCATTTAAATTCAGACTTTTTAATGCATTTTCCGTTTATTTAGAAGCCTTTCGTCTATTTAAACTTAATGTCAAAATTAAGATTGCTGTATTATATAATTCTTCTATATATTACATGCACAAAATGTTTATTACCGAAACACAATTTTTTTGCTTATAATTATCCATATGCCTAGAACAAATTGCTTTTGTGTATTATTAGTAATATAATCATCAGTGACAAATCTCAATATTTAATTGAATTCAATAGAATATTAAGTAGAATTATTTTATTAAATTTGATTTTTTTACATGCTATACAACTTGAAATATTTGACTTTCATATCTTACTGGAGAGTTAACTAAAATATTTTCATTTTGATATTTATGTACATTTTCTAACTGTCAGCTTGATTATATAACATCTTATATTACATAATATAATATTTTAATGTTTAAATTATTATAATTTAGATGATAAAAGCCTGGTATTATCTGTATATTTTTAATTCGTGTAGTACTATACACTGAAGTGCCACTGAATTTGGGATAGCAAGGGCAATGCATATTGTGTAGCATGATGTATCATTTCTGCGCAAGTGAGGGCACTGTGGTAATTTCATATATAGCGTGTACTGTGATTGTTCTGAATTAGATGTTGAAATTGCCAGTATGGGTAAACTGCCTGATTTAGACGCCTTTGATCAAGGAAAAATCGTGGGTGCGTGACGCATAGGCCATTCAATTTCAGAAGTCGTCCGATAGCTAGGGTTTTCAAGGTCAACAGTGTCAAGAGTATACCAAGAATGCATAGATGGCGGGGATAAAACTAGCAATCGGGAAAACTACAAAGAACATTTAAACTTGCCAGTGCGTGATGAGAGATGGCTCAGGCGTATTGTACGCAGCCAGCGAAACCCAAACATTAACTCAAATTACCACCCAGTTGGTTGACGGTGCCAGTCGTACAGGTAATGCTCTACCTCCTTGCCGACCTAAGGTGCCAGTCGTACAGTCAATAAACGGACTGTGCAACGATCGCTTCACGGTATGGGTTTCTGGAACCGTCGACCTACGAGAGTACCATTGCTGTATGCTCGCCATAAGAGAGCACAGAGACTGGAGTGCAGAGGACTGGAAACGTATGCAGAGTATGGAATAGTATGGAAAGTAACGGAGTAGTATGGAGTGATGAGTCTCGATTACGACTACTTAACGCCAACGGGAGGCTGAGAATATGGCGCCAGGCTCTTGAAGCCATGGATCTACTTACCACGTTGACACTGTACAAGGACATGGTGGCTCATTCATAGGTCTAGGGTGTTTTTTATTGGTACTGTTTTGGATCTTTGGTGCATGCACTAACCTCCCTCAATGCAATTTGGTACGTAGAGTTGCTGGGTGAACATCTACATCCGTTTCTGTTGTTCTGTTATCCGTACGGTAATGGAGTTTTCTGGCAAAATACCTGTACCTCTCCCAAGTCCCGGTTGATTGCTGACTTGTTGGATGAGCATTTCTTTGACTTCTCTGTCATAAATTGGCCACCTAGAAGCCCAGTCTGAAATCCTATTGAGCATCTTTGGGATGTTTTGGAACAAGGCTTGAAAGGCCAACGAACCTTACTGAATTATGGACAGCTTTAGCCAATATTTGGCAAACCATTCCCGTGGAATGCTTCTAGAAACTTGTTGAATCTATGCCTCGTCGTGTGGCAGCCATTATCAAGACCAGAGGAGTCCCAACTCGTTACTAGGTAGGTATCCCTAATTCAGTGCACTTCAGTGTATATGTAACACAAAATGACACGTATGATGTTAGTTCATACCGCTTTGGAAAACTTAGCGAATAGACATATATACTGATATAATATATGCATAGAAAGATTTTTTATACAAACTTATAATATCAGCAGTTTCGAAAATTTAAAAAAGAAACTGTACGGCACAAACATTTACGGATTTCAATTACGGAATCCCTAACTTAATTTGTCTAACATTTTTAGAATATTTTCCGTTAATAAATTTCCCTCTTATATCCTACCAAATATGAATTACACGACTTTGTTTTCTGTTAATGATGTTGAATTTGTTTTAAAAGAATTTTGTTGTTTGGGGAATTTACAAAAGGAAGCTATTGTGTTCATTTTTTAAGAAGGTAAACTTTCATTCTAGAAACTTTTTTTGCTAAAGTAAGGTAATTAATTAAAATTTTTTACGGCAAGGAATAAAATAGAGTTTAATTGAGAATGTAATCTTTGATACAATTAAAATTATAAAAGGGGATATTTATAAGGATAAGTGTATAAAAGAAAAATATTTGCATATTAATAGAGCTTTGACGTCAATAATACATCATAAAATGTAATAGAGTTAAATGGAAAACTATTTTTAAAATCTCCTTTATTTACATGATATAAAGCTTGAAATGTTAAACTTCTATTTCTAGCTTCAAAATTAATCACAGCTTTTCATTGTGATAAATACATTTTTAACAATCAGCTAAACAATGCAAGTTCTCATAAGTTTTAATAAATACTTTTTGCAGTTTGGTATTGAGTAAAAACACGTTTTTCTCGTTTATTTAAAAGATATCTTAATTCAGAGTTGAAATTAAAATTACTTTATAATAAAATTCTTCGTTATACTAAACATACAAATTGTTGAAATGTGATGAAATTGAGTTGCTTTTATAATTACCAAGATGTTGAAGAAAAATAATATTTTTCTATTTGTAGTATTAGAACGATGAAAACATATAAAAAAATTTAATGGTAATAAACAGAAGATCTATTTTTTAATATATTTGATTTATTTTTTATACAGCTTAAAATTTTAAGATTTACAGGGTGTTTCAAAAATGACCGGTATATTTGAAAGATCAATAAAAATTAGACGGACAGTGATAGAAATACACAGTTTATTGCAATATGCTTGGGACAGTATTAAATTTTCAGGCAGACAAACTTTCAAAATTAGTTACAATGTTCCACAAGAGATGGCGCTGAAATCTGGAAGAATCTAAACTACGATATTTTCCAGCTATCCACCAGGCTCAGCAATAATATATCGTATTCTCAGAACGAAATTATCAGAAACACGTGTAAACGTCTCAGGCGGGATGGCTTCACATTCAGAACAGATGTACTACCTCAGTTATTCAATTGTTTCTGGATAGTGGCTGTGCACTTGGTCTTTTAAAAGTCTCCACAAAATAATATCGTAGTTTAAATTTTTTCCAGACTGCAGTGCCATCTGTTGTTAAATATTGTAACTAATTTTGAAAGTTTGTCTGCCTGAAAATTTACTATTGTTCCAGGCATATTGCAATAAACTATGTATTTATATTACTGTCCTTTTAGTTTTTATTGAATTTTCAAATATACTGGTCATTTTTGAAACACCCTGTAGATGTTAGTAAAAAATTCATTATATTCATATTATTTACAACAAATTCAATACTTATAGCTAATTTTTCTGTCAATAACTGGGGTCGGTTGTAGTCTCTTTCAAAGTATATATGTTACAAACTTCAGTGCAGTGCCTTAGTTAAAAAACAACTTTAGAAAATTAAATGAAATTTTTCTTCCTCTGTGTTTTCGGGCAACTGGTATCACGGCGAATCAACTAAAGGTACCCTAGCACTAAAGGTAGACTTGACAATCATTACATGTACCAAAAGATTACCAAAAATATTACCAAAAGATTACCTGTAAATGAATGCTTCACTCTTACTAACGATATAAAACCGAAACTTAATCTTTTGGAGACAGGTGGTCAATGTTTTCACCAAGCGGAGCAAGTGTCAAAAGTATGTTACACACTAAGCATTACGATTCCACATGGTCCACATATCACCTGTCATATGGGAAGGGTTATAGTTATTTTTATCAATCATTTCTATTATTCATATTGTTTTTGATTAACCCCTTAATGCACAGATTTTTTTTAAAAGGCCGACAAAAAAAAATCAATTTTTAATGTAAAAAACACAGTTTAGAACGTTGTCTTGCCAAGAAATTACAAAAATACAAAAAAATTCAAAATTTTTATTGCAATTTTGGATTTTGATAACATTGCAGAAAATAGTCTGATATAGCTTACAATCCCATGTAAATGATAAATATCAATAAAACTATTGTTTTTTTTTTCTTTCACATTGTTATTTTCAATTCTCGATTGCATTCGAGTGTGAAAAATTATAACAACATAAAGTAATAGTATGGAGAGTAACGGAGTAGTATGGAGTGATGAGTCTCAATTACGACTACTTAATGTCGACGGGAGGCTGAGAATATGGCGCCAGGCTCTTGAAGCCATGGATCTACTTACCACGTTGGGACTATACAAGGACATGGTGGCTTCTTCATGGTCTAGGGTGTTTTTTATTGGTACTGTTTTGGATCTTTGGTGCATGCACTAACCTCTTTCAATGCAATTTGGTACGTAGAGTTGCTGGGTGAACATCTGCATCCGTTTATGTTGTTCTGTTATCCGCACGGTAATGGAGTAGTTTTCTGGCAAAATACCTGTACCTCTCCCAAGTCCCGGATGGCTGCTGACTTGTTGGATGAGCATTTCTTTGATTTTTCTGTCATAAATTGGCCACCTAGAAGCCCAGACTGAAATCCTATTGAGCATCTATGGGATGTTTTGTAACAAGGCTTGAAAGGCCATCACGACTCCAACGAACCTTACTGAATTATGGACAGCTTTAGCCAATATTTGGCAAACCATTCCCGTGGAACTGTTCTAGAAACTTGTTGAATCTATGCCTCGTCGTGTGGCAGCCATTATCAAGACCAGAGGAGTCCCAACTCGTTACTAGGTAGGTATCCCTAATTCAGTGCACTTCAGTGTATATGTAACACAAAATGACACGTATGATATTAGTTCATACCGCTTTGGAAAACTTAGCGAATAGACATATATACTGATATAATATATGCATAGAAAGATTTTTTATACAAACTTATAATATCAGCAGTTTCGAAAATTTAAAAAAGAAACTGTACGGCACAAACATTTACGGATTTCAATTACGGAATCCCTAACTTAATTTGTCTAACATTTTTAGAATATTTTCCGTTAATAAATTTCCCTCTTATATCCTACCAAATATGAATTACACGACTTTGTTTTCTGTTAATGATGTTGAATTTGTTTTAAAAGAATTTTGTTGTTTGGGGAATTTACAAAAGGAAGCTATTGTGTTCATTTTTTAAGAAGGTAAACTTTCATTCTAGAAACTTTTTTTGCTAAAGTAAGGTAATTAATTAAAATTTTTTACGGCAAGGAATAAAATAGAGTTTAATTGAGAATGTAATCTTTGATACAATTAAAATTATAAAAGGGGATATTTATAAGGATAAGTGTATAAAAGAAAAATATTTGCATATTAATAGAGCTTTGACGTCAATAATACATCATAAAATGTAATAGAGTTAAATGGAAAACTATTTTTAAAATCTCCTTTATTTACATGATATAAAACTTGAAATGTTAAACTTCTATTTCTAGCTTCAAAATTAATCACAGCTTTTCATTGTGATAAATACATTTTTAACAATCAGCTAAACAATGCAAGTTCTCATAAGTTTTAATAAATACTTTTTGCAGTTTGGTATTGAGTAAAAACACGTTTTTCTCGTTTATTTAAAAGATATCTTAATTCAGAGTTGAAATTAAAATTACTTTATAATAAAATTCTTCGTTATACTAAACATACAAATTGTTGAAATGTGATGAAATTGAGTTGCTTTTATAATTACCAAGATGTTGAAGAAAAATAATATTTTTCTATTTGTAGTATTAGAACGATGAAAACATATAAAAAAATTTAATGGTAATAAACAGAAGATCTATTTTTTAATATATTTGATTTATTTTTTATACAGCTTAAAATTTTAAGATTTACAGGGTGTTTCAAAAATGACCGGTATATTTGAAAGATCAATAAAAATTAGACGGACAGTGATAGAAATACACAGTTTATTGCAATATGCTTGGGACAGTATTAAATTTTCAGGCAGACAAACTTTCAAAATTAGTTACAATGTTCCACAAGAGATGGCGCTGAAATCTGGAAGAATCTAAACTACGATATTTTCCAGCTATCCACCAGGCTCAGCAATAATATATCGTATTCTCAGAACGAAATTATCAGAAACACGTGTAAACGTCTCAGGCGGGATGGCTTCACATTCAGAACAGATGTACTACCTCAGTTATTCAATTGTTTCTGGATAGTGGCTGTGCACTTGGTCTTTTAAAAGTCTCCACAAAATAATATCGTAGTTTAAATTTTTTCCAGACTGCAGTGCCATCTGTTGTTAAATATTGTAACTAATTTTGAAAGTTTGTCTGCCTGAAAATTTACTATTGTTCCAGGCATATTGCAATAAACTATGTATTTATATTACTGTCCTTTTAGTTTTTATTGAATTTTCAAATATACCGGTCATTTTTGAAACACCCTGTAGATGTTAGTAAAAAATTCATTATATTCATATTATTTACAACAAATTCAATACTTATTGCTAATTTTTCTGTCAATAACTGGGGTCGGTTGTAGTCTCTTTCAAAGTATATATGTTACAAACTTCAGTGCAGTGCCTTAGTTAAAAAACAACTTTAGAAAATTAAATGAAATTTTTCTTCCTCTGTGTTTTCGGGCAACTGGTATCACGGCGAATCAACTAAAGGTACCCTAGCACTAAAGGTAGACTTGACAATCATTACATGTACCAAAAGATTACCAAAAATATTACCAAAAGATTACCTGTAAATGAATGCTTCACTCTTACGAACGATATAAAACCGAAACTTAATCTTTTTGAGACAGGTGGTCAATGTTTTCACCAAGCGGAGCAAGTGTCAAAAGTATGTTACACACTAAGCATTACGATTCCACATGGTCCACATATCACCTGTCATATGGGAAGGGTTATAGTTATTTTTATCAATCATTTCTATTATTCATATTGTTTTTGATTAACCCCTTAATGCACAGATTTTTTTTAAAAGGCCGACAAAAAAAAATCAATTTTTAATGTAAAAAACACAGTTTAGAACGTTGTCTTGCCAAAAGAAATTACAAAAATACAAAAAAATTCAAAATTTTTATTGCAATTTTGGATTTTGATAACATTGCAGAAAATAGTCTGATATAGCTTACAATCCCATGTAAATGATAAATATCAATAAAACTATTGTTTTTTTTTCTTTCACATTGTTATTTTCAATTCTCGATTGCATTCGAGTGTGAAAAATTATAACAACATAAAGTACAACGTCGCTCGAATTATCTCGAGTGTGCATAGTTTGGCCAGTTTAGCTCGCTCGAGTTAACTTGAGCGTGCACATTAAGAGGTTAAAAAGGGAAAATCCTTATCATAAAAATACCGTCTTTATCTACACGGATTTCGAGAAAAGCCCCTCTATGCAAAGGTTAATTTAGAGTATTTGTAAAGCACTGAAAGCAAACGAGAATTTTGCATTAGTGTTTTGTACTTTGGCACAACATATATCTAAGTAAAACATGCCGCGAAGAGCCGTTACTTTCGTCAAAGCAGAGAATCAAACCACACGTTTCTCTGGACAGCAGGTACCTTGATGATGACATAGTTAAAATAACTAGTTTGAGGTGCTAAAAGTTGGGAAAAGAAAATATCTTATAATGAATTGAAATTTTATGCTTTTATTCGTTTTTTAAATAAATGAAAAAGGGTTTAACAAATCTCTGAGAGTAATTAAATGATGTGATTTCAAGAAAAAAATCTGGAAAATAATGAATTTTCAGGTAAAAAATTTGGATTTTAAATTCAGACTGATATGTGTTAGTCTATTTATCTCATTGTAATTATTTTAATTCTGCAGAAAAAATGTTTAGTTTTGAACACAGCTGTCAATTTTTTGTGATGCAAAATCTTATTAGATTGGGACCTACTATATAAATCCAGTTTTAAAGGTTACGTACTGTGACGTACTGGAGTAATGGTCGGCGAGACTGTTAAGGATACAAGCTGAACATCTATTTAATGTTGGTTAAATGATATATGAGAATAATTTATGTACATCTATAAACAGGATTAATTAAACTCAATGAATTATGAAATCTCTTGCTGAGATAAGCATTAAACAAGATGAAACACCATGGGTACAGTGAAGCTGGTAATTGTCGGATACAGGACACAGTTCGTAATGTTCGTTAGCGCATGTACGGGACACTATGATCTGCCAGTCTGATGATCCGGAACAGTTGTCTTCTACACTGAGGCTCGAAGAGCTCAGAGAACGTATCTCGCTGGAATTCGTTGGGAATCGAAGGATACAAGACGACGATCCAGAATGAGAGTAAATGTCACTTTCAGAGACCTACTTCAAAACAATAAGTAAAATATAATCATACGTAGCGGTTATAAGATTCCGAAGTAGAGGGTCGACTTCCTAGCGAAAATCAGAGACGATGGCAGTCTTTGACGAAAAGCAAGTTCCAGCAATTCGGAGAGACAAGTGGACTCTTCTCGAGCTCCACACACAAAAAAAACGCCCCTTCTTCATCGCACTGGGGCTCGTTGTCTGACCTGCCTGGGCCAGGCCCTCTAGATAAGAAGTTCTATCAAGCATGCATGGTAATGAGATATCAGATAATTAAACACGAAATTGAGGACTGTAATTACTATATAAAATTAGAAAAAATAGTAGAGAGTTAAAATTAATTAAGAGAAAATGATAACAGTAAACACGATACACGAGTTCGGTGAAGAGGGACACAATATAACAGAAGGTATACAATTAGTTACGATTAAGTTCAAACATTAATATTAGGTTATTACACAATAATTCCTTTATATATATATATATATATATATATATATATATAAAAACACTTAAGTTGGTTAAGATTCTAAGTTCAAGAACGATGTCGTCTCCGATAGCACGGATTCAGACTACTACTGAGAGAAATTCCACTGGTTTCTGAGAGCCAATAGAATTTTAGTATATCAGAGCTTGATCCTACATTTGAGCGAGAGGCTGCAAGCTAAGTCCAAACTTTTAGGAAGTGTGGATATAACAATTGCAGAGCAGAAAAGAGATTGGCTACTGAGAGCCAATAAAATTTATTCCAGTTCTCTATTGAGAATGGCCAAGGGCCGTTTAGCATTTGCAGGTCCACGTGGTCATATTGGACTAAGTTCAGTAAATGTTCAAAGCATAAGTTAGAATAAAAGTTATTAGCTAATTTTTGAGGAAATTTGGAAGAATGGAGAGATCAATTTCCCTGTGGATCTCAGAATTACGAAAGTACCAAGGTGAATTAGTGATTTGTTTAATGGTGATATTTTGTGCAGCAGATAAAGATTTTATATGAGTTTTAGCAGCAAATGACCAAACGCGACTTGCATACGTTAATAAGGAACGTAAATAAGTTTTATAAATGATCATCTTGTTGTTAAAGTTCAATTTACTATTTCGAGCAATTATGGGGAAGAGAGCACGTTTAGCAGCTCGAAATTTATTCTTAATATTGTGTGTTGTTTCCAAGTGAGATTTTTATCGAGAATAACTCCTAGGTATTGCCTCTTCTTCTCTCAGCCAATCAATCTTCTTATATAGGGGTCCCGATTGCCCCTCGCGGAATTCTTTCCGGAACCTTCCAGATACAAGGTGACGTAATTTTGCTGTCAAACGACTCGCCTGGGCTCAGCTGACGCGTTTCCAGATGTGACCGAAGTTCTTCTTTAAGTTAACTGACCGACAATCATAAATACATTATCGGAACCATTAACTTAGTCCACTGGTCCACATGTGGAGAGTAGTGGACCCAACCGTCACTCGATTTATAATCATTATCAGAGTCTCTTGACGGCAATAGACATCATAAACACGTCGACACACTGGTTCCGGTACTGACAGTGTTTAATCCCACCTAAGCGATCACCCCTGTTTTGAGAACAGAAACCCGGTACACAACTACTTTTGTTCGCGCCGTCTGGTCGACGCGCTTTCCTGCCTACAGGTGACAACAGGTATCCGCTCCGAAGGTCTTTTAAGGTCGACCTTTGGTTTCTTCTTTCTTTCAGGTCATGTAACAGACCGTTACAATACATACAAACCTGCAGTGTAATTCAAATTCCCAAACATCGGTACCGAAATGTTTTTTGTTTCGGTTTTGGTTTGGAGCTCTACGGTCTACTGTTTAGCACACGAGGGCTAATGAGACCGGACCTTTTGCTTAAAGTCGATTCCGAGTGGCTACGAACATCCAGTGAGCATCCAATGAGCATCTACGAACATCCATGACCGAACATCCATTGAGCATCCAATAAGTATCTACGAACATCCAATGAGCAAACGGTACCGAAAAGTCAACCCTATGTTAATAAAGAAAAACTTTGTATTGTCGTTCCAACCCATCCTAAGACACATGGAAGGCATAATAATAAAAAAAAATAGTTAAAAAAATATTTTCTTTAAACAAAATTATTTTCTTCAACATTTGTAAAAATAAATAATTCGTAAAGCCACCAGAAAGAAAGTTTTCAAAACGAACATGGTAGTTTTACGTACTTTTCCTGCAGGTTTACTTTTAAATCTTATAACCAAAATCTACCTACTTTATTTTTTATATTTTTTATAGATTGCATATTGTTCCCAACATACTGTTCTGAAAAATTCCATTACAGATGCGCGTAATCTAACTTTGGAAAGGAAAACAATGCGTAAAAGACATGCAAAAGATATTTAGAATTCTTTCAGCTTTTCTTATCGTCCCCATTATACAATGGGGGAAGAACGAAATCTTATTTTATTGTCACTTGTATTAACTTTGCGTTCCCAAAAGCTTTTGCGAGTTTGTCGGAAAACAAGAGAGTGAAACAAGATTTTGGGGGAACGTTTCAAGTCCCTGATAAGATTATTGGTTTGATTCTTCGGTTTCTTTTTTATCTTACTTTTTCTGTTTTGCATTTAGAATAACGTATGCAGGTGTTATGACATTACGGATTAGAAATTGTATCGTTATTAAAACTTTTTCTATTCTGCAACATACTTCAATTTTCACATTTTCTAAACAAAAATAGCTTATATTTAACAGTAGCAGTAAAATAAAGGTAAATTTACATTATTCATTAAGAAAGTATTTTCATTTGAGTATTATGATACATGGGGCATGTCGTATAGCTCTCATTAAACTTAGGTATTTACCTGTGATCAGTTCATAGTAATTATTATTTAGTTAGTCTAAGACTGAATTTTATTTATATTGTGTTGTGTAGATAATTTAAGTTTTAAATTCAACCACAGGTTCTGAGAGACTACATTATTTTTAACCCTCTGAGTGGAACACACCGATTAAAAAAAATGTCTCCAAAATATACGCTAAAGGTTTAATGTGTCAATGTCCAAAGCGTTCTATGATTTTTTACTTCATCCTTTGCCGACTAGAATGGAATACGGGAAACCGACCCTCGTTACTGTCCTTTTACTTCTGGTTATAAATAGATACATAAATAGATATTATAGATTGTTAATTTTTAATACACATAAAGCTCGTTAAGTCTCGAAGATCATTCCATAAGAAATAATGGATTCTAAAAGCACAAATAAAAATATTCTTTAAGATACTTATTTATATTTTTTTACGAAAGTTATCCAAGATATTTAAGTTGTGCAATTAGAGATACATCTGTTATCGCAAACGAAATACTTCGAAATAGAGGAAAGCTATCAGCGTCTTAGGGAGTAGGGGTTCACCCTCAATAAATGTCAGTCAAAAAGGGATGCAGTTTCCAAACAATCGACCTGACTCTCCTACCTCAAACACTGGCAGAAATGTTCATTTAATCCATTTTCGGAACGTTTTTGGAGGTCGAAAATTGTACGTGACAACCGCTTTGAAGACATCATCGGTTTGGCGGAATTGTACGTGCGAACCGCTTAAAGAGTTAAAAAACTAATAAGCTAATTAAGAGTTACAAAAATCAAATATTACACACTTAAAATAAACATATACAAGGTTGATAGTTTAAAATAAAAATAAGAAAATTTATTTTTATACTATTTATATGTCTATGTACAGAAAATTGATTCAATTTAAAAAAAAAAAATTGCCTTTCCAAATTTTCAACTAGGTGTCACCAATATTCAAAATTCAACATTAATAAGATATTAAAACCTTTAGGTAAAAAAGAAGAGAGAGGACCTAATTCCAAATTCAAATATTTATAATAAGTACCTCTGTGGATCTGCAAAGGGATGTGCATCTGCAGGGATGTGACAAATCGGTACTCAAATCGGGAGCTCTTCAGATTTGGAGTTGGTGAACTCATAACTCCGCAAAGGTACTTTCTTATTTAGTGTCATGAACTGAGACATGATTCTAATCTGGTACTGGGATCAGAACCCTGCCCGAGAATCCCGCACATGACGAATTCATTCTATTATTTTTTATAGGTTTTCTCTCCTTTACAAAAGATGTAATGAGGTCATATTTAGATCCCAAGCATTTTACTGCCCGTTTTATTTATATTGTTACGAATTTCGCAAGTTGGCATGTATTTTTGCCGTATACTGTGTATTATAATGGGTAAATCATGTATTTGGCGAGATATTGGCTCGTAGGCGATGTTTTTGGCGACTAATTTTTGGCGACAAGTTTGGCGATTTATAGCCAAATTTGGCGACTTGGTGACTTTCTTGGCGACCGTTTGTACCTAGTACTTTCTAGAATATTCCAGTTTCTCCCGAGGATATAAATACCGGGGGCCGATCCTGATCAAGGTTCAGTTAGCTGAGAAATTTGTAGAGGTAAAGACCTACGTTGTTTGGCGCTAAGAGTTTTAGTGAACTATCGCCTGTGCTAGCCAGTTCTCGAGGTGTTGGCTGCTGTATTCGTGTTTTCCCTGCATTACGAATAAAGTGCTGTTATTTTTGCTGTCTTAATTCAAAGTCTACTCAATCCACGAACGCTACGCTTCATAAATTGGTAACAATATTAATTATATTAATTAGAATGATCTAAATCGTCTCACCACATGGCAGAGCCATTATGTTTAAAAGTGTATCTCACTTTTTAAATTTTTAATTGTGATATTTAAATACATTTTTAGCTATCTGATAAATTATATAAGATCTAATAAATTTAAAAAACAATAAAATTGCAACTTGGTATTATCTGAGAATGTTTTTTTCCTTTTATTTAAAATAAAAGTATTTTAATTCACAGTCAAAATTAAGATTACTTTATAATGAAACTCTTAGTTATATTAAACATACACAAAACTTTTAATATGGAAATGTAATTTATTTGTTTAAAACTATCAAGACGTTCAAGAAAAATAACATTTTCATACTAATAGTATTAGGATGCCGATAATACATAAAAATATAGTGCACATTTAAAAACTTCAGATTTACAAATAAAGCCATTGAGTCTGCCGGTCTTGTTCCCCAGATAGCTTCCGCATTTATAAACCTTTTATTATGGCTGGAAATGGTGACTGGTGTTCCTTTTTCACCCTTTCGTCTAAGAGATCCTTTAGATTATTAGTATGTGTTTAAAAAAATTCAGATTTACACTAAAGGCTTTGGGTAGTTTCAGTGGATTGTGTATAAGGATCGTTAATACGGAGTCCAACCTCCCTGGGCTTCTGCATCTATAAACCTTTTATTATGGCTGGAAATGGTGTCTGCTGTTCCTGCTTCACCTTCTCGTCTAAGAGATCCTTTAGATGTATTTAAAAAATTCAATTAAAGATTCTTAAATCAATCGAAAAATTCAATCTAAAGATTCTGTCAAGAGATCCTTTAGATGTATATAAAAAATTCAAATTCACACTAAAGGCGTTGGGTGGTTTCAGTGGACGGTGTATAAGGATCGTTAATACGGAGTCCATCTTCTCTGGATTTCTGCATCTATAAACCTTTTATAATGGCTGGAAATCGTGTCTGCTGTTCCTGCTTCACCTTCTCGTCTAAGAGATCCTTTTGATGTATTTAAAAAATTCAATTTAAAGATCCTTAAATCAATCGAAAAATTCAATCTAAAGATTCTGTCAAGAGATCCTTTAGATGTATATAAAAATTTAGATTCACACTAAAGGCATTGGGTGGTTTCAGTGGACGGTGTATAAGGATCGTTGATACGGAGTACAGCCTCCTTGGGCTTTTGCATCTATAAACCTTTTATTATGGCTGGAAATGGTGTCTGGTGTTACTTCTGCACCCATTTGTCTAAGACATCATTTAGATTACTAGTGTACATTTAAAAACTTCAGATTTGCAATAAATCCGTTGAGTTCTGCCGGTATTATTCCCCAGATGGTGGTTTTGGTGGATCGTTGATACGAATGTCCAACTCACCCTCGCTTCTGCATCTATAAACCTTTTATTGTGGCTGGAGATGGTGTCTGGTGTTACTTCTTCACCCACTCGTCCAAGAGATCCTTTAGATTACTAGTTTATATTCAAAAAATTCAGATTTACACTAAAAGCGTTGGGTGGTTTCAGTGGACGGTGTGTAAGGATCGTTGATACGGAGTCCAGCCTCTTTGGGCTTCTGCATCTATAAACCTTTTATTATGGTTGGAAATGGTGTCTGCTGTTCCTGCTTCACCTTCTCGTCTAAGAGATCCTTTAGATGTATTTAAAAAAAATTCAATTTAAAGATTCTGTCAAGAGATCCTTTAGATGTATATAAAAAAATTCAAATTCACACTAAAGGCATTGGGTGGTTTCAGTGGACGGGTGTGTAAGGATCGTTATACGGAGTCCAGCCTCTTTGGGCTTCTGCATCTATAAACCTTTTATAATGGCTGGAAATGGTGTCTGATGTTCCTTCTGCACCCACTCGTCTAAGACATCATTTAGATTACTAGTGTACATTTAAAAACTTCAGATTTACAATAAAGCTGTTGAGTTCTGCCGGTCTTCTTCCCCATATCGTGGTTTTGGTGGATCGTTGATACAGATGTCCAGCTCACCCTCGCTTCTGCATCTATAAACCTTTTATTATGGTTGGAAATGGTGTCTGATGTTCCTTCTTCATCCACTCGTCTAAGAGATCATTTAGATTACTAATGTACATTTAAAAAATTAAGAATTACAATAAAGACGTTGAGTTCTGCTGGTCTTATTCTCCAGATGGTGGTTTTGGTAGATCGTTGATACGAAAGCCCAGCTCACCCTAGTTTCTGCATCTATAAACCTTTTATTTTGGCTGGAGATGGTGTCTGGTGTTACTTCGTCACCCACTCGTCTAAGAGATCCTTTAGATTACTAGTCCATATTTAAAAAATTCAGATTTACATTAAAGGCGTTGGGTGGATTCAGTGGAATGTGTATAAAAATATCTAGTTCATCTTAGCTTCTTCATCTATATACTCTTCATTGAAGCTGGATATCATGTCTGGTGTTTCTTCTGCAACCTTTCCTAAGAGAAACCATTTCTGACTAGTGTGGATAATTGTTACAATATATGTGTCATTTGAGCTGGCGTAAACTTATTAATTTAACTGCATGACTGAAGTATTAATTTCTTTCCTAAAAGAGAAGATCATTGTCCTATCTTTGTTTTCCAATTACAAAAGTAAACTTATTTTCAATGTGGGTACTTGCATTTATTTATAGAATTAACCATACAAAACCGCTGGTGTTTGATGCCATTTTTACTGTCCCATACAGCGAGGGTAACTTCGCTTTCTATGAAGGGACAGCATAAATACATTCAAGACTTACTCGGGAATCGAACCCATGCCGGTCAAGTGGGTGCAAGATACGCTAACCACTATACAATCCAGGTAGTCCTAAAACGTGGACGTAAAAAATAGCAAAAAAGGGTGTTTAAGTTATATGGCAAATCTGGGAAATAAATCGGAGCATAGTATGTAAAAGTTTGACCCTTCTTGTTTTAGAACCTCTTAAAATCAAAAAGAGTTCGTGGAGTTGATTTCACCATGCTAAATTTCAGGGAGTTGAGTTTTTCAGGTTAGAACTTAACTTCTTGATGTATAAGAAATAATTCGTTTTACTTCTTTGTAGAAAGTAATCACTATAAATTTCAGTTCAATGTTTCAACGAAAATATTTTTTCAATGTGGGTACTTGCATTTATTTATAGAATTAACCATACAAAACCGCTGGTGTTTGATGCCATTTTTACTGTCCCATACAGCGAGGGTAACTTCGCTTTCTATGAAGGGACAGCATAAACACATTCAAGACTTACTCGGGAGTTGAACCCAAGCCGGTGAAGTGGGTGCAAGATACGCTAACCACTATACAATCCAGGTAGTCCTAAAACGTGGACGTAAAAAATAGCAAAAAAGGGTGTTTAAGTTTCATGGCAAATCTCTGAAATAAATCAGAGTATAGTATGCAAAAGGTTGACCTCTCTTATTTTAGGTCCTCCTAAAGTAAAGAGTTCGTGGAGTTGATTTCACCATGCTAAATTTCAGGGAGTTGAGTTTTTCAGGTTAGAACTTAACTTCTTGATGTATAAGAAATAATTCGTTTTACTTCTTTGTAGAAAGTAATCACTATACATTTTAGCTCAAGGTTTCAACGAAAATATTTTTTGACTATACCTGACTGAAGTTTTACAAGTTTCATTATTGTATCTGTATGTACATACAACTAAACCTGAAATTTTTAATACCTTGTTAAGACTAGTTTACGATTGACGTCTGCACCGTACGCACGTACTAGCATAACTAGTACATAATTAGCCGCAGAAGGTACAAATTTCTTATTTAAGATTCTTTTAACAACTAGCTGTGCACTCCCCTTATGATTAAAATGTGTAGTTTTTATAACAAAAATTTCAATATTTTATTAATGCTGTAGGAAATAGCTAAAATGCGATTAGCAGTAAAATGATAATTTTTTTACTTGGGGTTGACGTAACCCACACTGTCTGCCAACCGGAAGGTTTTTAGCAGCCAAGGATAGGGCGAGCGGGGAAAAAACAAATCCACCATACTTTATTATAGGAAAATTCGACTTACATTAAATCAAAAGTATACAAACATACTAGAAACATAGTATAGAATTACATCATGTACATGCGACCGTTATTTTTAATTATAATACGAATTCATTATAACAAAAAATATCAATATAAGAACCATTAACGCCACCAATTCATGACAACGGAAATCAAAGTTATCGACATAAATATATACTGATGTAACAATGCTAATTAATCAGTAGAAACAATTATTTTATTGTTCAAGTTTTATAAAACGAAAATAAAAATCTATTATTTCAAGAGATTAATTTTGAATTTCTTTGCTTATTAATTCCTGGTATGTCCATTGGAAGTATTGTAATCGTGAAAATTTTCAGTTCAGAACAAAATTTTCTATATAAAAATAGCAAGTTTTAATGCTGTGGGTCTCTACTAGATGGCAGTACTGGAGCTCTACTCAGACAACATGTATACCTTTAGAAACTAAGCATACTTTGATTCTTGAGAATTGCCAAAAAAATAATTCCGATAACGTATCTCAAAATAAAAAAGAAATGTAATATAATAAATATACAAGGAAGTCATGTGGTGTCTACATCTGATTTTTTCTTATGTTGCAAAAGAACAACATATAATAAAAAAGTCCTATCTCCCAATGATGAGAAAACTTACAGAAATTTGATGCTTGCTTCGTTGTGTCAATAAAATTGTAATCAAATGTTAGACAAACTAATCTTACGTCTTATTTGAATGTACAATATATGTTATAGTAAAAGAAATTGAAATCATAAAAAAACATTCTTTGAATTAAAAAATTCGTTCAGACTCAAATCTCCAGAGCTTGGGAATAAGATTGGTTTTTATCGCTGTCCTTTGCTATTTTTATCTCTGATTTTGCTCTTTGATTCCCTAGAGGGTTAAATGATTAGAATTTCTCAAGATAGCGGATAAAGCAATTAGGTGTCAGGAATAATATTCCGATGTCTTTGCTTCATTTCATCTTCTACTTCCTAATCATTTGCTTTATTCAATGCTGACTATTCTTGTAATCTTCCTTGATAAAATCAAGTAAACTCAAGGCAATATTTTAATGTTATTGCCTTACATTTAAAAGGGCAGAATACCCTTTCAATTTTCTTAATTACTACGCTGTCATTATTTTGTACTTTAACCCCTTTGAGTTTCATTTTATTTCAGGATTATGGATCAAAAATGTCAATTTTTATGCTTATTTTTATACATACATAGCTTTTTGAAACATAATAGCATCCTTCGCATACAAAATTTCCTACTAAATAATGTAAAAAATCAATTTAAATAAAGAGTAATTTACAAGTATAACTGGCTTTCTGTACGGCAAAAATCATTAGACTTTGGAGTTAATTCACACTAACTACAAATAAAAAGCTTAGAATACCTAGCTTTTATCTTGAATTAAATTTTATTTATATCCTATGCATTGATATAAATTATTATGACATTATTAATCAAAATTGGGTCGTGTATGATACAATCGAAAACACGGTACTGCAAAGAGTCCAACATCGCAATCTGGACAGTAAAACCTTATTTCTCTCCTTACTTTCTTCCCTCTACTGTCTCTCTTTAAGCTGCAAATAATCTAGTAGCCAGAAAAGTACACAAAAGCATTCGAAACCATAAAAAGCACACGTGAAATAATTCGGGAAAGACTGATTGCACAGTGTAAAATTTCACAGTGCCCGAGCTAAACTCGGGCTGAGCCAGTATGGTACATTTCGCCTGCCCGAGTTCAGCTCGGGAAAAACCGGGAAGGGGTTAAAATTCAATTCAAAGCATACTCAAGAGTGTAAAGTCTGAATAGTTTCTTTAATCAAATTTTTAAAAACATTTTAGAAGTTTTCATTTTAACTCTTATATTTTATCAATATTATTACAAATTTTTTGCTCCAAATTTTTTTGAAATTATGAAAATTTTTAAGCAAGAATATATAGAGATTTTCAGATATCTCGAAAATTATATTTAAAAGAAATGTTAGTCACACTTTTAGTAACATTCAATAAAATGTGACAGTTTCTTTTATATAAAATCCAGTCAGATTAATGTCACCACTTATTACTTTTAATGTTTTTTTTAAATGTTACAAAGAACTACTTGGTAAATTGCTTGGAAAATCAAACCACAAGTGATAAATGCATTTCCACACATATTATTCTAAAACATTGAGTCATAAGTGCATTTGGAAATTAAATTAAAGGTGACATGTAAAAATTAGCTCACCCTGTATCAAAAAAAATTGCAATTGATCTGCAAATTTCAACAAATATGACCATTAGCATACGAAATTTTTACATTTTAGAGAGAAAAGAAATATTTAATTACTAGCATATAGCCCGTCATATGACGGGATCCGTAAAATTTTTAATTTTCCAGAATACCCTGTGAAGCAAGCAAAACAAAATGGTTTGTTCTTTGGCTGAGAATTATCTGGTACAAGCTCAATAATTTGTTTATCTTCATACTCCTCTAAACTCTCCCGATACTGTGAATGCAGTTTAGAATCAAGTTGAACTCCTTTAGAAAGATAATTCAAAGTTATCTTAGCTACGTCGAACTTATCGCCAAGTTCTTCCCAATTTTTTTGCCACCGTAATTAATGGAAGTAAAGAAATGAAACTATCATTTCTACTACACCCTGGAGGTAGATGGAATTTGTTGTTAATACTTATGATAAAATTTTCATTGCAACAAAAGGTAATCGATGATTAAATTTAAAATTATCACATATGTACCTAATCTATTATTTAAGCCAAATATAAAAGAAAATTATTTACGTGATATCTAAGTTCAGTGATAAAACGTATGAAAATAACGCAGACGATATTTAAATAATTTAAAATAAGAAATGGTCAAATGAGATGGTTAAAGGAATGACATCAGAATGCTAGAAATTTTTTTATTTTCATCTACTTATAATGTGATAAATTGATAAATTTAATCGACTGATCTTAACCGGGGAAAATAGGCCTTGAAATAATGTCATTAAATGCTGGAAAAGGGAGGAAGGGGTGGATTTCGAACGTTGCTAACCCTAACTCATGTAAAATCCAATATGGATGGCTTCAGGTACATTTCATTCATTCCAGGTACAACCGCTTCATTTATTCGAGGACAGACGGAGAGATAACTTAGGCTATCATTATATAGGGGATGCTAAAATAGACGTTTATTTAAAAACTGTCTACTTTTTAACAGTGTTTGCTCAATGCGTGTACAATTTGAAACAAGTTTTAGAAAAACTACACATTTTTGACAAACAACAGCAATAAAATGCATCTAAATTTAAAGTTAATATAATTAAAACTCGTTATGAGCTGTTAAATGAAATAATAATTTTCTGCGCTTGCACCAGGTGCAGTTTTGTATTATTACAATATCATAGTCAACTATATAGGGCAACATAAAAATGTCACTTGATTGGTTTGGTTTGGAGTGCTACGGTCTACTTTTTGCAACACGAGGGTTAATGAGACCGGGACCTACAGTTTAAAGCCGATTCTGAATGGCTACGAACATCTATGCCATTGTGGGATTCGAACCCACAAACTCCGGTACCGAAGGCCAGCACCCTAACCAACCGGCCATCGTTCGGCAAAATATCTCTTGAATATCTATAAAATTGATAAAATCAGTGATTTATTGAGCTGCTCTTAGTAAGTTAATTAAAATAAGAACACTGATTATAGTTTTTTACAAATTGAATTTGCCTTTTTAGAACATCCATTTGCTATAAAATAACCATTCATTTTTTTAAGCAGCTCCTTTCTAATACATTCCATCACACATTTAATGTTGTTGATTTGTATGATACAAGACTGGCTAACTCATAGCAAACGAATGTTTTTAACAACACACGTTTAATATGTAAAAATTCATTTATCGGTGTCACCATTTTATTCGAATTACTAAACTGTAAATCAATGTATCTGACAGTTTTGTCAATATTCAAGTTATTCAAGTGAAATTTTAATAAAAGTTGCCCCACAGAGTTGATTATGAAATTGTAGTAGCACAAAAATGTATCAAGCGCGGGAGCAGAAAATTATTAATTCGCCCATGTTAAACCGAGTTTTAATAGTATTTATTTAAAATTTTAGCAGCATGTTATTGTTTTTATTTGTCAAATAATGTGTGATTTTTGTAAAATTCGGTTAAAATTGTTCAAATATTGATCAAACATAGTGCATTAATATACATATATATATGTGTGTGTGTGTGTAATCCTTAAATTATAAAACTGCTGGACAAGGAGAAAGCTAAACAGCTAGCAGTAATAACAATGCAGTCGGCCGACATTGAAGAGAACGGCACAAGTCTAATTAAAACTTTATTTCAGAACTGCTAAAATGGACATCTTTACTACTCAACGACAGACAAAGGAAAGACACAAAAATAACTCTGCTCAACAGAGAAATAACAGAGGTGCACCCAAGAGTGAAGACAGAAAGAATTTTCCCGCTTACTCAGCGAATTAAGTGTTAAGATCAGGAATAAACGCAGAGCTATGTATCTGGCGCAGATAAATTTCATTCTGTACGCCTCCACACTATGGTCCACTGAAGCCATCACCACCGTCTGGATTTGGATCGTGGCCGATGGCGGCAGACGATAAAATAGCCTTGGCGGACGATGGCTTCGGAGGCGGTTTTTCTCCAAAGATCAAAGGCAACCAGATGCGCAATTAAGGTGCGCAGAAGACCCTATGGATGAATACACGCGCTCAACTCATTTAGTGGCCCAGCGTGTGGATGCGACCCGTGAACCATCGTTCGAGGTCACCATCAGGAAGTGGTGAACAACTGGCCATAGTGTGGAGGCTACATAACAGTAGTTTCCAGAGTTAGTTGGTTAGAGTTGTACGCGGTGAACTTTGTGTTGTGATCGTTGAATTTCAGGTGAAAATCAGTGAATTTCATGCTTCTCGTAAATTAATTAATGTTTTATGAGCACAATGTCAGAGAAATCGGTAAGAAAACAAACGGCTATTTCGCTGGAAAGGAAGATAGAGCTACTTAATGCAGTTGATGAGAAACGGAGGACAAAAACAGAGATCTGCAAAGAGTTTGGGATTGCCAATTCTACCTTATCAACGATAATAAAAAACCGAGTTAACATCACATCAATGTTTGAGCGCAGTGTGTTTGAGCCGGAGAGAAAGCGAATGAGAACAGCTAAGCACGAAGATTTAGAAAAAGCTGTTCTTATTTGGTTTAAACAAGCTAGATCGCAGAATGCTCCTATATCTGGACCTTTATTGCTTGAAAAAGCAGATGAACTAGCAAAACAAATGAATATCGAATTTTCGGCAAATCCAGGCTGGTTTGAGCGTTTCAAAAAAAGAAACGGCATTGTGTTAAAAAAAAATGTTTGTGGTGAAGCAAATGACGTTTTGCCGACAATGACCGTATTTTGGTTGCATTCTACGTTGCCTTCAATTCTCGCAGAATATGGATAATAGGAAGTCGAAATAAAATATAAAAACATAAAAGACATTGGTAAGGTTTTTTTTTTTTTTTTTTTTTTTTTTTTTTTTTTTTTTTTCGATTCTTTTAACGCAAAATTCTTTTAACACGAAAAATATTTGTATTCAGTTTCGTGTTAAATTTTTCACTGTATATATATATATATATATATATATATATATATATATATATATATATATATGTGTGTGTGTGTGTGTGTGTGTGTGTAATCCAATTTTTTTATATCACTCCTTCACAAGGAGAAAGCTCAACAGCTATAAGTAATGAGAATGCAGTCGGGCCTCATATTGACGAGAATGCAGAAGTCTAATTTAAACTTTATTTCAGAGCGGCAACACCGCACATCTATCCTTCTGGACAATAAAGACACAAACAGAGTTCACTCTGCTCACAAGTAACAGTATACCCAAGAGCGCTGATAGAAAAAATTTTCCCACACTTAATAAGCGAATTAACTGCAATATCAGGAAAACGCGAAAACATGCCAGCCAACATGGGAAACTGCTCATAGACAGAAATTTTACAGTTTTAGGCAGAAAGGAATTTTAAGTGGAAAATACTCCTTTGATTAAACCATTTAGAGGCTGAAAAAGATATTTAAATGAATTAAAATGGGAGAGAGGAGTTTTTGAAGACATATTAAAGTTAAATAATTTTGATATATTACACACACACACACACACACACACATATATATATATATATATATATATATATATATATATGTGTGTGTGTGTGTGTGTGTGTATATATATATGTAATATTTTTTATATCACTCCTTCACAAAAAAGCTTAACAGCTATAAGTAATAAATGCAGTCGTCATATTAGAGAATGCAGAAGTCTAATTTTTAAACTTTATTTCAGAGCGGCAACACCGCACATCTATCTTCTGACAATATACAATCAAAAGCCACAGAGTTCACTCTGCTCTGACACAAGTATCACAGAGCGCTGACAACAAAATTTTCCCACAACAAAACGCTTAATAAGCGATTAACTGCAATATCAGCAAAACCCGAAACATGTTCCGCAACACCTGGGACGCTGACATAGACAGAAAGTTTACGTTTTCAGAAGGAATGTTAAGTGGAAAAATACTCCATTGATTAAACAATTTAGACTGGTTTATTTTGGTTAAAATTGGAGAGACGGTTACTTTTTGCAACACATATTAAAGTTAAATAATTTTGATATATTTACATATATATATATATATATAAAATATGCACGTAGTATTACGACAACCCACAGACGTCATGTTTTAAGCTAACCAAAAACGTAAAATGTTTTTAAATATTATAAATAACCGTTTTGGAAATTAAGGAAAAAATACTAAAAATACTTGACGTCACAATCAACTAATTACATAATTAAAATTTCACATCGCCTAGTTCGATCCTGACTACTCGTTCAATTGCGCTGAACAGAAATACGATAAGGGTATACGGCATTATAATAATCTATAAGCACGAATTCTGGTTTTTTGGTTTGGCTTGGAATGCTCTCTACTTTTTTCAACAAGAAGGCTAATATATCGGGGACCTATAAATTCAGACGAACATTCCACTGTTTTGAACGAACTCGTTAAGGCAACCCTAACTCAGCCATGTTCGAGCAAATCTGGATTTTTAATAAATAATATTTTGGACTAAATTGGAATCTAAGCCATTCACGAATCAACTAAATTGCTTCACAAAAATTTCATCATTTCATTATTTAAATTCTATTACAAACAAACGGAACAGATAGAATAATATATATATAAATATACACATCTTTTTAAAATAGTTTGTTTCATATAAACTTTCTGCCATGAAAACATTAGTATATGCATATAATTGCATATACTAATGTTCATATTGGCTAGAGTTTTCAGATCATTCGAAATTTCTTTTGGTGCAGGGGAAACAATTTCTACTGGTTTTATTTAATTTTTAGCTGGTCTCTCTAGCAACCACTAAACCAACTATGAGTTCAAACTCTGAACTACAACCGCTACGCTTTGCCTAGCTCAGTCGGCAAAGGCAACGATCTCGTAACTAGGAAGTTGGGGGTTCATAGCTCGAGCCGGACTAAGATTCGCCGTGTTCGTTAAAGCTGACTGAAGTATGTAAAATATGTTCGTATCCACAAAGTCGTCCAAGATCGCAACTGATCCCTATGGGGATGGCAGGCCAAGCAGGATCTACTTCAGCTTAAATCGTACTTTCACCCTTGATGTGCTCGTCAAAACAAAAGGTGCACCCTCTTGCCTTAAACGATTAGCCTCCGGCTCAATCATGCTTAGTTACACCAAGTAGTATTAGCAACAACTACCATGGCAGAAGAAGTGTTCAACTATTTCTTACTTGTAAACAGGACAGTAGTGCAGAAAAGCTTGAGAACCAATGATTTAAATGTACAAACTATCCAAATGTACAAAGTTCTCAAACGATACCTTTGGGGGTGGAGGACCAAGCCTATGAGGTCTTCTGCTTGGTCCCTGCTTTTAAATTACGATGATCCAGTGGAAGCAATGTTACTGACGTCTGTAGCATTCTTTAAACTACACGTGCTTCTCGGGTGGTGATAAATGGGTAACAGCTTCTCAGCCATGTATTCGTATAAAGGTATATGTGCCTGCATTTCAGGATGCATTGGAAAACTATGGCTTGCCTTAAGCGGAATCAAACAACGAGGCGCAATGAAATTTTCTTGGACCTCACAATAAATGCAAGTCACTACATATAAATTTTTCCAAAGAAATTCAGATGAAATTTTGAAAATTCATTTCCCATCATCATAACTTAGGTTAGATTAGGAAGTAATCGGTGCAATCTACCGCTTGAGGATAGTTTAATAAAGGCTTTGGATATCACTTATCAAAACTAGACAAGAAAATTTTCAGCAACCTGTTTTACCTACATTCAGCTAAAATACTTTTTAATTTCACTATAGTCCCCTTTCATTATAAGCTATATTCCGTGCATCAGCAAACTCACAAAAAATATTTAAAAGTAAGTTCAAGCCTTATTAGTGCCACAACCACTGCGTTGATTACGTTGAGAGATAGAAAAAAAAATGGAAGCGGTAAAAAAGAAACAGGTCACTACTTAGGTGTTTTTTCTTTCTAAAATAAAAAGAAATAAGAACATTGTATAAAGAAACTTATGTTTGCCTGAAGTACGTTTATTTATTTAACAGCATTACTATGAGAACTGGTTGTAGGACACTGTATGTTGAGGCTCGAAATGAAAAAAATAGATTACAATTTTGAGGCTTTTTAATAGTGTGTTAATATATATTTGAGGTGATAGTATTCTGCAAGATCACTTTAAAAATTCCAAAGATTGCTATGTTTTGAGAGCTACGATAAGCTTTATGGTAGGCTTTAATTAATACCAGAACCTCAAGATGACTAACAGAAATCTATAGACTGTAGTATGGTAAAGTAGCGATCTACTTGTCGATTCACCATCCTATCACAGATGGAAAATATTAAAAATATTACTACTCCCAAAGAAAGTTTCGTTTAAGAGATTTTCTGAAATTAATTTCGGGAAAACAAGTAAATATTTATTTTTTCGTTAATATCGTTTCTATATATGCATTTATAAATATGTTATTTAAAAACGTAATTAAACCTAAGACAATTCTGTGCTTAGGTTTCGTGTTCAGGAAATACCATTAAACATTTAACTGTATTTCGTCGGTTTAAAAATTCCCCTAGTGAGGCGTTTAAAGTAGGGAAGCTTTTCAAAGTCCTGTAAGGGTTGTGGGATGTTTGGATAATGTAGATTTTAAAAGTCTGAAAGCACAAAAATCAACAGGTGATACATAGAGATATTTAGTAGGGATATCAGTGAAGAGTATGGCCTTGATACCGGTTTTTTGTTCCATTTCTTTTAGGAAATTTACAGTGGATTTTGATGTGTGACTGCTAGCTTTGTCTTGATGGAGTTCCACAGATTGATGGCACTGCGGGTAAAATGATGGTATTTCATTCAGAAAAATTGGCGATAAAATACGTTCCTGATAGCATTTAGAGTTAATCTTGAGATTTTTTTCAACTCTCTTTATTTTTAACTTGCCATTATATGAAAAACCAGCAGCAATCATGAATCCCTTAGAAAAACTTTCTTTCGATTCAATGAACCATGTACTTAATTTCTTTCTTTCTTTTTATGATAATAAATGGCTCTTTTTTGTTGCAATCATTTAAATACACCCATTATTCATCTATTGTGACAATTGTTTTCCATTTTTCTTTGGATAAATATTTCTGATACAGAATTTTGCAGCGTGTCCTGCGTTCAGCGATATGCTTTAGAGAAAGAGGGTGCACATTGCGTTTTTTAGCTTTCTTAAGATTTAAATCAACATTCATAATTTTGTTTACAGTGGACACCAAGCATTTTAAGGATTTTGCAACTGTCTTTTGACTAGGGAAATTTTCTTTTACCATTAAACAACGTACTTTTGCAATAGTCGAAGATGTTTGTTTTTTTCCTTGGATGCTTGTTTGGAATTTTTGTCCCACTTGAGGCTCCAATTTGACGTTTTTTTCCTTTCATTTTGTCGATATTACCTTCCAACGCCTTAGATATCACAAAACCATGAGTCTCACAACATTTTTGGATAAAGGAATATGAATACTTCTCTTTGGAAAAAGCATAAATATAGTCTTCAAACCGCTGCTTCGTCAAAAATGAATAAAAACAAACCTCTCAAGCTGCAGTACATAATTTTGACTTTTAAAATCATAGTACAATTGCAGTTATTTATTTTGCAACAAAATATTTTTTAATACCGCTAACCAAAATCGTCTAAAAAATGTGCGAACAGCCTTTGTAATTTGAAGCTACACATGAGGGCTAGATATATAAAAAGTGTGGCTGAAGATAAAAGTTTCTTTAAACTATGTTAAAATATTTTTATTGCTTAAATTAAGAGCCTCATATAGGGTTCAGGTGAAATGTCTGTTAGATAACTATGAAGTGGACTGTAATTTTTACTTGTAAGACAACTTCAAAAGAAAACTAATTCAAGACTTAAAAAATATTTCTACCTTTATTACTGGGCCTGAACACCCGCTTGCTTTAAGGTGACTACATAATTCAAAACTTAAGAATACTGACAAACATTGGCGACGAAAACCCACTCGTCACCAGAAATTCGCCAAGGAAAGCGCTTGGCGCACAGCATTTGGAGTAACAATGCCGATGTCAAACGACTATATATCTGTTACATCTACACTTTATGCATTAATGAGAAGAAATATTGAACATACCACAATAACGTTCTATAAATATTTACTTTTCCTACATATAATTACGTTGATAATTTGCTTAATTATCAACAACAAAAATGTCTGCTTTCGTTATATGATTGCATACTCACATTATAACCACATCACATTCCTCGAATGTAGATATGCATGTTTTTGACGGTAAAAACTATATCTGCATTCTTTAAACATTAAGTAATTTAAGGAACCAATACCAGAAAAAGGATTAAATAAATAAATCTCAATGTTTATATCAGAAGTTGTATAATTACTTTAATCAACTTCTGTTTTAATTAACTTAATACTTCCGTAAATGCAGTTCATGCATCGAATAATTTTAACCTCAAATAACTACGAACAAGCGCCCATTTTTTTATCTATGTTTAAATCGTTTTCACTAATTTTACGTCCTATAATGAACTTAATTATTAAACGTGCTTTGGGGAAATGATTACGTTTAAAGGGAATCCTTGTGAAAAAAAAACTTAATTTCAAATAATTGCCAGAACATTAGGGAAATTCTAAACCACTTCAAAAAAGAAGAATTCTTAAGGGATATTTGAGGGTCTGTAATTTTATTTTCTAATAAATAATACTATTCTCAAAAGGTTATAACAGTATATATATATATATATATATGTATATATATATGTATATATATGTATATATATATATATATATATATATATATATATATATATATATATATATATATATATATATATATATATATATATATATATATATATATATATATATATATATATATATATATATATATAGCGAGAGAGAGAGTATTTATTTGATCACATAACCTCCGCAAGAAGGGTCCAACTCTGGATTCCAAAAATAAGTACATCCATTCACATCTAGTTAATTTTAAAAAATAAGAATAAAACTCTAATTGACAGTAGCTAAAAGTAGAAAGCTCAAGATATTCTTACACCTATTAATTACCCTTACTAAAACATAGTGGACCCCCTTCCTTCAAGCCGAAAGATAACCAAATGGTTATGGCGCTGATCTGAGGTACCAGAGTGTGTGGGCTCAAATCCCATTGTGGCATGGATATTCGTAGCCTTTCGGAATCGGCTGTAAGCGGTAGATACCGGTCTCATTAGCTCTTGAGTTGCAAAAAAGTATATCATAGTGCTCCAAACCAAATCTCTCCCTTAAACTGGTTCGAGGAGTAGCCCAAAAATGAATCTAGCTAAAAAACAGAAAATTATTACATCACCCATATTGCAACGAGTTTTAATTATATTTATTTCAAATCGTAGCGGTATATTATTGTTATTATTTGTCAAATAATCTGGTATTTTTGTAATATTTAGTTAAAATTGTACAAATAATGCCCAAACATAGCGCGGTAACACATTCGCTACTGATCTCGCTCCAGCGTTACCACAAATCAGCCAATCACGTACCAGAGAGGGATGGGGGAGGACTTCCCGTCCAAAAGCTGCACATGTGTTAGCTCGGAAAGAGCAAGACTTCAACATTTATTCTCTTTATTCAATCGGTATCGAATATCATTTGATTGGTTTCGTTTGGAATGCAAGGATCTACTTTTTGTTTCAATACGAGAGCTAATGAGACCAGGATCTACTCTTTAAATCTGACATCTAACGGCTACAAACATCCATACTCCAGTGGTATTCGAACCCCCGAACTCCGGTACGAAAAGTCAGCGCTCTAACCATTCGGCCATCGTTCGGCTTGTATGGTATATCAGGTGTGTATGTTGATATTGGATTAAAGAAAATTAGTAACTAGTAAACCTTTATAAACTAGTTATAAAGGTCCATGGTCGAAAAATTATTACTACGCAGTGCTTTTATTATATTTGTTTTAAAAAGTAGGTGTTATTCTGGAAACAATCTACTTTAAGTCAGGGCAATGATAATAAATATTTTCTCACCTGACCAGCAGTTAATGTGTCAAACTACAAATAGAAAATGACCTTATCTTAAAATTTAACATTCTTTAAATTTGTTTAAAATGAAAACTACTTTTTCTATATTTCAAATAAATTTCAAAATTGGTTTCTTCTGAGTTTTAGATATACTAACATAGAAATATAAATATTTTCACCTTAAATGATCCTCAATGAGTTAGTGAAATTTAGTGAAATTTTCGGAAATTTCCTGGTTTTTTACCTTGATATTTCTCAATCATAAAGCACACTAGCATGCCCTGAAGTTCGGGTTTTTTCCTAATGTATGGCCATTCTGAACTATCATTCAAGAATCGAACTATCACATTGATCAAATAAATCTAAAGTTGCAAAAAACGTATTTGTTATATACCCAATAAAGTATAGTAAACTCGAATTAGCATCTAATCATCGACAGTTAAAATATGGAAGATGCAGATTACTATCTGCTGTCATTTATGCACTTCTGAATGAATCAAAGAAACATCCTGCACCAAAACAAGATTCACACCTTTCATACTCAAACCACTGACAC
>CM063510.1:67637538-67642538 GCA_032207245.1 Pardosa pseudoannulata
TTTGATTTTATTATTTTATGTAGTTCCTTTCAAGGGCGATACAACGATTATAGCAGTCATACAATTTTTCAGTACCATTTTTATAGTACAATTTGTCTTTAACCCTCAAAATAGGCCTGAGTTTCAGCGATTATTTCTTCATTGCTAAATTACTTTCCAATGAGCATTCGCTTGAGGTCTGAGAACAGAAAAATGGTCACTGGGGGTCAGATTTGGAAAATGCGGTGGATGCGGAAGCAACTCGAAGCCCAATTCATATAATTTTGCCGTCATTTTGATTGACTTGTGACACGGTGCATTGTTTTGATGAAACAGCACTTCTTTTACTTCAAATAGGACTGTTTTTCAACTATTTCGTCCTTTAAATACTCCATTAACGCTATGTAATACTCGTTGTGTATGGTTTTTTTCTGTTCAAGATAGTCGATGAATATTATACCATGCGCATCCCAAAATACTGATGCCATAACCTTGCCAGCCGACTGTTGCGTCTTTCCACGCTTTGGAGTTGGTTCATCACGTGCAGTCCACTCGGCTGACTGTCGATTGGACTCCGGTGTGAAATGATGGATCTATATGTTATCCACTGTCACATATCGAGGCATAAATTCGGGTTTATTACGATTAAACAGCTTCAAACACAGCTCAGAATCATTAATTCGTTGTTGTTTTTGGTCGATTGTGAGCTCGCGGGGCACCCACTTTGCTCGAGCTTTCGAATATCCAAATATCCTTTCATAATATGTCCAACACGTTCCTTTAATATCTTTAGAGTCTCGGATCTCGATCAACTTTACTTTACGGTCATCCAAAATTATTTTGTGGAATTTTTTATGTTTTCGTCGGTAACATCTTCTTTGGTGCGTCCACTGCGTGCATCCTACTCGGTGCTCATTTCTCCTCCTTTAAACTTAGCAAACCACTTATCAACGGTTGATTTTCCTGGTGCAGAATTCGAATAATATTTATCAAGCCAAGTATTGGCTTCTACAGTATTTGTTTCGTTAAAAAGCAATGCTTTACAAACAAAAAAATCCTTTTTATCCATTGCTTTCAAACTAACAAAAGTTGCTTCATCCAAAATACTATACACAAACTAATAGTCCGACACCTGTCAAATTTATACACGTGCCTTTCGAAGGTTAGGGTTAACTAAAAATCAAATAATTTAATACTAGTAGCGCCATCTATGTGTCAACCTACTAACTTTTCAGCCCAACTGTTATTCTTGAGAGGTCTTTTCTTCAACTAACATATTTTATCTTGTTTTTTCAACATGACAAAGCATTTAATTTCTTGATTTTGTTCTACTCTTCCTTCACAATCATCCAGAGCCCATTCAATGTTTAAGGAGGCTGCTTTTAAAGAACTTGCTTTAAAAATCCACATATAAAGTAATCCATAGGATGGATGGCAGGAGACTTGAGATGCATTTATAAGTAACAGATTCAATTCCTGTTTCATCTCTCATTTTTTTCCAAAAAATAAAGTGGTAGATTTAGTGATATGACTTGTAGCCTTATCCCAATGGAGCACAACATATTGAAGTTTGAGTAAAGAGATTGAATTTATTATTTGGAAATAGGTATTAAAATATTTCTGAAACTAAGCCGAGTTAATTTTGACATTTTTTCTATTCTTCTTATTTAAAATTTTTCCATTCTAAGAGAAACCAGCAGTAACCATAAAACCTTTTGTAAACCTTTTTAGTTTTGTGGTTTTATACAAAAATATTTTTAAATTCTATATTTAAGGATAATCTTTGTATATTTATAAGGATTATGTATAATCTCATAGAAACATACTTTTTTCCCATAAATTTTCCTTTTTGTGTTTTAGGCAGATAAACGATCTACCCAGACTAAATATTTTTATTCTAATAGCCTTTGTTTGATTCATTAAAGTTCTACTCCTTTTAGAATGGAATTTTTAGGAGTTCAAATTCTATATGTAAAGATAATTTTGTACAAAATAATTTACAACATTTATAATAAATTATTTTGTTTTATTTAAAACATACCTTTCTGCTTATAATTTTTCAGTTTTATGCTTAAAAAAGACACATGATCTACCAAGACTAAAAATTCTTATTCTAAAGGCTTTTATTTTATTCATTAATGTTCTGTTTCTTTTAGATTCGAATTTTTAGAATTTCGAATTCTATATCCAAAAGTAGTTTTGTACAAAATAACAAAATATTTATGATGAATATGTATTTTTTGTATAGAAAATATTTTTTGCCAACAGATTTCATTTTTCTATTTAAAGGAGACATACAACAATACTTAAAAACTTTTATTCTAATAGCATTTGTTCGTTTCATTAAAGTTTTGATACTTTTCAATTGAATTGTTAGAAGTTCTTAAGAAACATTCTAACTTTTAACAGAATACTTAGATCTCGCATTTTAATTAGTGTATTTTTAAGCAACATAAAAAGTATTCATCTAATGAAAAAAATGAAATGTACTTCCTAACAATATAAATTTTAAAATATGTGACTTAACTAAATTTTGATATTAGATTGAAGGGAAATGTGTTTTGTTCCTTTGTTCGATTCATTAAACTTTTGCTAATTTTAGAATACAATTTTTAGAAGTTTTTAAGAAACACAAACTTTTAACAAAATATTTATATCTCGTATTTTAATTAGTGTATTTTTAAGCAACATAAAAACATCCAATGAAAACAGTGAAATGTACTAATTCACAATATAAATTTTAAAATATTTGCATTAAGAACTAAATTTTGATTTTTGATTGAAGTGAAATATGTTTTGCATAGCCTTTGTTCGATTCATTAAAGTTTTGCTACTTTTTATAGAATAGAATTTTTAGAAGTTCTTATGAAACACTCTAACTTTTAACAGAATATTTAGAACTCACATTTTAATTAGTGTATTTTTAAGCAACATAAAAAATATGAATCAAATGAAAAAAAGGGAAATATACTTACTCGCAATATAAATTTAAAAATGTGCCCATTAAAAACTAAATTTTGGTATTACATTGAAGTAAAATGTGTTTTATTTTGTAATCTAAAATTTCAAAGGTATGTGATATTTTAAAATTAAACTTAGTTAAAAACTTAAGAGATTGGAAATTGTAAAAGATTTGAATGTTTTATAATATAAAATTTGATATAGTGTTCATATTACTGTAATCTTTTTTCTCTGAATAATTAGTTTCTAATTGATATAAAAAGCATTTTCTAATTTACATATTTCAAATACATTTCTATTTTTTAACTTGGCATCAATATTTTATGATTTTTTAAAATACATTGCTATATATGACATAACTAAATGATTTCTATAAAGTTAGATTTTTAGTAAGGATCTAGAGAAAATTTATACCAGAGTGGAACTTTTATTTTACAGTGAATCATAAGTTGCTATATTAATAAGATTTTGCAGTTCGAAAGGTATTATGTCGCCTTAATTTTTTTAACCCTTTGACTGTTTTCATATGAGCGAAAATTATATCTAGCACGTCATTCATACATTTTCGTGTTTCCATACATCTAACAGAAAAATATAACTAAATTTAAGACCCAACATCAAATTATTTTTTGCTTAAAATATCGTTCATTGTGTATTACAGATAATATAAGAACATAAAGCATCAGAAGTGTATATAATATGTGACGTTCAGGACAGGCAAATGGTTAAATGATTTTTACATGTTTGATATGACGTATTCTAATATCTAAATAACTATTTTCCGTAATGGAGTTGTTTATATGCAAAGAATTAGGGTACTTTTGAGGCAATGAATAATTAATAATTTCTAAAATAATTAATATTCTAAAATTGAAACTGTAACCACTTTTGCTTAAAAATATTGTTTATGACTCGTTAAATATTCAAGCAGATTGATTTTAAGCAAGTGAATTAGCTTTAAAAATCCCCTATCGCCTTAAAGATATTGGTATTACTGAAATATAAAAAGAATTAATCAAACTTTAATGAGCACTTTCGTATCATGAGAAACTTTCATTCCATTATCATTGACTTAACTGTCAGTTAATGTGGTCACCGTACAGTCAGGAAGGGTTAAATATGCATGAAGCATTTGTACAAGGGAAGCAACAAAACTAAACAATAGGAAAAAACTTTGCTTCTACGTACAATATTTTGTTTAATTTTAAAAAAGATAGATTTTTGTTATTCAAAAATATATTAACTTTTAACTAATTTTTTATTTTATACTCTACAAGGCAAATTATCGATAAAGGTAGAAGGTAGAAGGCAGCAATGCACCAGAAGGGTTTTAAATACCTATAAAATTGAAATATATTTTGTTTTAAAAATTGTTTAATGTAGCTTTAAGTAACAACAGAATTGCTTGTTAGGGGTAGTAATTATAGTTATTAAAAGTTGATAGGTATTAAAACATCCTCGTAGATTCTTATTCTGAATTATATTTTACAATTTAGAAATATACACGCACGTCTACTGTAGCTTTTAGTAAAATTATTAAAATTGAGTTAGAATATACGCAGATCATCGTAAAAAGATATTCTATAGTAAACATATTTGCCTTATGACCTTAATATAGCAGTAAATTCAGTTTGAAACTGGAGTTTTATATCTCTCTGTTTTTAGTGCCTTGAATAAAGAATGCGACCTAGGAGTAACAATTCTAATTCGTTACGCACAGGGGTAATCCCACGAGTTGACTGCCGCACTGCTGGTTGGCATAGCAACCAGTCAGGCATATGGCGTCCAAGCGGCATAGACCAAAATAAAAGCAGGGTGTTTTCTATGATCGTTAAAATAAGTGTTTTCAGTTTCCGATTGGAAATAAATTAGATTTGCCGAACAAAGACTGGTATAAAAAAGAAACTTTCAGTTTGGATTAAAATTGGATTGGGAAGAATTAGTGAAGAAAAGTGGGGGACTTAGAAAAGCTTGTAAATTGAGCGATCGGTAATAAAAAAGCTGCTATGTCACGTATTCCTCGAGGCTACGAAAGAAAACTTTCTGCTGGAATTTATTTG
>CM063510.1:67645038-67653264 GCA_032207245.1 Pardosa pseudoannulata
TATAAGTCTACATTGGTAGTTATCCTTTTATAAATAACACTAATTTAGATCCTTCTAGCATGGATAGTGGATACTTCCATGTGTGTACATTAGATACTTAAAATTTAGAATACGAGGGCTATTTCAAAAGGTTGATTCTTTGAAATAATTCGTAAACCAGCTCAGGGATCGAATAGAGAATACAGGCTTCACCTAGTTTACCCAACAAACAGTTAATTGCTTCATTTAGCTATGAGCATTAGACATTTGTCCGAGATACTGCTACTGAAGTATTTCAAAATGCTGATATTTTGAAATAGCGCGTCAACCACCTCAGGTGTTCAGTATCGACTATAGGCATTACCTATTCTGACTAAACTGACAATCGTTTCACTTAGCTTCGAGCATTAGACATTTGTCCGAGATACTGCTGCTAAAGTATTTCAAAATGCTGATCTTTTGAAATAACGAGTCAACCAGCTCAGGGATTGAGTATCGACTACAGACATTACCTAGTTTACCCAACAAACTGTCTATCGTTTCATTTAGATGCGAACATTAGACGAGATACTGCTGCTGAAGTATTTCAAAATGCTGGTCTTTTGAAATAACGAGTCAACCAGCTCAGGGAGAGTATCGACTACAGGCATTACCTAGTTTACCCAACAAAATGCAAATCCTTTCATTTAGCTATGAGCGTTAGACATTTGTCTAAGATACAGCTGCTGAAGTAAACATATTACCAAGCCGTTCATCATAAAAATACAAATTACAAATGAGAGATCTTGAAGAACAAGGTGATTGTGGATTTCAGTTACAAACCTTGCAAATCAAGAATAAGGAAAAGAGGATGCGTGTGTATCGAATACAGTTTGAAATTTAATTTAAATGTTTAGAAAATAGGAGAATATTGGTTTATGAGATCCCAGTTATAGATCCAGTTATAGATCAAGCTGATGATAATTGCATATTGGTTGGAAAGGCACTATTCATCATGATTTATAACAAGTTGTCAGATTGCATATAGTTGTAACCAAAAAGTTGTAACAAAAAGTTCTAGCTGGTTCCAGTAATGCTCTGCTCAGTAAAAGTACTGAATTGTGGAAAAGCGAGACTTGACTGGTACACCATGAGAACTGGCCGTCTGATGAGTCACGTCTCAAAAGCTTCTTCCAAACACCATATTCCCATTATTCCCGATAAAGCTTAATCTCACGGCTTTTCCTCTTTCACAAACTTAAAGTTACATTTAACTGACGTCATTTGCATACTTGCACGGCATTTTTTTTAACATACCTCGTAAATATTTCAAATTTTATTTTAAACTAAAGCTGTTTCTAACTCTCTGATTCATATGTTATAATCTAATCGAAATTGCTTGGCCATCTTCCTTCGAAATCTATTGATATAACACATAGAAGTAGAAATCTGAAGAATTCCTAAGCAAAGGGCCACTGCCTTCCGACACCTAATTTAAATGACATATGATAAAAATACCCTGTACAGATGTCGAACGATGGCCGAATGGTAGAGCATTGCTTCGGAACCGGAGTACGCAGGTTCGAGTCCCGCTGATAGCATGAGATTTTGTATTCGTTCGTAAACGGCTTTAAGGAGTAGGTTCCGGTCTCATTAGTCCTCGTGTAACAAAATCAGTAGACTGTAGCTCTCCAAACCAAAATAGCCAAACCAGTCCTGTATAAATTCACACTATAAACTATGAAAAAATTTTGTTGAAAGACTATGACATCGAACGAAAAGGTACTATGTCTTCCAACAAGCTTTAATTTAAAGTTAAAGACTGAATCCTCTGGAGAAAAATAACCAAGTCTTAAGTGGAATATTGCATCTTTAGTG
Source organism: Pardosa pseudoannulata (assembly GCA_032207245.1). Lineage (NCBI taxonomy): Eukaryota > Metazoa > Arthropoda > Arachnida > Araneae > Lycosidae > Pardosa > Pardosa pseudoannulata. The sequence goes on from CM063510.1 coordinate 67,646,875, forward strand.
ACATGAGACATTAAATAAAACTATCTCCTTTTCTAAAAAGCAAAAATAAATTACACAAATTATAATTCTTAGGTCTCTAAGATTCTCTCAGGTCTTTAAGATAATAGCAGGGTTTTATGGTGTTTTAAATTATTGTAGTAAAATATTAGAAAAACGTCCAACACCTAGATAAATCTAACGATATATGAAGAAAAAAGATGTTCTATACGGATTTACATTACAAACTCTAAAGGCATTTTATTGAAACAGTACGCAATCGGATGAAAAGGTACGCTGTCTTCCTTTCAGAAAAGCTTTAATTTAAAGGGAAAGGCTGAATCTTCTGGAGAAAAATAACCAAGTCTTAAATGGAATATTGGATCCTTAGTGGCATGTGACATTAAATGAAACTATCTCCTTTTCTAAAAAGCAAAAATAAATTACACAAGTTATGATCCTCAGATCACTAAGATTTTCTCAGGCATTTAAGTTTATCGCAGGGTATTACGGTGTTTTAAATTATTGTAGTAAAATATTAGAAAAACGTCCAACACCTAGATAAATCTAAACGATATATGAAGAAAAAAGATGTTCTATACGGATTTACATTACAAACTATAAAGGTATTTTATTGAAACTCTGTGACATCGGCCGATAAGGTTCGCTGTCTTCCTTTCAGACAAGCTTTAATTTAAAGGGACAGAACAAATCCTCTCGAGAAAAATAACCAAGTAGAACATTGAATTCATACTGAGATGTGACATTAAATGAAACTTTCTATTTTTCTAAAAAACAAAAATGAATTACACAAATTATAATCCTCAGGTCTCTAAGATTTTCTCAGGTCTTTAAGGTTATCGCAATGATTACGGTGTCTTAAATTTTTGTTAGTAAAATATAGGGAAAATGTCCGACACCTAGACAAATGTAAACGATAATGACGAAATAAGATGTTCTATACGGATTTATATTACAAACTATAAAGGTATTTCATTGAAAATTTATGACATCGGGCGAAAAGGTTCGCTGCCTTCCTTTCAGACAAGCTTTAATTTAAAGATTTAATTTTTCGAGAAAAATAACCAAGCCTTACGTGAGACATTGAATTCTCAATGTTATTTTATCAAACTCTTTCCTCTTTTAAAAAGTAAAAATAAATTACACAAATTATAAGATCCAGTTATCATAAAGTATTATGGCAAAGGAAATTTTTGTTAGCAAACTACACGAAAAGCATTGTAGAAGAAATATTGGTTAAAAATAAAAGACCGATAATATTAAACATGTTCATATATAATACGGGAAAGAGATCAGACGGTGGTTTCAAAACTCAAGTCCACAGATGGAAAATTAAGTTTCGAAATAGTTGTCTATTTGACATGAATAATAATTTGTCAAAAATCACTTTAAAATAACGGCTTAAAAATCATCATCCTATAATTCTATTGCATAAAGAAAGTTCGTCACCCTCACGAAGCAATAATTACTTTCTCTCCTCTTTTTGTCAAATCCACGTGCTTTAAAGGTCTTTATACTTGAAAAATAATTAGTTTTTCGTCCAATTACATCATATTTCTGCTCTTCCGCGGACGTGACAGATAATTAATGGCTAGGTTAGAAAAATTAATTTAAGTGTCATGGGTTGAATGTTACGTTCTGTAAAGTCATAAGTATTTTATATAAAACTATTCACGATAAATTTACGACGTATTTGACTAAGCTTGTAAAATTTAAAAAAATTCTGTTTGAAAGACTAAGCTATCACCTACCTCTAAATCAGCGACATTAATCGAAATTATTTATAAAAATTTACAGTTGTTGAGAAACTTAGTTTATCTATTAGAATGAATATATATTTAAAAAACTAATAAAATTTTAATATATGTCAGAATAGTTATTCCTACTGTCTTGTATAAAATTTAAATCACAAAAATGACTGTAAACAAATATAGAATAATTTTTTATTTTACGTTTTTTAATAAGAATATTATCATTTTTAATAAATAATACATCTAAAAGTCAGCAATAAATCAATACAGAAATATTTTCAGTTTTATATATGTCATTTTTTATATGTCAGTTACTTTCAATACATGTCAAAATAGTTACTTCTGTTGTCGTATATAAAATTTAAGTCTTTGCACTCGAGGACTCCGGAGCGAGCCATTTAAAATTTGCCTTCAAACTCGAGGGCTCCACTACGGTGACAATGCAAAATAACTAGTTTTTACGATTTGTTTTTGTTCTTATGTTAAAAACTGAAAATTATTTGCATTGTCTCCGTAGCAGAGCCCTCGAGTTTGAAGACAAATTTTAAATGGCTCAGCTCCGGAGCCCTCGAGTGCAAAGTGTTAATAGGCTGAAAAGCTAGCTCCTTTGAAATCTATGGGATTCATGAATGTGGAAAAGATATACAAATAATTCTGAAGTTTTAATAAAGCCAAGCGAATAGCTAAGGTTTCTCCGCCAAGAGGTCGGACAAAAGAGCCAATCGGTGTATGAATGAAAAAATTTCACAATTAACTGGAAAGTTTTCATAATTACCCCAGTTGGATTACACTGCAATATCCTCAGATTTAGATTGAATACCCTGATTGTCAATAATTTTGCCATGCGAGACGTTTCGACGATTTACGTTTTACGATTTGTTTTTGTTATGTTAAAAACTGAAAATTATATGCATTGCCTCCGTATCGGAGCTCTCGAGTTTGAAGACAAATTTTAAATGGCTCCGTTCCGGAGCCCTCGAGTGTAAAAGATTAAATAACACAAAAGTGACTGTAGATAAATATAGAATAACTTTTATTTTGAGTCTTTAATAAGGATGTTAACATCTGTGATAAGTAAGGCATCTAAAAGTCAGGTAATAAATCAATACAGAAATGTTTGCAGTTTATGGTTTAAAATATTTTTCAATTAAAATATAAATAATTTAAGCACTTATACCTCTTTCAAAAGTTTATCTGTTATTTCTATATATATACTCTGACAATATTCTTTGTATTACTATTATTTATGTTGTTATCCTTTGTATATAAACATCCTTTATTAACTTTCTGGAAGAACTAATCAGGAGGACAAAGTGTGGGAGAGAAGTAATTTGTATTGTGGATTTATACTTTTCCCTAGCGCCTTATGAGTAACTGAACAAACATGTTGGAGACTCTAAAGACCTTATCAAGTGCCAACCTGTACAAGACGAAAAATCAGTGGATTCAGTTTATGATTCCTTTTTCTGATGAAGAATGAGTGGATTTCTCGTGATTGCAAAAAGTTTTCAACTGACTTATTTTGGCTCAGGTTGACGTGTGGTAAGGCCTTTAATTGGTTGAACAATTCTTCGCCATATGCAAAATCCGCGCATTTATCATCGGGTAAATGAATGTTACGCTGAAAACGTTGCTTTTTCAGAACGTACAGGTTGATAAGTAATAAGATCTCTATACGTCCAAATGATCTGAGTTACAGTTGAGTAACGTTTAAGCAACGGAATGTCACTTTCTGTGATAGTACATAGCTGTGGACTGCGCTCATTTAATAGCGACGTTTTTGAGAAATTAAGGTGAAAGTCTTTACTTCCATGTAAAACAATATCCTCAAAATGGGTTTGACTGAAGAACAGGGTGACCCCGCCTACTTTGCTATAAAGCTCTGAGCATGGTAGCCTAACATTTTCTCCTGATCTCGCCGTGTCCAAACAATCTGTATCTAAATTTTAATTTATATTATGTTTGTTTATATTTGATCTGCGTTATAGTTGAGCAACGTTTAAGCAACGGAATGTCACTTTCTGTGATAGTACATAGCTGTGGACTGCGCTCATTTAATAGAGACGTTTTTGAGAAATTAAGGTGAAAGTCTTTACTTCCATTTAAATTAATATCCTCCAAATGGGTTTGACTGAAGAACAGGGTGACCCCGCCTACTTGGCTATAAAGCTCTGAGCATGGTAGCCTAACATTTTCTCCTGATCTCGCCGTGTCCAAACAATCTGTATCTAAATTTTAATTTATATTATGTTTGTTTATATTTGATTTGCGTTATACTTGAGTAACGTTTAAGCAACGGAATGTCACTTTCTGTGATAGACATAGCTGTGAACTGCTCAAATTTAATAGAGACGTTTTTAATGAAATAAGGTGAAAGCCTTTACTTCCATTTAAAAAAGAATATCCTCAAAAATGGGTTTGACTGAAGAACATGGTACCCCCGCCAACTTGGTTATTAAGCAACGGAATGTCACTCTCTGTGATAGACATAGCTAGGAACTGCGCAAGTTTAATAGAGACGTTTTGGGAGGAATTAGATGAAAGACTTTATTTCCATTTAAAACAATATCCTCAATATGGGTTTGACTGAAGAACAGGGTGCCCCCGCCTACTTGGCTATAAAGCTCTGAGCATGGTAGCCTAACATTTTTTCCTGATCTTGCACGTGTCCAAACAATCTGGAGTTAAATTTTAATTTATATTATACTTGTGGGACCAATTTTTTATATACTAAATGCACGTAATGATAAAAATATTAGATATAATGAACCATTAATGGTTCACTATGGCTAATTTTTAATAATTTGGAGCTGTTTGCTTTGTAAACTGATGAGAGATTAATTGCCTTCAACCGTTGAAGACATTGAAATAAAATTTCGTTAAGTAAAAGTATATAAATCTATAACAATAGCGCATTCTACATCAATTAAAGCCACCCAAAAATCAAGGGATACAATGTTTGGATTTAATATCTTTGTGTTTTAGTAAACATCATCAATAGTTTCGCCAAATTTGCCAAGGGGTACCCTATTCTTCAGTATTACTCTCGAAATTTAAAGATTAAACAAAGGCCTGATCACAAATCAAGCTTTTCTTATCTCTTATTACTGTAAATTATATCTTTAAATATGAAAGAAAAAAATACAATTCCATTTATACTGCAGTTTGACAATTTGAAAGATAAAATATTTTACATCTAATGGTAAACGTCGCCTTTTCTAAAAAGTCTTTTTTAGATCAAATGATTTTAGACTTTCCCTAATATGAGTGTATTAATGCAGAACCATTTGATTGATAATGCGTCATATATATGCAAATTGCCGCTTCACTCATAGACACCTCATCATCATCATAGCACAGAAGCCAGGAAATTTAGACTTGAAATGGGGAAAATGCAAATCATTGAACTGGGTTTACCCACCACTTGGCCATAGACCACAACCTCAAATGCCATATACATATTTAACACAATTAATCTAGAATTAGCTTGAATTGTAGTTTAAATAAAGATTACAAAACATATAAACTACAAAGAATTAAACCTATATATATATGTATATATGTGTATATATATATTTATATATATATATATTTATATATATATATATATATATATATATATATATATATATATATATATATATATATATACATATATACACATAATATATATATATATATATATATATATATATATGTCAGGTCTAAAACGGGGGTAGTCGGAAATTATTTGAATTATAAACTATTTTAAAAAGGGCAATCTTTAATAATAATAAAATAAATGAAAAAGATCCACGCTTGCTTAACGTTTTGGAGTAATGCGGTCAGGCGTAGAGATATTTTCACATTAAATTTATGACTAATCAAGTGAGAAATTCAGTTATACGCTTGGACATGGAGCTGTCAACCTTTCCACGTTTAGCTTTGCCAAAAATAAATGAAAATGGCTTAAGCCATGCCTGAAATGGAAAACCCAAACTAAATAAATAAAGATTTTTACTACGAAGACAATTATTTCATTCACCTTAACACTGGACCATGTCATATATATTTATATGTGTGTGTGTATATATGTAATATATGAAAATTATTACACTTTAATACCTGTTACAAATTTTCCTCTTTCCCATCATTATTCTTTCATTAGCTTTCGTGCAAAACAGTAGACCGTAGCGCTCCAAACCAAACCAAACCATTATTCTTTCAAATCTAGCTATTTTCCAAGCCAAAAAATGTCTTAATTAAAGGAGTTTCCTCGAATTCTTCCAACCCATTTCCAAAGCTTTCTCTGCAATAGATGGAAATTTTTTGTCCACTTAGGGCATTTTCCAGCTGTCGCTGGAAACTCAGTTTTCCTCTTCCTATCCAAGTTACTTTTATTGTTAAATTCGCTGACTAAGTCTGGTAAAGATTTTCCTCTCAGGGTCTCGTTCTGGGGTGCAACCATGTTCCATCATGTGTTTCGGTGTTCATTCCCTTGTCTGTTTTTGAATGTTAAACATGTCTATTTTATCAGCTTTTAAATAAAAGTGAATTTTGACTTGAACTTGTGTACTTCTCTTCATGGTGCAACGACTGCTAGATTAATTAGGCTTCTCTTTACCCACCAAGCCTAGGCAAGTAAATACAATAGGGGCTTATA
>CM063510.1:67653364-67670864 GCA_032207245.1 Pardosa pseudoannulata
TACATACATATATACATTTGGCACTAGGTTTATTATATACCTGTCTCTACGAACAAGCGTCAATTTGACGTATCAATTTAACAACACTCAGAAAGCAATTTAATTATACACTATAAATAAAAAATGAAAATATGAGAAGATATTAATGATTATTGAATCTAAACCAATCAGAATCACGAGTGGGTTTCCAAAAAAAAACACTATATACGTTCCAATAAATAAAACAACATCGCCCAGCTTGGCGATCAACCACGATCACAAGTGGTATTCTCAAATATATGCTAACCGATATTGATATCCCAATAATATTATTAATTCAAAAAATATTCTAGTATTTTATTTTTCAATACTCGAAGCAAGCAACTAAAACCTTCGAAAATCTCTTCTCACTCTGATTTCAGTTGACATTCTGCGTCTCGTTCTTTCACCTGTTGCTTATTGTTTATTTCATTTGAGATAACAGTATCGGATAACGGAGTATTGTTGATACATTTCTATTTATTATTGTTGTAATGTTTGTATGAGTAGAACTAATTTGCTATAAATTTTGTCTACATTACGATCGTTCAAATTGATGCATATCCGTACAGTTTGGAAAACCACAAAGAAAATTTAAATATTTCAACACTTTTAAAGAAAATAGACTTCAATATATATTTGCCTCATTCAGTGGATAAAAGTCAGTGCAAGATATAAAATAAAAATGCAAAAGTTTTTGCAATTTTTCTTAATAAATTTTGAAATGCTTCAAAATGACGTGTCCCGTAAACCTACTGTTAAACAAATTTAAGAATTTTATATTCACATAACAGTTGGACTGAAAAGTTCGTGGGCTAACATAGAAAATAAATTTTTTTTTAACAAATTTTGATTTTATTATTTTATGTAGTTCCTTTCAAGGGCGATATAACGATTATAACGGTCATACAATTTTTCAGTACCATTTTTATAGTACAATTTGTCTTTAACCTCAAAATAGGCCTGAGTTTCAGCGATTATTTCTTCATTGCTAAATTTCTTTCCAGCGAGCATTCTCCTGATGTCTGAGAACAAGAAAAATTCACTGGAGGCCAGATCTGGTGAATATGGTGGATGAGGAAGTAATTCACAGCCAAATTCATATACTTTTGTCCTCGTTTTCATTGACTTGTGACACGGTGCATTGCCTTGATGAAACAGCATCTTTTTATTTCTTCAAATGGAGCTATTTTTCCGCCATTTCGTCCTTTAAGTGCTCCAATAACGCTATCTAACAGTCGCTGTTGATGGTTTTTCCTTTTTCAAGATAGTCGATGAATATTATACCATGCGCATCCCAAAATACTCATGCCATAACTTTGCCAGCCGACTGTTGCGTCTTTCCACCCTTTGGAGTTGGTTCATCACGTGCAAGTCCACTCGGCTGACTGTCGATTGGACTCCGATGTGAAATGATGGAGCCATGTTTCATCCATTGTCACATATTGACACATAAATTAAACAGCTTCAAACACAGCTCAGAATCATTAATTCGTTGTTATTTTTGGTTGATTGTGAGCTCGCGCGGCACCTACATTGCACAGAGCTTTCGCTTACACAAATATTCATTCACAATATGTCCAATACGTTCCTTTGATATCTTTAGAGTCTCAAATATCTCAATCAACATCACTTTATGGTCATCCAAAATTATTTTGGGGACTTTTTAGATGTTTTCGTCGGTAAAAGCCTCTTTGAGGCGTCCACTGTCCTCGGTGCTCATTTCGCCTCGTTTAAACTTAGCAAACCACCTCTCAACGGTTGATTTTCCTGGTGCAGAATTCGAATAATGTTTATCAAGCCAAACCTTGGCTTCAGCAGTATTTTCTTCATTACTAACACACGAAATTCCTTTTTATCCATTGCTTTCAAACTAACAAAAGTTGCTTCATCCAAAATACTATACACAAACTAATAGTCCGACACCTGTCAAATTTATACACGTGCCTTTCGAAGGTTAGGGTTAACTAAAAATCAAATGAATTTAATACTAGTAGCGCCATCTATGTGTCAACCTACTAACTTTTCAGCCCAACTGTTATTCTTGAGAGGTCTTTTCTTCAACTAACATATTTTATCTTGTTTTTTCAACATGACAAAGCATTTATTTCTTGATTTTGTTCTACTCTTCCTTCACAATCATCCAGAGCCCATTCAATGTTTAAGGAGGCTGCTTTTAAAGAACTTGTTTTAAAAGTCCAAATGTAAAGTAATCCATAGGAGGAATGGCAGGAGACTTAAAATGTATTTATTAGTAATAGCTATCAATTCCTGTTTAATCTCTCCTTTTTTTTCAAAAAATAAAGTGGTAGATTTAGTGGTATGACTTGTTTGCCTTATCCCAATGGAGCACTGCATAAGTGAAGTTTGAGTAAAGGGATTGAATTTATTGTTTGGAAATAGGTGTTAAAGTTATTTCTGATATTAAACCGAGTTAATTTTGACATTTTTTTCCATTCTTCTTATTTAAAATTTTTCCATTCTAAGAGAAACCAGCAGTAACCATAAAACCTTTTGTAAACCTTTTTAGTTTTGTGGTTTTATACAAAAATATTTTTAAATTCTATATTTAAGGATAATCTTTGTATATTTATAAGGATTATGTATAATCTCATAGAAACATACTTTTTTCCCATAAATTTTCCTTTTTGTGTTTTAGGCAGATAAACGATCTACCCAGACTAAATATTTTTATTCTAATAGCCTTTGTTTGATTCATTAAAGTTCTACTCCTTTTAGAATGGAATTTTCAGGAGTTCAAATTCTATATGTAAAAATAATTTTATACAAAATAATTTACAACATTTATAATAAATTATATTGTTTTATAGAAAACATACCATTCTGCTTATAATTTTTCAGTTTTATGTTTAAAGAAGACATATGATCTACTAAAAGACTAAAAATTCTTATTCTAAAAGCTTTTATTTTATTTATTAACTTTCTGCTTCTTTTCGAATGGAATTTTTAGAATTTCGAATTCTATATCCAAAAGTAGTTTTGTACAAAATAACAAAATATTTATGATGAATATGTATTTTTTGTATAGAAAATATTTTTTGCCAACAGATTTCATTTTTCTATTTAAAGGAGACATACAACAATACTTAAAAACTTTTATTCTAATAGCATTTGTTCGTTTCATTAAAGTTTTGATACTTTTCAATTGAATTGTTAGAAGTTCTTAAGAAACATTCTAACTTTTAACAGAATACTTAGATCTCGCATTTTAATTAGTGTATTTTTAAGCAACATAAAAAGTATTCATCTAATGAAAAAAATGAAATGTACTTCCTAACAATATAAATTTTAAAATATGTGACTTAACTAAATTTTGATATTAGATTGAAGGGAAATGTGTTTTGTTCCTTTGTTCGATTCATTAAACTTTTGCTAATTTTAGAATACAATTTTTAGAAGTTTTTAAGAAACACAAACTTTTAACAAAATATTTATATCTCGTATTTTAATTAGTGTATTTTTAAGCAACATAAAAACATCCAATGAAAACAGTGAAATGTACTAATTCACAATATAAATTTTAAAATATTTGCATTAAGAACTAAATTTTGATTTTTGATTGAAGTGAAATATGTTTTGCATAGCCTTTGTTCGATTCATTAAAGTTTTGCTACTTTTTATAGAATAGAATTTTTAGAAGTTCTTATGAAACACTCTAACTTTTAACAGAATATTTAGAACTCACATTTTAATTAGTGTATTTTTAAGCAACATAAAAAATATGAATCAAATGAAAAAAAGGGAAATATACTTACTCGCAATATAAATTTAAAAATGTGCCCATTAAAAACTAAATTTTGGTATTACATTGAAGTAAAATGTGTTTTATTTTGTAATCTAAAATTTCAAAGGTATGTGATATTTTAAAATTAAACTTAGTTAAAAACTTAAGAGATTGGAAATTGTAAAAGATTTGAATGTTTTATAATATAAAATTTGATATAGTGTTCATATTACTGTAATCTTTTTTCTCTGAATAATTAGTTTCTAATTGATATAAAAAGCATTTTCTAATTTACATATTTCAAATACATTTCTATTTTTTAACTTGGCATCAATATTTTATGATTTTTTAAAATACATTGCTATATATGACATAACTAAATGATTTCTATAAAGTTAGATTTTTAGTAAGGATCTAGAGAAAATTTATACCAGAGTGGAACTTTTATTTTACAGTGAATCATAAGTTGCTATATTAATAAGATTTTGCAGTTCGAAAGGTATTATGTCGCCTTAATTTTTTTAACCCTTTGACTGTTTTCATATGAGCGAAAATTATATCTAGCACGTCATTCATACATTTTCGTGTTTCCTACATCTAACAGAAAAATATAACTAAATTTAAGACCCAACATCAAATTATTTTTTGCTTAAAATATCGTTCATTGTGTATTACAGATAATATAAGAACATAAAGCATCAGAAGTGTATATAATATGTGACGTTCAGGACAGGCAAATGGTTAAATGATTTTTACATGTTTGATATGACGTATTCTAATATCTAAATAACTATTTTCCGTAATGGAGTTGTTTATATGCAAAGAATTATGGTACTTTTGAGGCAATGAATAATTAATAATTTCTAAAATAATTAATATTCTAAAATTGAAACTGTAACCACTTTTGCTTAAAAATATTGTTTATGACTCGTTAAATATTCAAGCAGATTGATTTTAAGCAAGTGAATTAGCTTTAAAAATCCCCTATCGCCTTAAAGATATTGGTATTACTGAAATATAAAAAGAATTAATCAAACTTTAATGAGCACTTTCGTATCATGAGAAACTTTCATTCTATTATCATTGACTTAACTGTCAGTTAATGTGGTCACCGTACAGTCAGGAAGGGTTAAATATGCATGAAGCATTTGTACAAGGGAAGCAACAAAACTAAACAATAGGAAAAAAAATTTGCTTCTACGTACAATATTTTGTTTAATTTTAAAAAAGATAGATTTTTGTTATTCAAAAATATATTAACTTTTAACTAATTTTTTATTTTATACTCTACAAGGCAAATTATCGATAAAGGTAGAAGGTAGAAGGCAGCAATGCACCAGAAGGGTTTTAAATACCTATAAAATTGAAATATATTTTGTTTTAAAAATTGTTTAATGTAGCTTTAAGTAACAACAGAATTGCTTGTTAGGGGTAGTAATTATAGTTATTAAAAGTTGATAGGTATTAAAACATCCTCGTAGATTCTTATTCTGAATTATATTTTACAATTTAGAAATATACACGCACGTCTACTGTAGCTTTTAGTAAAATTATTAAAATTGAGTTAGAATATACGCAGATCATCGTAAAAAGATATTCTATAGTAAACATATTTGCCTTATGACCTTAATATAGCAGTAAATTCAGTTTGAAACTGGAGTTTTATATCTCTCTGTTTTTAGTGCCTTGAATAAAGAATGCGACCTAGGAGTAACAATTCTAATTCGTTACGCACAGGGGTAATCCCACGAGTTGACTGCCGCACTGCTGGTTGGCATAGCAACCAGTCAGGCATATGGCGTCCAAGCGGCATAGACCAAAATAAAAGCAGGGTGTTTTCTATGATCGTTTAAAATAAGTGTTTTCAGTTTCCGATTGGAAATAAATTAGATTTGCCGAACAAAGACTGGTATAAAAAAGAAACTTTCAGTTTGGATTAAAATTGGATTGGGAAGAATTAGTGAAGAAAAGTGGGGGACTTAGAAAAGCTTGTAAATTGAGCGATCGGTAATAAAAAAGCTGCTATGTCACGTATTCCTCGAGGCTACGAAAGAAAACTTTCTGCTGGAATTTATTTGAATGAAATAGCATTTTGTATTTTTATAAGAAAAAAAAATTGTTTTACAATGTATACCAGCTGATCTACGTGCATAAACTTAGAATATATTTGCGTTGCAATAAATATTAGGAAAAATAATTTTAAGATTGTGAGATGTATGCATAGATACATACATATATGTATGAATATATATATATATATATATGTGTGTGTGTGTGTGTGTGTGTGTGTGTGTGTAAGGAAAATTCTCAAGGGTTTCAAAACTTAAATCAAGGGTAAAAATTCCCGCGTCATTTTCTATTCCCCTTTTTAACCCTTAACCTAAATTGACCACTGGGGCTACAGGTTACGCCCTCAGAGAAGGGGCCTGGGCAATTATAAACCTACATGGCCCTAGCGGACAATTTAGGAAATTTCCAAATAAAAAGGAGATACACGCTAGCGGAGACAGATTTTTCTAGAGATATTTTTCCACAGATGTTGACCCAGGTGTTAAGTGTCTTGTACATAGAACTTCCCGCTAGCTGACCCTTCAGTTTGTCCCTATGATGAAGTGGGAACCCGTCCTTCAAAGTTATCTTAATAAAGGTCTTTAGCTGAAACGGTATCATTTTTATGGCCATGACTGTAACCCCCATCGAGAAGTCAGTCTCATTACATATATATATATATATATATATATATATATATATATATATATATATATATATATATATATATATATATATATATATATATATATATATATATATATATATATATATATATATATATATATATATATTGTGGCAGCTGGTCAAAAGAGAACCAGAGAGGGTCGGTCATTCTCAGGACCCGTGGGAATTTATTCCCCTGAATAAAAGCAGGAGTTCCAGAAAAAGAAGGGTTTCGGATTTTTATGTCCCTGCATACATCTGTGTGGAATGCCGGCTATCATTGAGGAGTCCGGTCCACTGACCACTCCCTTGCTCTCAGCCCTTTTTCTCCCCCCCTCTTTTTTCGAGGGGTCTTTCAAGAAGAAGGCAGTTGGTTGTTGGGGGCTTGAGGGTAGAGAAGGTTGTTTCTCTCTCCCAAACGATGTTGTTTTATATCATGTATATATTGTAGATAGTCGAGATAATAAAGTCTAGGACTTTAAGCGATTGTTTTTACTAAGCCCTCACAAACACAGAGTTGTATGTATGTTGCGACGTTACAATATATATATATATATATATATATATATATATATATATATATATATATATATATATATATATATATGTATATATATATATATATATATATATATATATATATATATATGTATATGTGTGTAATGTAAAATTTAATACTTTAGTCTTAAACTAAAATTACAAACTCCCATATTAAAAAACCACCAAATCCACGATTTCGTCATCTTCTTAGTAGCCTCTTGGCGTTAAACTCTTTTTTCTTAGAAAAATCTCCTTCCATTTGGCGAAATTAACTACCAAACCTACTTTCCTGATTAAACACATTCCTTTTCTTATGCCCATGGCTTCCCCAAAGTTATAAAAGGCCGCAAGACCATTTTTTGTTGGATTTTGCTGTTTGACGTTGCTAAATAAAGATGCTGCAAAACTTCTCTTGATAAACCTTATTCTTTCCGCCGACGACTACACCCCCTTCGATCACGTTACATCCCTGAACATGGCATGCTATTCTATGTGTCATATATATATATATATATACATATATATATACATATACATATATATATATATATATATATATATATATATACATATATACATATATATATATATATATATATTGATGTAAGGAAAATTCTCAGGGGTTTTCAAAACTTAAATCAAGGGTAAAAATTCTCGCTTCATTTTCCATTCCCCTTTTTAACCCCTAACCAAAATTAATCACTGGGGCTACAGGTTACGCCCTCAGAGAAAGGGCCTGGCCAATTATAAACCTACATGGCCCTAGCGGACAATTTAAGAAATTTCCAAATAAAAAGGAGATACACGCTAGTGGAGACAGATTTTTCTAGAGATATTTTCCCACAGATGTTGACCCAAGTGTTACGTGTCTTGTACATAGAACTTCATGCTAGCTGACCCTTCAGTTTGTCCTGTCCCTATGATGAAGTGGGAATTATCTGTAATCCATAATTTGGCAAGTCAGATGTAGCTGAGCGCCATTTTAATATACGTGGAAGCACAATGCTCTACATTATATTATTCTGGCACGCAGAGAGACTTTTTACTCACGATCTAGATTATATAGAATAAAAACGCGGACTTGACAGCTTTTGCAGCTATTTTGAAGAAGCGCTCAAATTGGTAAAATCCTACGCAATGGCTTCATTTCCCAAGTACTTCCTGATCAAGAAATCGAAACACCTGCATATGGATGGGTCCATATTTCATGAACCATTCAGTGTGTGGTCGATCCACCAATGCTGGCTATGTGGTGACAAACTGCTCCAAAATTGTAACTCAACGTTCACTATTCAGCTTTCTTCTCATGAAAAAATAAGCCGGTAATGACTTTGCGGCATACTGCAGTCTAAAATGTAATTTAATTCCTATATGTAAAATAAGGGAAGGTAGAATGCAGGGGATTTACAAATGAGGAATTTCGAATTACAAATAGTTAAAATTGAACTTAGTTGTTCTTGCATATAAAACTTGAGAAGTATATTATCCGAATTTTTAACCTATCTTCTTTATACATAAAATTTACATTGGTAGTTATCCTTTCATATAATAAAGCTAATTTAGATTCCCCTAGCATTGATAGTGGATAAGCCCATGTGTGTACATTAGATACATAAAATTTAGAATACGAGGGCTATTTCAAAAGGTTGATATTTTGAAATCGTTCGTAAACCAGTTCAGGGATCGAGTAGTGACTACAAGCGTTACCTAGTTCACCCAACAAATTGCTAATCGTTTCATTTAGCTACGAGCTTTAGATATTTGTCCTAGATACAGCTGCTGAAGTATTTCAAAATGCTGATCTTTTGAAATAGCGCGTCAACCAGCTCAGGGATTGTGTATCGACTACAGGCATTACCTAGTTTACCCAACAAACTGACAATTGTTTCATTTAGATGCGAGCATTAGACATTTGTCCGATACAGCGTCTAAATTACTTCAAAACTCTAATCTTTTGAGATAGTGCGTCAACCAACTTAGCGATTGAGTATCGACTACAGGCATTACCTAGTCTGACTAAACTGACAATCGTTTCATTTAGCTGCGAGCATTAGACATTTGTCCGAGATACTGCTGCTAAGTATTTCAAAATGCTGATATTTTGAAATAATAATGAGTCAACCAGCTCAGGGATTGAGTATCGACTACAGACATTACCTAGTTTACCCAACAAACTGTCAATCGTTTCATTTAGATGTGAGCATTAGACAAGATACTGCTGCTGAAGTATTTCAAAATGCTGGTCTTTTGAAATAACGAGTCAACCAGCTCAGGGATTGAGTATCGACTACAGGCATTACCTAGTATACCCAACAAACTGCTAATCGTTTCATTTAGCTACGAGCGTTAGACATTTGTCTGAGATACAGCTGATGAAGTAAACATATTACCAAGCCGTTCATCATAAAATTATAAATTATAAATGAAAGAGCTTGAAGAACAACGTGGTTGTGGATTTCAGTTACAAACCTTGCAAATCAAGAATAAGGAAGAGAGGATGCGTGTGTATCGAATACAGTTTGAAATTTAATTTAAAACATTTATAAAATAGGAAAATATTGGTTGATGAGATCCCAGTTATAGATCAAGATGATGCTAGTTGCATCTTTTTAGGTAGGAATGGCACTGTCCATCATGATTTATAACACGTTGTCAGTTTGCATGTAGTTGTAACCAAAAAGTTGTTAAAAAATTTCTACCTCGTTTCAGTAATGCTCTACTCAGTAAAAGTCCTGAATTGTGGATAAACGAGACTTGACTGATACACCATGAGAACAGGCCGGCTAATGAATCGCGTCTCAAACGCTTCTTCCAAACACCAGATTCTCATTATTCTAGATAAAGCTTAATCTCACGGCGTTATCCCGAAAGACTCTTTCCTCTTTCACAAACTTAAAGTCACATTTAACAGAGGCAAATTGCAAATTTTAGAGGAGTTACAAGAGAATGTGGCAAGAGACTTGAACGGCATCTTTTTTGAAGGTCCCTCGTGAATATTTCAAATTTTATTTTAAACTAAAGCTATTTCTAACTCTTCTGATTCATATGTTACAATCCAATCGAAATTGCTTAATCATCTTGCTTCGAACGCTATTGATATAACCCATAGAAGCAGAAATCTGAAGAATTCCTAAGCAAAGGGCCACTGTCTTCCGATACCTAATTTAAATGACATATGAAAAAATACCCTGTACATGTGCCGAACGATGGCCGAATGGCAGAGCACTTCTCTGCTACCGGAGTTCGCAGGTTCGAATCCGGCTAATAGCATGAGTGTTTGTAACCGTTCAGCTTTAAGCAGTAGGTCCTGGTCTCATTAGCCCTCTGTAACAAAATCAGTAGCCTGAAGAGCTCCAAACAAATATAACCAAACCAGTCCTGTATAAATTCACATTATAAACTATGAAAGTATTTTGTTGAAAGACTATGACATCGAACAAAAAGATACTATGTCTTCCTTCCATACAAGCTTTAATTTAAATAGAAAGAAAGAATCCTCTCGAGAAAAATAACCAAGTCTTAAGTGGAATATTGCATCCTTAGTGACATGTGACATTAAATAAAACACTTTCCTTTTTTAAAAAGTAAAAATAAATTACACAAATTATGATCCTCAGATAACTAAAAATTTTCTCAGGCCTTTAAGATTATAGCAGGGTATTACAGTGTTTTAAATTATTGCAGTAAAATATTAGAAAAACGTCCAACACCTAGGTAAATCTAAAAGATATATGAAGAAAAAACATGTTCTATACGAATTTACATTACAAACTATAAAGGTATTTTATTGAAACTCTATGACATCGGCCGATAAGGTTCGCTGTTTTAATTTCAGACAAGCTTTAATTTAAAGTGAAAAACCGAATCCTCTTGAGAAAAATAACCAAGTCTTAAGAGGAATATTGCATCCTTAGTGGCATATAACATTAAATGAAATCCTCTCCTTTTCTAAAAAACAAAAATAAATTACACAAATTATAATCCTCAGGTCTCTAAGATTCTCTCATGTTTTTAAGACTATCGCCAAATATTACAGCAATTTAATTTTAGTTAGTAAAGGATAGGGAAAACGTCCGACACCTAGAAAAATCTAAACGATATATGAAAAAAAATGTTCTATGTGAATGTACATTACAAACTATAAAGGCATTTTATTGAAACACTACGCAATCGGAAGAAAAGGTTACACTGTCTTCCTTACAGACAAGCTTTAATTTAAAGGGATAGACCGAATCCTCTCGAGAAAAATAACCAAGTCTTAAGTGGAATATTGCGTCCTTAGTGACGTGTGGCATTACATGAAACTCTCTCCTTTTCTAAAAAGCAAAAGTAAATAACATAAATTATAATCCTCAGATCTCTAAGATATTCTCAGGTCTTTAAGATTATCGCAAGGTATTGCGGTGTTTTAAAATTTTTCTAGTAAAGTATAGGAAAAGCAGCCGATACTGAGACAAATCTAAACGGTATATGAAAACAAATGTTCTATATGGATTTAAATTACAAAATATAAAGGCATTTTATTGAAACACTACGACATCGGACGGAAAGGTACAATGTCTTCCTTACAGACAAGCTTTAATTAAAAATAAAAGACCGAATGCTCTCGAGAAAAATAACCAAGTCTTAAGTGGAATATTGCGTCCTTAGTGACGTGTGGCATTAAATGAAACTCTCTCCTTTTCTAAAAAGCAAAAATAAATTACATAAATTATAATCCTCCGATCTCTAAGATTTTCTCATGTCTTTAAGATTATCTCAGTGTATTAAGGTGTTTTAAATTTTTGTTAGTAAAATATAGGAAAAACGTCTAACACCTAGACAAATCTAAACGATATATGAAGAAAAAGGATGTTCTACGCGGATTTACATTACAAACTATAAAGGTATTTTATTGAAACTATATGACTTCGGCCGATAAGGTTCGCTGTCTTCCTTTCAGACAAGCTTTAATTTATAGGGAAAGACCAAATCCTCTCTAGAAAAATAACCAAGTCTTAAGTAGAATATTGCATTCTTAGTGGCAAGTGACATTAAATGAAACTCTCCCCTTTTCTAAGAAGCAAAAATAAATTACACAATTATAATCCTCAGGTATCTAAGTTTTTCTCAGGTCTTTAAGATTATAGCAAGGTATTACTGTGTTTTAAGTTTTCGTTAGTAAATTATAGGAAAAACGTCTAACACCTAGACAAATCTAAACGATATATGAAGAAAAAAGATGTTCTACGCGGATTTACATTACAAACTATAAAGGTATTTCATTGAAACTATATGACATCGGGCGAAAAGGTTAGCTGCCTTCCTTTCAGACAAGCTTTAATTTAAAGACTTAATTTTTCGAGAAAAATAACCAAGCCTTACATGAGACATTGAATGCTCAATGTTATTTTTATCAAACTCTTTCCACTTTTAACACTAAACATACCAACACTTAATACATACCGATTTCTACCATAGTCGGTCAAATGACCGGAATTTATTTTTTCTGACTATAGATGTATGAAATATGAAAATTGGAAGGAAATAGACAAATAAACTTTATTATAATTAAACAAAATAGTATATTGTCAATATTTATGTATTGCAAACATAAAGAATAAGAATTTTTAATTCATTTCCCATCGCATTTTTTACATAAACCTTATGGGTCATTTGACCCATTATATGGTATGTTTAGTGTTAAAAAATAATAATAATAAATTACACAAATTATAACACCCAGTTCTCACAAAGCATTATGGCAAAAGAAATTTTTGTTGCCAAAGTACAGGAAAAACATTGTAGAAGAAATATTGGTTAAAAATATAAGACCAATATTAATATTTAATATTGTTCATATATAATAAGGGAAAGAGATCAGACAGCCGTTTCAGAACTCTAGTCCCCAGATGGGGAATTAAGTTTCGAAATAGTTGTATATTTGACATGATTAATATTTTGTGAAAAATCACTTTAAAATAACGGATTAAAAATCATTATCCTATAATTCTATTGCATAAAGAAAGTTCGTCACCCTCACGAAGCAATAATTACTTTCTCTCCTCTTTTTGTCAAATCCACGTGCTTTAAAGGTCTTTATACTTGAAAAATAATTAGTTTTTCGTCCAATTACATCATATTTCTGCTCTTCCGCGGACGTGACAGATAATTAATGGCTAGGATAGAAAAATTAATTTAAGTGTCATGGGTTGAATGTTACGTTCTGTAAAGTCATAAGTATTTTATATAAAACTATTCACGATAAATTTACGACGTATTTGACTAAGCTTGTAAAATTTAAAAAAATTCTGTTTGAAAGACTAAGCTATCACCTACCTCTAAATCAGCGACATTAATCGAAATTATTTATAAAAATTTACAGTTGTTGAGAAACTTAGTTTATCTATTAAAATGAATATATATTTAAAAAACTTATAAAATTTTAATATATGTCAGAATAGTTATTCCTACTGTCTTGTATAAAATTTAAATCACAAAAATGACTGTAAAAAATATAGAATATTTTTTATGTTATGTTTTTAGTAAGAATATTATCATTTTTAATAAATAATACATCTAAAAGTCAAGCAATAAATCAATACAGAAATATTTTCAGTTTTATATATGTCATTTTTTATATGTCAATTACTTTCAATACATGTCAAAATAGTTACTTCTGTTGTCGTATATAAAATTTAAGTCTTTGCACTCAAGGACTCCGGAGCGAGTCATTTAAAATTTGCCTTCAAACTCGAGGGCTCCGCTACGGAGACAATGCAAAATAATTAGTTTTTTTCGATTTGTTTTTGTTCTTATGTAAAAACTGAAAATTATTTGCATTGTCTCCGCAGAGGAGCCCTCGAGTTTGAAGACAAATTTTAAATGGCTCAGCTCCGGAGCCCTCGAGTGCAAAGTGTTAATAGGCTGAAAAGCTAGCTCCTTTGAAATCTATGGGATTCATGAATGTGGAAAAGATATACAAATAATTCTGAAGTTTTAATAAAGCCAAGCGAATAGCTAAGGTTTCTCCGCCAAGAGGTCGGACAAAAGAGCCAATCGGTGTATGAATGAAAAAATTTCACAATTAACCCCAAAGTTTTCATAATTACCACAGCTGGATTACACTGCAATATCCTCAGATTTAGATAGAGTACCCTGATTGTCGATAATTTTGCCATGCGAGACGTTTCGACGACTTACGTTTTACGATTTGTTTTTGTTATGTTAAAAACTGAAAATTATATGCATTGTCTCCGTATCGGAGCCCTCGAGTTTGAAGACAAATTTTAAATGGCTCCGTTCCGGAGCCCTCGAGTGCAAAAGGTTAAATAACATAAAAGTGACTGTAAATAAATATAGAATAACTTATATTTTGAATTTTTAATAAGGATGTTAACATCTGTGAAAAGTAATGAATCTAAAAGTCGGGTAATAAATCAATACAGAAATGTTTGCAGTTTATGGTGTAAAAAATTTTTTCTATTAAAATATATAAAATTTAAGCACTTAGATCTCTTTAGAAAGTTTCTCTGTTATTTATATATATATATTCTTTGACGATCTTCTTTATATAACTATTATTTATATTGTTATCCTTCGTATATAAGGTACCTTTATTAACTTCCTGAAAGAACCAATCAAGAGGACAAAGTGTGGGAGAGTGGTAATTTGTATTGTGGATTTAAACTTTTCCCTAGCGCCTTATGGGTAACTGAACAAACATGTTGGAGACTCTAAAGACCTTATCAAGTCTCAACCTATACAAGACGAAAAATCAAAGGATTCAGTTTATGATTCCTTTTTCCGATGTAGAGTGCGTGGATTTCTCGTGTGATTGTAAAAAGTTTTCAACTGACTTATTTTGGCTCGGGTTGACGTGTGGTAAGGCCTTTAATTGGTAGAAAAATTTTTCGCCATATTCGAAATACACGGGTAAACGAATGTTACAAACTTTGCTTTTTCAGAACTTAGTGTAATAGAACCTCTATACGGCAAAATGATCTGCATTAGAGTTGAGTAACCTTTAAGCTACGGAATGTCACTTTCTGTGATAGACATAGCTGTGGACAGCGCAAATTTAATAGAGCCGTTTTGGGGGAATTAAGATGAAAGTCTGTACTTCTATGTAAAACAATAACCTCAAAATGGGTTTGACTGAAGAGCAAGGTTCCCCCGCCTACTTGGCTATAAAATTCTGAACATGGTAGTCTAATATTTTCTCCTGATCTCACCGTGTCCAAACAATCTGTATCTAAATTTTAATTTATATTATATTTGTCTATATTTGATCTGAGTTACAGTTGAGTAACGTTTAAGCAACGGAATGTCGCTTTCTGTGACAGACATAGCTGTGGACTGCGCAAATTTAATAGAGACGTTTTTAATGAAATAAGGTGAAAGCCTTTACTTCCATGTAAAACAATATCCTCAAAATGGGTTTGACTGAAGAACAGAGTGACCCCGCCTATTTTGCTATAAAGCTCTGAGCATGGTAGCCTAACATTTTTTCCTGATCTCGCCGTGTCCAATCTAAATCTAAATTTTAATTTATATTATATTTGTTTATATTTGATTTGCGTTATAGTTGAGTAACGTTTAAGCAACGGAATGTCACTTTCTGTGATAGTACATAGATGTGGACTGCGCTCATTTAATAGAGACGTTTTTGGTGAATTAAGGTGAAAGTCTTTACTTCCATGTAAAACAATACCCTCAAAATTGATTGGACTGAAGAACAGGGTGCCTCCGCCTACTTGGCTATAAAGCTCTGAGCATGGTAGCCTAACATTTTTTCCTGATCTCCCCACGTCCAAAAAATAAGTATCTATATTTCAATATATATTACATTTGTATGCAGCTTGTGGGACCAATTTTTTATATTTTAAATGCACATAATTATAAAAATATTAGATATAATGAACCATTAATGGTTCACTATGGCTAATTTTTAATAATTTGGAACTGTTGACTTTGTAAACTGTTGAGGGATTAATTGCCTTCAACCGTTGAAGACATTGAAATAAAATTTGGTTAATTAAGTAAAAGTTTATAAATCTATTACAATGGCGCATTCTACATCAATTAAAGCCACCCAAAATCAAGGGATACAATGTTCGGATGGAATATCTTTGTGTTTTAGTAAACATCATCAATAGTTTCACCAAATTTGCCAAGGGGTACCCTATTCTTCAGTATTACTCTCGAAATTTAAAGATTAAACAAAGGCCTGATCACAAATAAAGCTTTTCTTATCTCTTATTACTGTAAATTATATCTTTAAATATGAAAGAAAAAAATATAATTCCATTTATACTGCAGTTTGACATTTTGAAAGACAAAATCTTTTACATCTAATGGTAAACGTTGTCTTTTCTAAAAAGTCTTTTCTAGACCAACTGATTTTGGACTTTCCCTAATATGAGTGTATTAATGCAGAACCATTTGATTGATAATACGTCATATATATGCAAATTGCTGCTTCACTCATGGACTCACCAGTCATCATCATAGCACAGAAGCCAGGAAATTTAGACTTGAAATGGGGAAAATGCAAATGATTGAACTGGGTTTACCCACCACTTGGCCATAGACCACAATCTCAAATGCCATATACATATTTAATACAATTAAACTATAATTGGCTTGAATTGTAGTTTAAATAAAGATTGGAAAACATATAAACTACAAAGAATTAACAGAGTGTTGTGAAATTTGTATATTACGTAGTTCATCGTTTAAATATACTTCTTTTCCTAAAAGTTATTCAAAACGTAAAAAATAACGAAGCTACAGTATTCAAAAGCTTAATGAATTTTCGTTAAGAAATTCCTTAAAACTCTTCAGCACATAGCGATATTAAATAATGTAATCTCAGTATATTATTTTATTTTAAAGTTTTCATCTTTTATAGTTAAAATTAATAAGTATATACTATTTTAGCTTTATATTCCTTTTAAAATATATTTCTTTTAATAAAATATGCATACAACTAAGAATCTAGCATCTTATATATTCACCGTAGGTAGTTGTTGGATTAAATTAACAAAATGTATTTAAACATATAATGGAAAATCATATATATATATATATATATATATATGTGTGTGTGTGTGTGTGTGTGTGTGTGGGTGTGTGGGTGTGGGTGTGTAAGGTTTAAAAATGGGGGTTAAGAATTAAGCGAGTTATAATTAACAGTAGTTAAAACTGATTAACGATAACGTAATAGGAGAAAAACATACCATCGAGTGGAACTATACAGAGTAAAAAAGCTGTAGCGGAAGTAGACATAGGAATTTTCTCAGGTAGTAACGCCAAAAGAGACAGTTCTGAAAGGGAACTCTGCCTGATAACATCCTCCACGCTTGTCGTGGCAAAATATGAGAACAAAGGATATCTAACTGGCATAGCCATGGACAGAAAGATTACAATAAAGAAATTTTCATATATGCAATCAAATGTGTCTTTCATGCCTTAACCACTCGTCCGTGTCATATATATGTA
>CM063510.1:67678364-67720864 GCA_032207245.1 Pardosa pseudoannulata
CTGTAAGTGCTACTGTGATATCTGAGATTTCCTCAAAAAGTTGCATTTATTTACTGCTAGCTGTAAAAACTCATTAATGCTGAGTAAAAGCTTATAGTAAATATCTAACTTTTAAAATCAGATTTTATTTTTTCAAGTGAATATAGCATAAAAATTGAGAACTTTATTTGAGATGCAGCTTTGTATACTTCTCCGAACAAAATTTATATTCTAAGACAGTTGCATGTTCCAATCTACTTAATTTTAAATTTTAGTATTCGGTACTAAAAATTAAAATCGGTAATTGAAAAATAACTTCATAGATAATTAAATCTCGTGGAGATGAATTTTTGTGCAAAATTTAGTGAATGTAAGCCACGTTTTTCTATTCAAAAATCATAGGCTAAACAGTTGCTGTGCGACATAAGAAAAAAATGTAAGCGGAAATATCACTAAATCTATGATTAACATAAACATGTCACTTTTATTTATTAGAATAGATGTTCTGTTACTGAATTTCAGTTTTATTATACATCCGCTACTTTTGAAAACCTTGTCAGCCTACAAAGAAATAAATTTCCAAGAAAGAATCGCAAACTATTTTTCTTTAAAGAATTAAGAATAGAAGAATGAATTAAAATTTCAAATCAATTCGGGCAGTACAGGATTTCCATATATCTAATTAGGATAGACTGAATACCACAATTCTATAAATAATCTTAAAGTCAATGAAGTGAATGCTTCTCATAGAATTCCCTTCCCAATATAGAATCTCGAAAGGTAAAATAGACCTAATGGAATAATTAATCTACATTTTGAATAATTTTGGTTATTTAATGGTTTATTTGTATCTTATTAAGATATTGGATGCCCTAATATTATAAATAATTATTTAATACACCAGCAGACTGGTAAATAACTACTTTTACCTATTCTATCGAAATAAAGTCTCAACACAATGGTCGGCGTATTTGTTGGGAGTTCGAAAGTCAATGTTTAGCCAAATAATTACACAATGACCTATTGTCAGAGATGGCTACAAACATCTATGCGAGCTCCAGAGTCCGGTTCTAAATACTTAAGCCAGAAATATTCAGATATCATCCACCAGTAGCGAAAATCGTCGGTATCAATTAAATACGTTTATCATATTACTAAATGATTTTTAATTAAAATTAGCAAATATTTTAAAATTTAGCATTGGCAGATATGGAAATGCTCTGCTAAAAACAATTAAAGGATATTTTAAGTCTTAAAAAACAAGCAGTGTTTTAGATAGCATGCATACTGGAAGCAAGTTTGATTTTTTCTGGATAATATCTTGTCATAACAAATTTGACTCGACAAACCTGCAGCAAAACTCCTGAAAGTTAAACGGAACATAAAGCGACCACACTTTGCAATGCTATTTTGCTGCAAAACTGTGGCAACCTTATCATGACAATCTGGAAGCAAGCGAAAATTCTTAGAGTTGCTGCAGTCTTGTTTCAAACTTGCAAACTTGTTATACAGAACTTCTTGCAAGTTTGTAGGCTTCCAAAGCAAGTCTGCTGCAAGTTTGCTGCAAAGTAAATTTGTTATCCGGGATAAGTGACTTTTTTTCATAAAATGGAAAAAAGAGAGGCTTAAATGAAATTATTTTCATTTTCAACCTTTGCAGCAGGCAAATTTTAAATTTGAGATCAAAAACAAGGCTTTAGAGGATGCGAAAGAAATGGCTTTCAACATAATGAAAGACAAATCGGAATAGAAGAATTGACATTGAGTAAGTGCATTGTTTCGATAAATGAGATGCCTCGACAAAGTTATTCTAGCTATTCAAATGCTTAAATAATTGTTGGTAGTTTAAAGAGCTACCAAAACTAGCCGAAGTAGAAATCACTGAAGTTTCCCACGGTGTGATTTCCAGGATCTGGAGTAGCTTTTTGGACACTGGAAATGTAGGCCGAAGACCAAGGTAAGGTCGTAGACGTACAACAACGCCCTGTGAAGATCGATATTTAACGCTAACGGCTGGGAGACACCGAAATATGAATGCCACTCTTTTTGAATGTCAACTTCTTTCGGTTACTTGAACCACAATTTTGAATCGAACTGCCCTAAACCGGCTACACACTGTAGATCTATTCATCCTGATAATAAGGGTATTTTCAGCTGAAGGGAATATGGTACTAGAAACAACACTTTTGTCACAAAAGTTTCAGATTCAGCGTTGGGGGAGTGTTGGTCTACTGCATTTCCATTGATGGACTCTTTGATCTCCACATCATTTGAAATTGATTTCTAACCGGTTACCGATATATAGATGAGTTCTTCAGATCTATTGTAGTTCCTTACGATGCAACAGTTGGATATGATTTCCTGCTAATTGATGACGAGTACACGTCATATAGTGAAATATTGCCGCATAAAAAACTTTGCTAAGGAGCTCAGTGGCCGAATGGTCAAAGCACGAGATCCAAACCCGAAGTATGTGGGCTCGATGCTCACCATGGTGGTTGATCCAAAGTATGGATTTTTAAATTAAAAATCCATACCATTATAAATCCATACTTTGGATCAACCGCCATATGATACTTGTATCACAGCTTTTTAATTAATCCACAGAAAAAAATCTTAGAGTCGGTCTCACCAAAGTCGTTTAACGGCTAACCGCGATTAACCCATGGTACTAACCAATGGTGGAACGCAATTCTCCATTTAAATAGAGATTAATCGTGGTTAGCTGTTAAACGACTTTGGTGAGACTGGCCCTTAGTCTAAAAAAATCATCAAAGCATATTTTTCTGTAAATAAGTGTTGCCAATCTAAAATTATTTTTCATTTCTTTTATTTTAATAGAA
Source organism: Pardosa pseudoannulata (assembly GCA_032207245.1). Lineage (NCBI taxonomy): Eukaryota > Metazoa > Arthropoda > Arachnida > Araneae > Lycosidae > Pardosa > Pardosa pseudoannulata. The sequence goes on from CM063510.1 coordinate 67,681,187, forward strand.
TTTATTTATTTTCGTTTTTCTATTGGGGAATTTCGGTATAGAATTACCAAAAAGCTCTTGGAATCAACCACCTCAAAAAATGTCTTCAAATTATTTACCGTAATAAAAAATAATAGTAACACACACTATACGGAGTCAGTCCATGATAAGGAATAGTTATCTTTGATTGCCTGTGTTTGTTTTAGAACCTCTCCAATAAACAATGCCTGTTTATATTTTCTTAAACTAATCCGTTATTTTTCCTTAAAAAAAAGACAAAGTATCGTAATTTTAAGGACATCTTTGTTTTTATAGATAATCCCCGCCATTGTTTAAAAGAAGTATTATTTATCACTCCCTTTATTGTAAATGTTTTGGTATAACGTTACCAAAATACCGAAAAAAATGGGGATTTTATAAGCTTATGCTCAAACATGTGGAACATTTTTATAAGTAGCATGAAATCTATTTTACCAGCTGCCACTAAAACTATTCTACGGATGACTTAGGGTGATAGTGGACTTTCAAAATTAGTTTTTATATTTTAAGCCTTGGATCTCCTTAAATACTTATTATGTCTTTAACAATATACACGTGTAAAAGCAGATACAATTTCATGGTTGAACATTAATTATTTAATAATTGCAAATTATTAATTGATTTAAAAGTAACGAGTGAAAATAACATCCCAGCAAATTTCTTTAACACATATTAAATACATTTTTATTTCCCTGTAAAGGTAATATTGCAATCATGAATCAGTGTCCAAATTTCAATGGAAATACTCATTTTGACAATGTATGGATCAATTTTGACAAATTTCAGAGTTATGACTGTACTTACATACAAGGAAACTTTAATTTTGAACTTTGTACATCCCTGGAAAGTAGTTTGACTAGTTTCGACTTGATGTCTAGACGTTTGCATTTACATAGGTACATATCGTATCTTACATAGGTACATATAGGTACGTAACCTAGTGTTACTCTGAATATCTCAAACGAGCATATAGCCCGTCATATGACGGGGTCAGTAAAATCTTCAGTTTTCCATAATTGTAAAGTACTCTATGAGGGATGTAAAAAAAAAAATGTTTGTTTTTTGGCTGAGAATTATCTGGTACAGGCTTAATAATTTGTGTATCTTTACTGACCGCATGTTAGTTGCCAGTTTTACATTATCTTGTCATATTACGCGATAGAATGGACAACAGAGGTTTTAATATTGATAGTGAATATTTAGCGGTATATGTGAATGATGTCCAAAATTTAGAGAATCGATTGCAAACCGTATGGTTATGTATAAAAAACAAACACACAAACGAACAAACTTAATTTTCAAAGATATAAAACTTAAACGCTAGATATTTATTAGTCCGTGAAATAGACTCCTAGACTTTAATGAAAAGAATTTGTTGTTAATACCGGTGATAAAATTTTCATTGCAACAAAAAATAATGATGATGTTAAATTTAAATTTATCTCACATGTTCTTAATCTATTATTTAAGCCAAATATAAAAGAAAATTATTTACGTACTATCTAAGTTCAGAGAAAAACGTATGAAAAAATGCAGACTATATTTAAATAATTTAAAATAAGAAATGATTAAATGAGATGATTAAAGGAATGACGTCCTAATATTAGAAAAATATTATTTTCATCTACTGATAATGTGATAAATTAATGAATTTAATCTCCAGCTCTTAACCGGAAAAAATAATATCATCTCGAAATAATGTCATTAAACGATAGAAAAAGGAGAAGGGGTGGATTTCGATTTCGCTCCGAGTTTTGCTACCTTTAACTCTTCAAGAATCCAATATGCAGACCTGTGTCCATTCAAGGTCCTACTACTTCATAAATTAGAGGACAGACGGACAGATATGTGAGGTTATTATTATATTGATTATTATTATTGTATTGATAATACGTCATTCCGGAACAGAGAACAGAAATGCGGTCACATGAAACGTGTATAACATTATCTCCTAAGTATCGAAAGGTGACGAAACGACTTCTGTAAATAAATTACAAATGCATGAATATACGAAACTTTATACGAATGCAAAAAGTGTTAAAATTTCTTGATATTGGATTTTAAAAGAAGAGCCTCCATATTTTATATACCTAATAACAAATTAAATAATAAAAAACTTTGATTCCTTTGATTATTTTCAGAAATAGCAAAATTTTTGCATGATTAAATCAAATTTTGAATAATTCTCAAAAAGCTGTAAAATAATCTGTTGTTTACATTCGAAATATAATATTACATATTATCATATACCGTTATTAATCCCGTTATTATCTGTTTTGTGACTCTTCAATACATAAATACACACACACACAAACACAATTATGCATAAACACATACGTGCAAACACCCTTATACATAGCCCCCCAAACACTCACACACGCATATACAGATAGAGATAGAATTATAATATCAATAGGATAACCAAAGATGCACAAAGTCCATTCATATTATCTCTCTCATTACATATCGATACAATTATGGTCTCACTCAGTACAGATGTAGTACAGTGGTACTTTTAACGACTGTGTTACCAACTACTGTACAAAACTAAGTGAAATCTGAAGCCACATATCAGGTTTCAGTTTTTTTTAACCAAATTGTACTAACGACCGAGAGGTTTAAGCACAATTACTTTTCAAGGATTTTTGAGTCGATACAAGGAATTTGAAAAATCACATTTTTTAAAATTCAAAAATGTTTAGTACCGCTTTGTATTTTTCATTTCGAGTTCTGCTGTAAGTTTTGGCTGACTTTAACTTCGGTGTTATGAAAGGCTTTCCTTTATATACCTTTCGGATGACAGTCCATTTTGGGAGTTCATATCTTGTTCTTTAAACTCTTCCCTTTCAGCACTATTTTTTTATTTCTGTTTTTTCCGAGCCTTTCCCGTTTGCACCAAAACTTCCGGTGTGAGGCCAGGATTCCAAAGAGATTGGGGTGTTTAAATCAAATTTTGAGTAATTCTCAAAAAGACGTAAAACAATTTGTTGTTTACATTAGAAATGTAATATTATGTATAATATACCGTTATTAATCACGCTATTATTTATTTTGTAACACGTCAATACATAAATACACACACACACAAACACCCTTATACATAAACCTCACACACACACACACACACACACACACACACACACACATATATATATATATATATATATATATATATATATATATATATAAAGAGAGAGATAGAATGATAATATGAATAGACTAGCCAAAGATTACAAAGTCTATTGAAATTATCTCTCTCTTATTACAGATTGATACAATTATGGTCTCACTCAGTACAGATGTACGCAGTACAGATCGGTACAGATGTGGTCTCACTCAGTACAGATGTAGTACAGAAGTGGTACTTTTAACTGTTGTGCTACCAACTACTACACAAAACTAAGTGAAATCTAAAGCCACATATCAGGCTTCAATCTTTTCTAACCAGATTTTACTAATGACCGAGAGGGTTAAGCACATTTATTTGCAAGTATTTTTGAGTTGATACAATAAATTCGAATAACCACATTTTTTAAGGGTAAAAAATGTTCAATGCCGCCTTGTATTTATCATTTCGAGTTCTGCTTAACTTCGGTGTTATGAAAGTCTTTCATCTATATTCCTTTCGGATGACAGTCCATTTTCGGAGTTCATATACTGTTCTTTAAACTCTTCCCTTTCAGCACTTTTTTTTACTTCTATTTTCTCGAGCCTTTAACGTTTTCAGTAAAACTTCCGGTGTGATACCAGGATTCCAAAGAGATTGTGGTGTTTAAATCAAATTGTGAGTAATTCTCAAAAAGCCGTAAAAAATCTGCTGTTTACATTAGAAATGTAATATTACATATTATCATATATCGTTATTAATCACGTTATTATTTATTGTGACTCTTCAATACATAAATACACACTCACACAAATACCCTTATACATAAACACATACGTGCAAACACCCTTATACATAACCCCACCCCTCCCCCACACATATATATTTAAATAGAGATAGATTGATAATATTAATAGGCTAACCAAAAATGCACAAAGTCTATTGATATTATCTCTCTCTCATTACAGATCGATACAACTATGGTCTCACTCAGTACAGATGTAGTACAGAAGTGGTACAGTAGAAACTTGATTATACGAGCTACTTGGGACCGCTAGTACCGGAAATCTCGGTTAATAGAAACCATGTATAAAAACCTTCCGTACCTGCTAGTTTGACTAACTTTTAAAGAAAAAAGCAATAGAACGTTCTTCAAATGATAAAAATAAACATATATGAACTTATGTTTCGCAGCTAAAAAGATTTAAAAAGGGTGTAATATTTCTTGGAAGTTGAGTGCTTTTGTGGGGAAGAAGTGCCTGTAACACGGATAACGAACTAAAATGTGTATAATTTTTTTATCATTTTGGAAAGGAGAAAAAAGAATTATACTTCCTTATGGACTCGGTTAACAGAAATCTCGGTTAATTGAAGCTCGGTTAATCGAGGTTCTACTGTACTTTACACGGTTGTACTACCAACTACTGCACAAAACTAAGTGAAATCTGAAGCCACATATCAGGCTTCAATCTTTTATTTAACCTGATTGTACTACCGACCGAGACGTTTAAGCACATTCACTTTTCAAGGATTTTTGAGTTGATACGATAAATTCGAAAAATCACATTTATTAATGTTAAAAATGTTTAGTACCACATTTTATTTATCATTTCGAGTTCTGCTGTAAGTTTTGGCTGACTTTAACTTCTGTGTTATGAAAGCCTTTCATCTATATTCCTTTCGCGTTTACCATTTCGGATGACAGTCCATTTTCCGAGTTCATATCCTGTTCTTTAAAACTCTTCCCTTTCAGCACTTTTTTTTACTTCTGTTTTTTCGAGCCTTTCACGTTTGCACCAAAACTTCCGGTGTGATGCCAGAATTCCAAAGAGATTGGGATTTTAATATTCTTTGTGGCAACACGACGATCGATTGTCTGTACAACGAAACTGGATACTGTAGAGCTCCATTACGCTCTTGCGCCCACGCTGTTCAAAACGTAGATAGATGAAATTTAAAGAAGAAATAAAAAGTATTCAAAATTTCATGCGATACGAGAGGAGAAGAATAAGGAAAAAACAATTGAATTTATATTTTAACATAAAAGGAAAGCTTTCAACCGAAGCTTGAACCTTTTTTTTTCGGATTCAAGCTTGTGAAAAATGATAAAATAGATCTAAGAAGAAATTCTAAAAAAATGAAGGAGTCTAAAGCGTAAATTTTGATTCTAAACACTTTAATTTTTGATAACCTGGAGGAATTTTTTTTTTAAAGATGTGTAAAGATAAATTATATTTGCACACGCACACACCAACATAGTTTATATATATATATATATATATATATATATATATATATATATATATATATATATATATATATATATATATATATATATATATATATATATATATATATATATATATATGTATGTATGTGTGTGTGTATGTGTGTGTTTAACTGAAGATAAAATATATTTTTATACACACATATAGATATATGAGTATATGACTGCGCAAGCATGTATAATTTATCTTTTCTCATTTGTCATAAAACAATTCGTTTAATTACTTATATCTGTAATAAATTAAAGATGTATTACATATCGGTAGAGATAAATTATATTTGCGCACATACATACACACATACAAAGATAAACATATATATATATATATATATATATATATATATATATATATATATATATATGTGTGTGTGTGTGTGTGTGTGTGTGTGTGTGTGTGTGTGTGTGTGTGTGTGTAAATATGTGTGTATGTTGTGTAACACCGCTATTTAAACGGCCTGTCATATCGAATTATAGCCCTTATTCTACTGGGCAAAGAGAAGCCTAAGCGATTAGCTTATTATGACTAAAGTAGTCGTGGCTCCATTAAAATAGGACACGGAATTCTGAGAGCAAAAATCTTTATTGAGAAGCTGTTAAAAAGAAATCTTCAACAGACAATGACAAATCAGAAAATGTACGTATATTATATAGATATATATTGTGTATATACATATATTACATATATATATATATATATACACATATACATATACATTTACATATATATGTATATATATATATATATATATATATATATATATATATATATATATATATATATATATATAATATATATATATATATATATATATATATATATATATATATATATATATATATATATATATATATATATATATATATGCGTGTGTGTGTGTACGTTTAATAGGACATACAACCTTAAAGCAACTTTTAAGTTGTTTTTAAGATTTTGTAAAGGTTGTGGAAGATTTTTTCTTATTTTTAGCCTTATTACAACTTTCTTAACTGTTATAGTAAATACATGGAATTTTCAGCATTTGTTCTTTATTTTTATTTAATTATTTTAGTTGAGTTTATTTTGCTTTTTAAAAATAAGAACTGTTTTTTATATTATGAAAAACGAGTCCTTGTATAAAGAATTTGGAAAATTTTCTGACGCGCTTATTTTATTACAACACTAAGCAAATTTCCCCAATAATTTTTGCTCTTTAGTAAACAATAATTATTAGGTGTAATTCTCATCCTATTTAAACTTTTAAAGGGTGTCAGAAGCATTACACTAAATGATTGAATTTTTTTAAAAAAGCAAAAATATTGCTTTCCTTTTAAATACTATAAATACTAAATGAAATAAACAACGACTAAAGTTGGTAAGATCATCTTAGGTCTATTATGTATTAAGTGCGAAAATTGGAAATTGATATATGCAATAGTTTTTTATTTACAGCGTGCGCATGATAAAAAAACACCATTTTCTGTAATATGCATTTAAACTTTTTATAGTTTCCTTAAAACTATTGTAGTAAAGACTGTTTAGTTTTGCATGTTCTAATTTGAATATTTCAAAGGGATTATTTTTTAAACGATTCAGAAATATTTAGAAATTATACAAAATGTAAAAATAATAAAATAGGATTTTTTGAACGGTAGAGTATTTCGTAGGTCTATTATGTATTAACTGGGAAAAATGGAAATCAATATATGCAAGTTTTTTATTTAGAGTGAACGCAAGTTAAAAAAACAAAATTTTCAGTAACATGCATTTAAAGTTTTTAAAGTTTTCTTAAAAACTACAGCATTAAATGCAAAAGATTGTTTAGTTGTACAAGTTTGAATTTGAATATTTCATTGGGATTTGTTTTAAATGATTCAAAAATTTCTAGAGATTATATAAATTTAAAAATGATAAAATCAAGTTTTTAGAACAGTAGAGTATCATCGTAGGTCTATTGTGTATTAACTGGGAAAATTGGAATTCGATATATGCAATAGTTTTTTATTTACAGTGAGAGCAAGTTTAAAAAAAACATTTTCAGTAACATGCATTTAAAGTTTTTAAAGTTTCCTTAAAAATTATTGTGTTAAATGCAAATATTGCTTAGATATACGGTTTCTAATTTAAATATTTCAATGGGATTTGTTTTAACTGATTGAAAACTATCTAGAAATTATATAAATGTAAAAATAATAAAATCGAATTGTTGAAGGTTTAACGGTGATGTGTTTGTTTCCTTAAGGAAATTTTACTGCTTAAAAATTATATTTCTTTGGTTTTCATTTTTGTATATCTATACAGTAAATTTCCCAGCTTAACTTTACTGTTAAACATTTTACCTATTTAGAAATTTTATTTACTCCAAACCTCTCTTCCCATTTCACCATGAGGCTCAGTTAGTAAACGCAACGATCTCGTAACTAGAAGGTTGTGGGTTCGGAGCTCGAACTGTCCCAAGATCCATCGTATTCGTTAATAGTGATTAAAGCAAGTTAAATATGTTCGCAGTCACAGTGTCCTCCAAGTTCTCAAACGATACTTCTGGGGAGGGCAGGCCAAGCCTGGGGGGTCTTCTGCTTCTAAATTACAAGGAACCATGTGAGCTAAGACTCACTTTTTTCCTAGATTTACTCGTCAAACGAAAGGCGCCTTAACCCTTTAAAGGTCACCTACATAAATTCTTTGAAATTTAATAAAATTAGTTTATAAATATTATCTATAACTCTTATAAATGCAAACTGTTTTAATTTTTTTATTCTTAGAGGGGTTTGCCTTAGATATACCATAGGAGGGATTGAGGAGGATTAACTGACAAAAACACCCCCTTGTACAGCGTGAACACAATGCTTTTTAAAATTTTAATTATATTCTAAGCATAAAAAATAAGTGTTCTTTAAAAAGTATAATAAATAAATAGTTCAACAATTTATAAGTGTTGTTTGAATACATATTTTTGTTTGGGATCATAAGTAAAAAAATCGAATTACTAACTTTAAAGTTACAGCAAGTATAAAAATATATATATTTCAGAAGAAAAAATAAATTAAACTCTGTACTATCATCTATTGTAAGTTTTAAACATGAAAAACATTAAAAAATCGATAAGAAAGCACTCATGTATCTCCAAAAATCAGAGAAAAAATGTCTAACAAGAGGTTTCGCTGTGAAACCACTGTCCAGTAAAGGGTTGATCCGTGTGGCCTTAGGCCCCCGAGCTTGTCTCGTCAAACTGGCATTAGAAATAGCAACAACAAAACATATACGTGTAGAAGAATTGAATGATAATATAGAATCTCAATGAACATAATACAAAAACTATTTTTAAAAATTAAGTTGTTTGTCCCTATGATTTCAAGTACATAAAATAAAATTATGGAGCCCCCTGACTAAAATTAAATGTTTATTTTTAATTTTGTAAACGATCACGAAGTTACTCTCAAAAAATTCAAAAATAGAATAGGTTTAAGTTGAAAATTACGAACGTCATAATACATGCTGATAATATTTTCCTGGAATAATAATAATTACATCAGTGAACACTTAAACATGATGTATTATCCCCCTTTTGCTTTTTATTATTTACCCACACAGGCTCTCCTCTCCTTTCGGGATCACAAGTAATGAAATGTCAGACCATCCTGCTGAAAAAGAAGGTGCGAAAATTCTTTACCAGGGAGATTCTACCGTTGATAGGCAAATTCTTGGGGGAACAAAGAATGATAAAAGAAATGCAAGGAAAAAAAGCTCTGACGGAACCAATTTTTAAACAGTTTTTCGGAACAAAAATTCTACAAAATATTTTTATTTTTAGTCTTTTCAATTTAATATAATACTACAAACTTTTAAAAAAGAAATAAAGCAAACTTCAGTTTTACGTAAATAGACAATTCATCTTTGTGTAGGAAACACAAATATATACAAGCTTAAAAATTAATTCATATGTATATACATACATACACACACACACACACACACACACACACATATATATATATATATATATATATATATATATATATATATATATATATATATATATATATATATATATATATATATAAATTTTGTAGCCTACTCATAAAAAAATCGTCATTAGTTGTGCTATTTGAAATAAAATAGTTCTTTAAACATAATTCTTTAAATAGACACATTAATACCTATAAATATGTTAATACACTTTGTGAATAAATTCCTAGAATAATTATAATTATGTAAATGAATATTTAAAGATAAAATATTGCTACAATTTACATTTTTTTTGTACCAACAGAGGCTATCATCGTATTTTAGAACCACGGGTAACGAAATATCATACATTCTTCTAAAATAAGAAGGTTCTCATGCCATAGAAATTCGATGTGTATTATCTTATTTTATTTCTAGGTAATTATGCTTTGGACCTTTTTGGTTTAAAGTTAAAATATCGTCTCTAAACATTTATTTCTCAATTGAATTTTTTTATTTCTTCCCACAGAAGCGATCATCTCATATTTTAACCACAGGTAATGAAATCTCAGACCATCTTGCTAGAAAGAGAAGGTTATTCATTATGTCAGGGAACATCAATATCTTACCTTAAGTTTATGTAATTAGGATGTGCTCTAAACATTTGACAAATCAATACTAGCCTAAATTATAATATAAATAAAATATACTTTACTAGTGTTATTTTTTTTATCAATTTTCTTTTGAATTCTGAAACGCCACCAAAATTGGCAGAACAATGTATCAGGACCTTAGTTACTCACTTATCTATACAAAGTTCAAAATAGATTTTGTTTAACACTAGATTTGCCAGTAATTAAAATAAATATACATTGAATTGCAATTGCAAAACCAGTCATTTTGACTGGTTTGGCAAATCCAGTGTTAAAGTTACATGCAAGTTTTAAAGATTTTTCGCACATAACTCGATCATCCTGTTGATTTACAAATTATTTATGCCATTGAATATATCAAAGTTTATCACAAACTTACTTTCTTAATATTTGACGTTATTTTCTGATTATTGGTAAATTTCTAGAAACAAATCACTTTCTTATTCCTCTTTTAAATTTCATTTATAAGTTCATAGTTTATCTTCATTTTTATAAATTTAAAATATAACAATGAAACTTGGATTAAATAATTAGTTAATTTTTCTAAATAAAACTGTATTTCAATATTTAACAACCTTCAATTTATTAATTCATGTTATGAAAATGTGAATAGTGTGAATGTTCATTATAAAGTTTTTTCCCCGGAATCATTTTCTATTTTATAATTTCTTTATGGTATAATTATTTTATAATTAATTTTTTAATTTGTAAAACACATATTATTCCCCATTTGCAACAAAAAATCATTTTGCAACAACAAATTTTATTGTGATATTTTGGGCAGGGAATATAATCTTTTTTTAATTTGAAAAGCGATATTTTGGACAGGCGTTACTTTGGATTGGTGATATTTTTAACCAGCAATATTTTTAACGGCGATATTTTAAACAGTTCATATTAAAAGTCAGCAATATCATTAACTGATGGTATTTGAGATCGACAATATTTTGGACAGGTAATATTTTGGACCGACGATATTAGAGCAGTGGCTATTTGGACAGCGAGATTTTGACCAAATACCGGCTGTTTGTAATTTATGAAAGGTCAAAATGCGGTTTTGACTTACGTCATGTGTTTCCATACCTACTATATATATATATATATATATATATATATATATATATATATATATATATATATATGCAATGTTTTGTTTGGGTTCCAATGCCTGAGGTGTAGTGAACTCACAACGGAATTTCCAGTCATGTAAACCACTTCGTCATTCTTCGCATTCTGTATATGTACCAAGAAAGGTAAATTTCTTTTGCAATTATTAAATAGTGATCTTTCTCGTTAGATTATAAGGGTATAATGGTACTTATTCCGAAATTTCCAGCACTGTGAGCACCTTCACCATATACAACATTTCTAAATATGTTTCGCTTAAGATAAATTCCCATTGCAACTCTTAGTAACATGGTGTCTCCTTTAGGTTATAAGGATAGAAAATCTTCAAATGTATTTTGCGAGAGACTTCAAGCATTGTGAAACTTTTCACCTTACATATGACATTTCCCTATAAGTATAACGGAAGTAAAATTCCTATTGCAACTGTTAGTAATATAGTGTCCCCACTAGTTTATAAGAACAGAATATATTGAAATGTATTTTAGACAGATAACAGTTATATTTCTATTGAGTTTTCAGAGAAAATTCATCGAGTTGAAAGTCCAATATCTCACATAAAGGGATGATAAATATGAAAAAGTATTTAAAAAAATATTAGAGTTGGGAAAATTTAAACCATTATGCATTAAAATGTAACAAAATTAATAATTTAAAAAATGAAGTTGAGAAAAGTTTATCAAAAATTCAATATTTTAAAATATTTTATTATTTTAATACAAATATTAGGGTAATTCATTTAGTTAAATTCCAGTTTATATATGCTGTAACATCCACTTTTCCTTTTCTCCCTGAACTTCTACTAAAGTGAAACGAATTGAAGCGAGTAAATGGAATAATGATCGCTCTAAAAGAATGAAGACAGTTTTAAGAAGGAGTGATGAGTTAATTCGTTCTATTTTGTAGATTATTTTTAACTGTCCATTACGTGTTAGTGGTGTGATAATAAATGTGGATGTCCTGACACTTGCGCTCAAAGTGTGCACAATACTTGTGAATTAAATAGTAAATAAATTAGAAATTCATGAATATAAGAAATTTTATATTAATACTAGTAGTTTAAGAATTACTTGGTGTTGGATTTTAAAAGAAGAGCTTCCAAATTTTATATACCGGATAACAAAATAAATAATAAAAAACTTTGATTCCTTTGATTATTTAAAGAACTAGCTAATTCTCAATAAGCTGTAAAACAATTTATTGTTTACATTAAGCGCCTTAATCCGTGTGGCCTTAGGCCCCCGAGCTTGTCTCGTCAAACTGGCATTAGAAATAGCAACAACAAAACATATACGTGTAGAAGAATTGAATGATAATATAGAATCTCAATGAACATAATTCTTCACAGAAAATATTGAAATGTATTTTTCGAGAGACTTCAAGCATTGTGAAACTTTTCACCTTACATATGACATTTCCCTTTAAACTTAAAATTCCCATTGCAACTGTTAGCAACAGAGTATCCACATTGATTTATAAGAGCAAAATATATTGAAATGTATTTTACGAGAGATAAAAAGGAAAACCTTGTATAAATCTCCCTATTAATTTAACTGTGACTAGAACCAGTTATCAAGAAATAATTCCATCATATTGAAAAAATGAAGCTATTAAACTTCACCAGTTATTTGTTTCGTCCATGTCTGGTACAAAATTTAAAAGAACATCTTCAAATAGAATTGAGAGCTATACTCCACTTTATGCTATTTTTACATCTTGTACAGTACAAGAAATATTTACCGACAAAACTACTTTCTAGTTGTATTCCGATATCCAAAACCTCAGATTCTACAAACTACTTTGTCTTTTGAGAATACAGTAAATCGGTATTATTTTCAAAACCTTTTTTCTTCAATAAGTATATACTCGAAAACCCTCTCCAATGAATCTACAAAGAATTTCACTTGAAAGTGTGTTTTCAGCTACGTTGCATTTCGTACGAAATTGTACATATTTAAGAGTTCCAAAAACTTGAATTTTGATGCTATTCACTGAAACGATTGATTGTCTGAACAAACAGAGGAAACTATGATGGGTTCTTGAAAGTTTTTTATTCATAGTTTCTTTTAAAAGAATAAATATTTTATTAGAAATATATTTCTTTAGATACAATGCGACAAATAAACTTGAATTTTGAAACTCAAGTAAAGATATTTTATTTAATATATTATATTAAATAAAACATGTCATTTTTTTATATATGGTAATTCAATGAAAATGAAACTTTAGACACAAAAAGATAAAGTAATTGTACTTTTAAACTAATTTTTAATGTTGTGTAAATTCTACTTTTACTCTATACTCTGCTACCTCATATGATGATAAATTAAATCATTATACAATTAAATTTTTGCAAAACTGCAAAAGATCTGTGTTGTGATAAATAATTTATACCTATTAACATTGTTGAAAATATATTTATTTTGTAGGAACTTATACAGATAAATGAATAATGGAAATCTACTTTTTCGCATATAGAATTTATGAAATTTGTTTGACATCAAATTTGTGAAAAATATATGTTAAAGACTTCAAGAAATAAAAAAAAAAGATTCTTCAGCATTGATACACTTCTGTCAATTAATTTTCCCCGCCATGAAAACCTTGGGAGTCTTTTCCCGAATATTCTTCAAATAGTCAGACTTTATGACTTTTGCTAAGATCACAAAGGGATATCTTTTGGTGGTTTGGCTTGGTCTACTTTTTTTGCAACATAAGGGCTGATGATACCGGGACTTACTGATTAAAGCCGATTTTGAACCACTAGCAACACCCATGCTATAGTGAGATTCGAACCCACGAACTCCGATACCGAAGATCATGTCTTTTGGTGGATATCTTTACTTAAAGAAACAAAGATAAGGCAACATTCCCAAAAGACAGGTATCTAGAAGGAATTGGAAAAAACTGTCAGAATGAGATAGGGGCTGTAGTGGAACTTGGAATGCGTTGTGATTCAATTCATGGCTTGGTGGTTGATGACCACAAAGCAAGTGGGGTAAGGTGAATTTTGATGGAGTTTAAATGGTGTCAATGATTCTCCAAACTCAGTTAACTCTTTAACCCTTCACTACTTTCACATAGAATTCACCCACGACGGTCAGTCACCAAAGAATAAAATCATGACATCAAAGAAGGCAACGAATTTGTTTTGGATTTCCGACTTGCTTATCCGAGCCTTTTTTTTTTCTTGAGAGGGACAGAGAGAGAAAATGGTGTATTCTGTTTTTCACTTTGTTCTTTTGTCTCAAGGTCGTATTCAAAACTCGTTTTTTAAAATGTAATTATTTTTTTAAACTGGGAATCTGTTTGTAAGTGCTGGAAAAGATCCTCAAAGCCCCAACCGTTTTTACTTTCGTCGTTCTTGCAAAATGGAATTTGCACAAATTCTTCATCTGCAAATACTGGATAATGTTGATGGTGTATATATTGGTTTTATCAACTACTGTGGGTCTACTATTTCTCAAATAATTAACCATCGGTGTAAGTTTCACACATCACACACTTCACTCGTTTCTTCTCGTAGATGAGAGACCTACGCTTCCTCACACTCTCAACCATATCTTAATCACTTGAGCCATCTACAAAAGCAGCTTTGAGAGTCTTTGACATCCCGAACACGTATTGAATCATGTTCAACTCTTCAAAACCGATTTAACGAGTTTCCTACAGCACTTAATAGCGTATCGTTTCATAGAATGTTACATATTTAAGCTTCAACAGAGCCTATAAATAAGTTTCCACTAACGTTTATAGAACTACTCGCATACCACTTGGAAGCATTTACGCTGCTGACTCTAGATCTGCCAGAAACCAGCTTCTTTCTCTGTCAAATCAGCTGTAGCGTCCAGCCGTGTTGGATGATAAAAGGCCCATTAATCTTTTTTATACAAACCTCTTAACTGTTAACAAAAGAAATACAATAACCACAATGTTACAAAAAAAATGTAAATCATAAATAAATTATTTCATCATACGAGTATTTCCTACTTGTATGCTTTCACGTTAATTTACGACGTTACACGTTTAACACGAGTTTTAATTAACATTTTGTTTTAATTTCTATTCGAGAAGAATTTGACATTTGAAATTAACATCAAATTGTAAAATTCAAACCTCTTAACTGTTAACAAAAGAAATACAATAACCACAATGTTACAAAAAAAATGTAAATCATAAATAAATTATTTCCTCATACGAGTATTTCCTACTTGTATGCTTTCACGTTAATTTACGACGTTACACGTTTAACACGAGTTTTAATTAACATTTTGTTTTAATTTCTATTCGAGAAGAATTTGACATTTAAAATTAATATCAAATTGTAAAATTCAAACATACATTAAGGCAAATTTCGCAAGCTAAGTTTCAAAGTATTAATCTTGAGAAATAAGGTAGCATTGAATAACATAGGGAAATGTAAATCATTATTCAATTATTTCATCATACGAGTATTTCCTACTTGTATTTTTGCACGTTAAGTTTACGACGTTACACGTTTAACACGAATTTTAATTAACATTCTATTTAATTTCTATTCAGGAAAAATTCGACATTTAAAATTAATATCAAATTGTAAAATTCAAAAATACATTAAGGCAAATTTCGCAAGCTAAGTTTCAAAGTAATAATCTTGAGATATAAGGTAGAATTGAATAAACTTGAAAAGGTATGTTACGTTGGTTACATACGTACATTTTGATAAAAACATATGGGAATTCATTCAAATAATAATTTTAAAGATAAATTTTAAGACTTCTGAACTTATTACAATGAACCTAAAATAACTTTAATTATATTCCTTTAATTTAAGTATTTGTAAAATTATTGTCTTCACTTAGTATATATGTTACATTGGTCTTCATGAAATGAACCTATATCCGAAAATAGGGACCATGACACATTGATTTCAAGAAACAGCTCACTAGTTTCTAGGTTATCATCCACCTAACATTTAAAAAGTATTATTTTCCTTGGATTATCATTATGGAAAAATTTATCAAGACCTCAATAAATTCACGTAAGTTTCTATTGTTCTGAATATCAATATTCCATTAGGAAATATTTCTTATTTCATGATATATAATAAGTACAATCTATTTTATAATAAAAAGATTGGCACATAAATATTTTCTGATTTATTTTGGGAAGAATTATAAATGTACTAGAATAAAATGCTATGAATCTTAATACAGTAGATATTTTGATTTGAGCACTTTCTTTGAATAATAAATTTTAACAATTCACTTATTTGATAATTTAGTAAAAACGTTATTTAAGTTACTTTAAATAAAGCATAAGTACTTCATTTTTAAAGTGCTTCTAGACGTTTGTGATATCTTTGTAGTTATAAAGCTGCAGTATTAAAATATAGAATTTTGAATTTGTTGGAATTTTAAATCATCGAACATAATGGATTCAATTTCATAAGGCGTCTGAACGTCAGCCATATTGGATTTCCTTAACTTAGTGTTAGCCTATGAGGAGTATATTTTTTTTATTCAATGAATGACTTTTATGTAAAGATGTCTTTAAAGAAACCCTACCACATAACGGAATGGAAAATCGACTAGTACTTTGACCCCATTCATATAAAAAGGGAGAAAAATATATTTAAATTACTAGGAAGTATTTTTCATACACCTTTTTTGGGAACGCAATTAAAAGAATTTTACAGACATAATTTTCAAATTTAGAAAAGGCATAGACGTGGAAAACTTTCCATTGTTTAACGGAGTAAAGCCTTAAATTTAGCTAAAAACATACCCCCCCATAAAATAGTATTGTGTAATATTAAATGCAAAATATCTCGTATAAAAAGTTTTTTTAAAGTATTAGTGTCGGCTTCAACCAATACTATACAGTTCCTCATACTGTAAAAAACACTTAATATAATAAAATATAGCAGATTTTCAAGTATTTCAGAAGACATAAAAAATGTTTGTTTCATATCAAAAAGCTTAACTTTAGACTCAAATTTAAGCTATTAAATAATTTTACATAATGTAAAAAATCATGAAAGTGCATGAAATAATTTAACAGTTTTGTGAGTCATATAGTGAGTCTAATTTATATTTACACTTTTTTATTCAGACACTAATATGTACGACAAAGAGATCTTATAACAAAAAGGAGCATCACGCGAAAGAATTGTTTGAGAGCTTCTTTCTTTCATCCAGTTCGCAGGCGATAGAGTTGAGTTGCACGAGAACTGGTAGAGTTGCGTGGGAGATAGTGGCTCTCCATGGAGTCTCAAAGTCTGGACACCACAATAGTAATCGTACGTTAAAGATAAAGAACCAATTTGAGGAGGACGTTGAAATTTCTTTTACCTTGTATTTTCTTTAAACCAACTGATATATTCTAGACTCTATTTAGACTCCTTAGTTTAGATCAAGTTTTTCTAAGTATTTTAAGTATGAAAAAGTAATTATGCATTCATACATAGAGCTTTATTCTGAAAAATGTATATTTCTAAATACTTAAAAGTAGAACTGATTACTCCTGTTAAGCATTCTCTGCTGTTGACTTCATCGTGAGAAGAAGAAAATCTCTGAAGATTTGATTTGATTAGACTTTATTTGGAATGCTGTAGCCAACATTTAGCACAATGGGGATTAATACAGGTACCTACATCTTATAGCCAATTCTCAACAAGTATGAAAACTCAAATCAAGCAGAGAAAATCATTCTCAGGGTCTACAATACTGAAAGATATCACCTTGAAATCTCCTTGACCATAAAAATATATTTAACGGATTTTTCGTCATGTGCGGTATTCTCGGGTGGGGTTCTGATCCCAGTCCCAGATTAGAATATCGTCTCCATTAAAGAAGACTATACATTTGTGGAGTTATTTATGAGTCCTCAAGGGACAGTGCCCAATTTGAAGGGGCAAGTTTTTCCCACGTTTGCGGTTTCAAGGCGGGGTAAAAGAGACCAATAGATTTAGACAACTCTCCCGATTGGACGAAAAGAAGTAAGAAAGAACAGAGATGAAAATAATATAGAATAAGGAAAGTCAAGAGGGAGGGGTGTTCGGTAGTCGAGTCGAGAAGTCCGACTGTGAGTGTTTGGCAGTCGAGGAAAGACGTTCGACTGTCAGACTTCGGAGGTCGAGAGTTCGACGGCAAGTGTTCAGGATTCGAGGACAGAGTAAGGGGAACAAAGAAGATTTGGATCCAAGACAGACTTCGACATCGCACACCGGCCAGAAGTATTCCAGCGCATCCGCCTTACAGAATCATCCCAATTTATTTAGAAGGCCCCAATCCAGCGGTGAGACTGCAGTCCACATTATCATCCCATCAATCGAAATAACACGCAAGGTATCTACAAGAGCTCCCAAGAACACAGCCTTGGCATACCAAATAGGTCCACAGAGATACTTATTATAAATATTTTGAATTTGAGATTGGGTCCCCTCTCTTATATATATAGTTACCTAAGTAATCGGAAATTATTATTGTCAAGTCTTAATTAGTGTGGCACCTAACGTGTAGCATTTAACGTGTTGAAAAAGTAAATCTTATGAACCTTGATCAAATTTTTGTATATTAGTCATGTATATATCACTATAATAAATTTGCTTTTTACATTTTAAGCTGATTTCAGTTACTCTTAATTTAGCTTATTAGTTTATTTTTTATTTAAGTCTGTAGTCTCTCAGAACCTGTGGTTGAATTTAAACTTAAATAGTCTACACAATGCAACCCGAATAATATTTAGTCTTTGTGAGTAACAAAATAAATAACCACTATAAATTTGATCATAGGTAAATACCAAAATTTGAACTAGAGCTACACGACAGGAGTGTTTTCTCTGCTGCCAACCTTCAAAGACAAAATTATGGACTCTAGTTTCGAAAATTGTGATATTTACATAAAAACAGCAATGCATGATATGATAAAAACACTGGACGTAATGGCGAACTGAATTAATTTGTACTAAATTAACTTGTTCAAAATATTATTAACATAATTATTTTAATGTTGATATTACAAAATAAAGTGCAAAATTCCTATTTTAAAAAATAAAATCAGGAAATATATCAGGTGAAATAAAGAACGATCCCCTTAAGTAAAGAACATGTGGTCATCGTAATCATATATGTCCGAAACCATTACTCTAAGGATATATCTGCTATCAGTGAATAGGCGCTTCTTAGTTCTATATTTAGTTCCAAATCGAATGATCACTACATAGAAAACTCCCTTCAAAACAATTCATCTCCGGCCCTATTATTTCTGCTGTAACTCCTCCAACATGTATAGATCTATGTATTGAAAAGATGTTTACACTTCTTCCTTTTGTTGACAGAGAGTCTCGTAATAACTCTTATGCAGAAACTGGCGTTGCCACCGCCTGTTTGCTTACGGCACTGTTTTCGAGACCGTAGAATATTTTGGGAACTTAGGCGTCAGTCTTTGAACATTCAACCCCAGTCTCATAAATTCACACAATGTTTGGAAAGAAAAAAAAATAACTTTTGTTTTCTTTTAAAAAGAATTCCGGTAAGAAAGGAAGTTCAGTTCTAAAATGAAGTTAGTTTGAAGTGTTTTTTCTCCGGTTCTTTCTAAAGGCTCTTGGTACCAGAATAATTTGGATTAAAACAATAAAGCTCAGGTATTAGAAACTTCTAGTTTCTTCATCATTCTTTACAAAATATCTTAAGCTTTAATTTCTTTCGTCCTAGTATGTAAAGTTACATTCTTTTCCTTTGCGAATGTATACAAAATTTTAGAGTTTGACAATACTTTTCTTATGTAATAGTTTTTAGAAAATATATCAAAGGATTCATCATTCATAATCATTATTCTGATGCTAAAAGCTTTAATTTATTTTCATTATATATTATATGATACTATAAAGTACATTTTTTTCTTTTATATCTGTATACAAAACTTTTAGATTTTCACTATCCATCGCTCATGAAATATTTTTTAGAAAAAATATCAAAGGCATCATTCTGACTCTGAAAATCCAAAGCTTTAATTTATTTATTATATATTATATGATACTATGTAGTACATTTTTTCCTTTATGTGTGTATGCAAAACTTTTAGAATTTGACTGTCCATCGCTCATGTAACATTTTTTAGACAAAATACCAAAATTAAACATTTAGATAATATAGCTCAAATATTTCGAACTTTTAATGAATTTCTTCATCGTTCTGCTACTAAAAATCAAAAGCTTTAATTTATTTCTTCATATTATATGATACTATCAACTACATTTTTTTATTTTATATGCGTATACAAAACTTTTAATATTTGGCAATCTATTGCTCATGTGATATTTTTTAGAAAAAAATATTAAACGGCAGCAGCAAGATAATAATGCTCAAATATTTCAAACTTGTAATAAATTCCTTCATCAGTACTAAAATTCAAACACATTAATATCTTCTCTCATATTATATATCACAATGGAAAATTTTTTCTTCTATATAGATATACAATTACTCTCAAAATTGAGATTTTCTCATAAAAATCGTATTTTTGGTGTCATTATTCTTAGACATCCATTATGTTAACGAAAACGTTCTCAGATAAATTATATTACTTTTTGAAACTGTAATGTTTCCAATATTCAGACATTTAATGCATTTTAAGATACAGAGTTCTTCAACAAGGAACTATTAATATCTTTTGAAAATAATAATACATGAACTCCTCTTTAAATACTTGAAAAATAAGAAATGGAATAAAAAGCATCATCCTTCGACTATACTGGTTTTTGACATTTATATTTTGAATAAAGAGGTATTTTATAAGTGATATTGTCTATTAAGTATATATCCGAACGGCTACGAACATCCATGCACTATGGGATCCGAACCCACGACCGAAGGCCAGCACGCTAGCCAATCGTCCATCGTTCGGCTCTATCACTAAGACGGAATGAAAAATTAAAAACAATATTCCATGATATTAGTCCATGTAACTGAATCCAAAGGGAAAGTGGTACTAAACGCGTTTAACCGCTTTGGATTATTAGTAAAATCACCTTTAATCACAGAACCAATGAATTTAATTTCACCAATTTAAAACCTAATGAGAATCAGGCGCATTTCATATGTAATGGAAGAGCTGCATGAGAGAAGAGAAGAAAATAGTCGGGATTGCCATGCGTTAGCGCTTTATCTACGATTTCGGAGGGGTACCCTCATGTTCAGTCAAACCGACTTTTTCATTAGCGTAGAAAATTAAATTCTGCGTTGTCATTATGATGTTACATTATTTTATAAAAACTAAACTTTTGTACTAAATATGGAGTTATGACTTGAAAAATTTGTTGTTTGGAATTGAAATATCATGAGAAATGTTTAAACCTCCATAATCTCAACGAAAACTGTCATCTCTTCTCTCATTCTCACGAAATCTGAAACAAACAGGTTTAAAATTGTATTGCTTTAATTTAAAAACTTATATGCATTCATAATAATATATGCCAGTGGTGTCTAACCTGCTGCTCGAGAGCCACATGCGGCTCTTTGAAGGATTATTTGTGGTTCTCAGTAAATGTACCCGAGTTCCCTTTTCATTTTTGTGTTATTATATTTTTAAAAAATTATTACAACTAATGGAGCTCAGGCAATACTGGGTAAAAAAAAATCGGCTTATTGGGCTTTTAAGAGATAATTCTCAAATTCCACAATTCATACCGATTCACGGTATATTTCACCAAGAACATATCGTTACAAAATATTTAAAATATATTGATGTTATGAAAACAGTGTAACACATTGTAAGTTACATTAGCACCACTGCAAAAAATGCAGAATTCAAAAATTTCATTGAAGAATTAAAGGGCGAAAAACTTCTAAATGACATTCAATAAATATAATTTCTGGAAAAAAAATAATAATATCTTTTTCACATACCTTTTAAATACTATTTAACTGCGGCTCGCGAAAGATTTTAAACTTTAAAAAATACCTCTGATTATCAAAAAGCTTGGCCACCCTTAATATATGTTTAATGCTTCATTCAATCAGATATTTATAAAAAATGAATTTTTGATATTTTAAAAATTTTTTGTTAAATCTAAATCTACTCAATTTTCGATACCGTATAATTAAAAGAAGACAGCTTAACATAAATAGTATAATATTTTTTTTCTAAATAAATAGTTTTTTAATTGCTGGAGATTGAAAATGAGTTGAACATTGAGGCAGTTAAAAGGTATCATACCACTTAAGCGTCTCTCATACACTTATACTTGGATTTTTTAAAACCTTGATTGTTTTCCGCTGTTCTAGCTTCAAAATTATAGCATGGTCACGTAATACTTGTTGAACTCCATCACTGATTAACTTTTGCATAATTATTATGTAAATAATGTATAATTACTTCTGTCCGAATCATAGAATAGAAGCATAAATGTCATAAGTGTTAAAAAATGTCATCTTTCTAAAAATCATATACACCAAATATTTCTGTTTCAGTCTTTAAAAGAGAGCAGATCCAATAATTTTTTTTTACATTTTCCCCTAATTGGTTTTACTCTATTTTTTTAATCCTAGGATGAATATTCTGGAAAACTATGATGCCAACGTAATACCAATTCAACATTAACTTTTTAATCTCTTTCTGAATTACTCAATGAATGACTGATAATTTCTGCAAAATAAATATTGATGAATACTTTAAATTTAAGTTTTTATGGAGTGCATAGAGTGAGACAAATGTGAAATTTAAATAACTTTGAATATTTTACCATTATCAGTAGTCAGCTTTCATTTTAAACAAAAGGTTTTTAAAGCTAGCTATATGAAGCATTTAGCATTGCCCTCGTTTCCAAATACCTTCTAAATATTTGACAGGTACGGCAAAACAACTATGAATTTCTTTTTAATGATTAGAAGGTAATGGTGGGCATGTGATAGATCTACAGTATACGATAACTTTAAAAAATTTTCATCAATTTGTATTTATGTAATATTTCAAAATTTATCTTATTGCTTTGGTGTATGTAATAATATTATTTTGTCTGTATGCATGTTTAAACTCTATTTTAAATGTATAAAATATATAAGGAATATGTATAAAGAATATATATAAGGAATTTTTTATTTATAAAAATCAGCTATAAGCAGTTTTAATTAATACACGTATAAAAAATAATTAACTTATACAGGAAGTCAGCCTTAAAGAGTTTTAATCAATAATTCAAAAATAAAACAGTTTAATATGATTTATTAAAAAAATTAAACATTATGATAAAAGAAATATCTATCAGCAACTAACTGCTGCATAATTATTATGTAAATAATTTGTAATTACCTCCGTCCGAATCATAGGTTTGGTTTGGTTTGATTTGGTTTGGAGCACTACGGTCTACTGTTTTGCACACGAGGGCTAATGAGACCGGGACCTACTGCTTAAAGCCGATTCCGAACGGCTACGAACATCCATGCCATAGTGGGATTGGTACCCACGAACTCCATCCGAATCATAGGATAAAAGCATAAATGTCATAATTGTTAAAAAAATGTCATCTTTTTAAAAACCATATACACCAAATATTTCTGCCTCACTCTTTAAAAGAGAACACATCCAATAGCTTTTATTACAGTTCCTTATAATTGGTTTGGTTTGGAGTGCTACGGTCTACTTTTTACAACACGAGGGCAAATGAGACCGGGACCTACAGCTTAAAGCCGATTCCGAACGGCTACGAACATCCATGACACAGTGGGATTCGAACCCACGAACTCCGATACTGAAGGCCAGCACCCTAACCAACCGGGCCATCATTCACCTAATTGGTTTAACTCTATTTTTTTAATCCTAGGATCCATATTCTGGAAAACTTTTACCATGATGCCAATTCAAGATTAACTTTTGCCGAACGATGGTCGATTGGTAAGGGTGCTGGCCTTCGGTACCGGAGTTCGTGGGTTCGAATCCCACATTGGCATGGATGTTCGCAGCCGTTCGGAATCAGCTTAAAGCTGTAGGTCCCGGTCTCATTAGCCCTCGTTTTGCAAAAAGTAGACCGTAGCACTCCAAACCCAACCAAGATTAACTTTTTTATTCTCTTTTTAAATTACACAATGAATGACTGATAATTTCTGCAAAATAAATATTGATGAATATTTTAAATCTAACTTTCTATGAAGCGTACAAAGTAAAACAAATGTGAAATTTAATTAACTTTGAATATTTTACCATTTTCAGTAGTCAGCTTTCATTTTAAACATCATAAGGTGCCATTTATAAAAAAAAAAAAAGAAATACTAGCATAATTTTATTCATCATTATTCTAGTCGCACGTTTACGTCTAAGTCACACAATTTTCGATTACAGATAATCATGAGTTACCTGAACTGTAATTACACTGTAGTTAACCTCGCATTACCTCTAATGATCTATGGTAACAGATAATACTATTAATAGAAATATTTAGATTAAGCAATCAGTAATCTGTATGATTCTACCATTTATTCGCTATTATAAATTCAAAATGTTAAATCGATTTATGAATTTCAATAAATAATTGTATTATTTATGACAATTGAAAGAGCTATATGTATGTTACTCAAATTGTAGTATTTGACTTAAATAAAGGTTAAATATCTGCTTGTCGGTAACAAATTAATTAACTAGCTTAATTTATAGTCTGGATGTAGTACTAAATTAACATAAAATGTATATTTACATAATATTCCCCTGGATGAAAATAAATCATAACTATGTTTGACTCTTGATACTCTTTACATATAATATAATGTATTACAAAATGTAATGTATGTAATGTATTACAATAGGTAGTGCATATAATGCATGTAATGTACTGGGTGACCATAATTAAACTGACAGTTCTCACAGTGTTCTGTAGCTCTATTTGCGAGAATGACGCCACATTTTGTAGGAAGATTAAACAAGACGAGGGACGAAGGATTCTGAGAAAAAACAAATTAGTTTCAAAAGTCACCGATAGGGGAATATTTGGCGCTGTGTTACAGAAAATAGAGTGTTAACAAATGCAAATTAATACGGAATAAAATTACCTTTTATTATGCACATTTTCTGATTTAGTTCAAGTGCAATATGGCAACACTTTTAAAAAAGCGTAAAATCTACATAAACACCGATAAAGTCTCGTGATCTGCAATATCACGTACGCTGAGCAGAAGAAGAAGTTCTTTATTCAAATTTCACGTTACATCCATTGGCACACTTAAGAAATTAATTTCCGTATTGATTTGCATTTGTTAACACTCTATTTTCTGTTACACAGCGCCAAATATTCCCCTAGTGGGGACTTTTGGAACTAATTTGTTTTTTCGAGGAATTCTTCGTTATCCGTCTTGTTTAATCTTCCTACAAAATGTGGCGTCATTTTCGCAAATAGATCGCGCTACAGAACACTGTGAACACTGTCAGTTTAATTATGGCCACCCGGTATTACAAAATGTAATGTATATAATGTATGTAATGTATTACAAAATGTAATGTATGTAATGTATTACAAAATGTAATGTATATAATGTATTACAAAATGTAATGTATATAATGTATTACAAAATGTAGTGTATATAATGTATTACAAAATGTAATGTATATAATGTATGTAATGTATTACAAAATGTAATGTATGTAATGTATTACAAAATGTAATGTATATAATGTATTACAAAATGTAACGTATATAATGTATTACAAAATTATAAGACTTTTCGAAATTTTGACAGAACTATGTTATTTCACATAGGCTCGTGGTAATCTGCATTAAGGCTTCTTTTGTTTCGAAACAATCCAAATTTTGAACGGTCTTATAATTTTGTAACACAGTGTATTTCTTGTTATCATTATATTTTAGAGTACAGTAATCCACTTTTCATGGAAAAATACATTTCAGTCAAATTTGTTTAGCTATCTGTATGTAACTGATAAATAATCACAGTTTAAGATATCCTATTTATTAAATTCTTAAGGACTGTCAACTTATTAGACAGCAACTTTATATTTAGTCTTTACATATTGACAGTCCTTGACATTCTTAATAACTTCTTGAGTTTATTTTCTCGTTTGTAAATATATCAAATTCATTCCCTTAGCGAGATGGATGATATTAATGAATCTGATTAAACATGAGGTATTTAAATTTATCACTCAGCATTTCATCAAATTCCTGACTGTATATTGATTTATGACGAATATTTCGTATTAATTCCTGTAATATTAACGAAAGAATACAAGTACCTGGAAGAAGAAATAAATCCCTTGTAAGTGGTATTAAATATGTGATGGACGTTAACGTATTTCAAACTTTTAGAATTTCTCTCATTACAAAATAAACATCCAGTTAACGCACTTAGACACTAAAAAGTAACTTTAAATGAACAATACTTATTGAGTATTAGCAGTGTTACTAATATTCTAGTCACAACTGATACCAATAATTATATATTTATTGAATGTGTAGCATTCATTAATATAAAGGATGGTGGAAGGGAAGATAATAATTTCAAAGTTTGTAATTTTTTATTCCTGTTTCACACTATGGTCTATTATTATCCACTGCAATGCTGTCCTGATGGCGATTTTGGTACGATGGTTCAAGGATTGTATCCACAGACTGGGGCACTAAAATGAACGCATGGATGCGTCCATAGAGTTTACTGCGAACTTTATTGGCGCATATGACTGCCTTTCATGTTTGGAGAAAACCACTTCCGAAGCCATCCGAAGCCAAGTCCATTTCATCATCTGCCATCGTCGACCTCGATAAGCCATACCCTCTCCACATAGTGGTAATGGTTTGCAGTGGACCATAATGTGAAGGGGCCTTTTAGCATTTAGCAAAGTATTTTACAGATGTAAGGCATTTGCGAATAACTGGGTGATGGGATGTGGGTTATCACATTCATGGGGAAGTTGACGAGGTACTTTTTGACACCGTTAACGGGAAACATTATCAATCTAAACCTTTTTGCCGAGTTACTTTACAAACCTATTTATTTCCTTTCGTTGTTTCTTAGATTTCTTCTCTCTCAGGTATAAAGTAAATGTTTTTGAAAGTCCTATTGTATTTAGCCCTACTTGACGCATAATTTTAAGGCTCCTTCGAGCCGATTAAAGAAAGTTGCCTGGAAAAGGTGAGCTTCCAACCATTTGTGACTCTTTGTTCATGTGCCCCACGTGTTCAACTCTGTAGGACTGGGATTGCCTTTTATTTTTCTTGTCCATCATAATTGCTCTGCTATAAACTATTTTAAGTCCCTATTAGTTAACATAGAGCTATAGCAAAGTTTTTCAAACTGTGCTCTGCAAAAAAAAAATGTAGGACATGCTTAAAATTAAAAATATTTTTATTAAACATATTTTAAAATTTAAAATTAAGAATACTTTTCACAAACGAAATAGAACAAAAATTTGAATGTAGAATTATGATTTCGAAATATAAAGTAAAAATTTCTGACAGATGTAATAATGTTATATTAATGAGATAAAAAATTGTGTGTCAGTAAATTTTTCCTTAAATTTGTTTTCAATTTTTAATAATTTTCATCTGTGTGTTTTACGAGAGTTGGAACTTTAATACTACAGCTACATATTTACATGGGATACAAAAGGGTATCATGTCAGAATGTTTTACAGTTATTCATTATAGTCGCCAGCATTGTGCATAACCCGTTGCCAACGATGTAGAAGTCTCAGAACATTTGTAACAATGTTTGTTCTGTTCATAGTTCGAATGGACCGGTGATCTATTGGCCGAATGGTCCGAATGGTCTATTGACGCAAGAAACTCTGGAACAGTTCTGAAGCGAATGCCACCGAATGGTTCCTTCATCTTACGTATTAAATCAAAGTCACAAGGGCTTAGATCTGGCCACGTATCCAGCAAGATGATACGGCGTATAAAAGCCTCTCCGTTGCGCTTATAGCGTTTCAGGTGGGTTCGAGCAGCATCGTATCGTAGCCATTTGACGGAAATGCGTCTTTCTTCATTTCCGTCAAATGATGTGGAACTCATTGTGAAGAATGACATAAAACAAGTGATGACATAAAACAGTAATTACTTTTCATGCCATTATCATTTTCATGTCCTCTTAATTTATTTAAGTTCCAATTATTATAAAATTACATTACATGATTAACTAATAATTCTGACTATCCAAAATTCGAATAAAATTATTTATCCAAAAGAACGAGTATAAACATCTATTTATAAATTTTCAAGTTATAAGCTGACTTCATTTATTAAAAGTTTACATTTTTTTAAAGATTCATTACATTTCATTATTTAAGCAATGAAATAAAACTGTAAAATTATTTTATTCGCACTTAATAAAACTCTATTAAAAATACTTAGTTTTGAAAGCATTCATTTTAATTGCGATTCTTTGAATTTCTGGATAAATGGTTATTTGAAATAGAATGAATAGAAATAAAAGAATTTCAGGAATATAGTAAACATTTATTTTTGCTATGGATTTGAATTTAATATTTGATTTTAATTCAGTTACTTCTATTTAAAAGCTCTATTTGAGAGATGCAACTTCTATAATTAGAGAAAATGTTTCAATTTATTTTTTTAATTGGAAAGAAATATAAATTAATTTTCAAAGAATTTTCTTGGAAATACTGAATATTATAGTAAAATTTTGCCTTTGAAGTATTAATATTAAAAATCTTTACAAAAAATTTTTGTTGCAGACAAAATATTTTAATGGAGAAAACTAGTAAGTAGAAACGAAGTGTTACAGTAAATTAGTTCCCTAATATACTCGAAAGCTCTTTTACTCTCTCGAAAACTAATGTAGGTAAGTTTATATCTTTTAAAAATGTGGATTGATTAAAGAAGTATCTTTTACATCGTGGAGAAAGGAACGTTGGTAGTTTAATATTGGTTTGTTACAACATAGCCTAAGGTATAAACCATATATTTTAAAGTTTTAGCTAATCTATATTAAGTACTAACTCCTTGCCTGAGACGAATGAAATCAGTTCAGGCAAAGTAAATGAGCCAATTTTGGAATGCTTGACCTAAGTTCGGGGAAAAAACCGATATTTAAATTCTGTAAAGTTTGAAATCGGTTCGTCCAATGCATAATATTTATTTTGCCATTTACTCAATAGACAGAGATACTTTCCTGAGAAAATTTCGGCAGATTTGCGCCATTTATCTCTATTTCTAGGGCACTGTAAAGGATTATCAAGATTCAAAGGAATCAGAGGGACATGGAATTCAGGACAGTTGATATAGATTATAATATTGTTGTATTAGTTTATTGTACTTAAAAATGTAAAAATAATGTTACATTGATTTAGTGTTTAAGAAAGAAGAATTTAATACTCATTAAATAACACACCTTGACAAACATGTCTTGATGAAATAATTTTATACAATTAAATGCCTAAGGAATACAACTAGAATGCAATTTATGTCAAATATTATTTTTACATTATATTTAAAAATGTAAAAATAATATTACGTTGATTTAGTGTTTAAGAAATAAGACTTTAATACTCATTAAATAACACACCTTGACAAACATGTCTTGATGAAATGATTTTATACAATTAAATGCTTAAGGAATACAACTAGAATACAATTTATGTCAAATATTATTTTTACATTATATTTAAAAATGTAAAAATAATATTACGTTGATTTAGTGTTTAAGAAATAAGACTTTAATACTCATTAAATAACACACCTTGACAAACATGTCTTGATGAAATGATTTTATACAATTAAATGCTTAAGGAATACAACTAGAATACAATTTATGTCAAATATTATTTTTACATTATATTTAAAAATGTAAAAATAATATTACGTTGATTTAGTGTTTAAGAAATAAGACTTTAATACTCATTAAATAACACACCTTGACAAACATGTCTTGATGAAATGATTTTATACAATGAAATGCCTAAGGAATACAACTGGAATACAACTTATCATTTGTAGATATCGAAGACTCCTCTCGACTCGACGTCAGACCTAAAAAAAGGGCGTCCCTTTTACCGTTTTCTCGTGTCGCTCTAAAAAATGTCTATCCCGCAAGCAGCGGATACCAGCAACGTTCGTCCTCTTCTCACCTCTGGTAACAACCTTCCTCCAAAAAAATCAGACTACCCCGTAGAAAAAACAGGGGTCCAATCAAGAACGGAGGGGTCAGAATCCCGACAAACCAACAGGCCCTTCTATTGGTTGGGAGAAGTCTGAAGTTCCTTCTAGTTCAAACCGGTCCTGTACTGCATGTCTTTGACGTTGGCTCACGGGAAGAAGTAAAAAAAGCTGAACCGAATGTAACTGATTGTTACATCCAGAAAATTATGCCTTTTGATTTATTTTGTTGTAATTTGAGCAAAAATTACTGTAATCCATTAATATTTCCTATATACATAAAAATATTGAAAATAGTAGTAATTTGGTTTATAATTTTTTTTTATTAAAAAATAATCTATTTCTAACATTTTGATGATAATAACAAAAAAATAAAGAGAAAAAATTTCCATTTTTGGTATGTTTTTCTCAAAAATATTCCACAGGGAAGGATTAAGTAAGAAATATCATCTCTAATGAAAATTTACCCACAGGTTCTGTGGGTGAACAGAAGTTTGAAAATTAACAATTCTTTTACTGTAATTTGAGCAAAATAATTTTGATTTTAAAAATTTTGCTGTAATTTGAGCAAAAATTACTGTAATCCGCTAACATTTCCCATATACGGGAAAATATTGAAAATAGTAGTTATTTCGTTTAGAATTTTTTTTATTAAAAAATAATCTATTTCTAACATTTTGATGATAATAACAAAAAAAATAAAGAGAAAAAATTTCCATTTTTGGTACGTTTTTCTCAAAAATATTCCACAGGGAAGGATTAAGTAAGAAATATCATCTGAAATGAAAATTTACCCACAGGTTCTCTAGGTGAACAGAAGTTTGAAAATTAAAAATTATTTTGCTGTAATTTGAGCAAAATAATTTTAATTTTAAAACATTTGCTGTAATTTGAGCAAAAATTACTGTAATCCATTAACATTTCCCATATATGGGAAAATATTGAAAATAGTAGTTATTTCGTTTATAATTTTTGTATTCAAAAATAGTCTAGCATTTTGATGATAATAACGAAAGAAATTAAAGAGAAAAAAATTTTCATTTCTGGTATGTTTTTCTCTAATATATGACACAGGGAAGGGAATAAATAAGAAATATCATCTCTAATGAAAATTTACCACAGGTTCTCTAGGTGAACAGAAGTTTGAAAATTAAAAATTATTTTGCTGTAATTTGAGCAAAATAATTTTAATTTTAAAACATTTGCTGTAATTTGAGCAAAAATTACTGTAATCCATTAACATTTCCCATATATGTGAAAATATTGAAAATAGTAGTTATTTCGTTTATAATTTTTGTATTCAAAAGTAGTCTATTTCTAACATTTTGATGATAATAATGAACAAAATTAAAGAGAAAAAATTTCCAGTTTTCGTATGTTTTTCTCAAGCATATTCCACAGGTAAGGGATTAAGCAAGAAATATCATCTCTAATGAAATTTACCCACACGTGGTAAGTGAACAGAATTTTGAAAATTAAAAATTAATTTTCAACAGTTTTTTGAAGATGAAATAAGCTTTGAAAACACGATAAAGTCGTATCAATACAGTTAAGTAAAACTTGACATGAAAAAGCAATTCCTGTTAATAAACTTTCTTTCTTAACATATTTTTAAAATTAAATCATTACATAAGTAATTAATAGTACTGGCTTTAAAATACTAATTTCTCCCCCAGAGTTCGAAAAAAACTACTCGTTCTAAAGAACAAATACACACATATATTGATAGATTTTTCCAATTATAAACTGATTTTAATATTAAAAGTGTTTTTTATACATATGTTTCAAGTATTTATTTTTATTACATGAATTATAATAGTTATAAATAAGTCAGCACTGATCATAGTCCTGTTAATTCAGCAAAATTCTTTTGTTCGCATTTCTAAAAACTTCTATATTAAGAGCACTTAATTTTGAATGCATGCACTTGAATTGCGATTCTTTGAATTTCTAGATAAATGGTTATTTGAAATGGAATGAGTATAAATAAAAAAAATTTAAGAATATATCGCATATGTATTTTTTGTTGGATTTGTGTTCAATATCTGCTTTTAATTCCGTTTCTATTAAAAGCTTTATTTGTGATATATAAGTAGCATTATTAAAATAAAGTAAAATTTCGTTTTTCTTTTTCAATTTCAGAGGGAAAAAAGGGATTTTAAAAAGAGTTTCTTCAAAATAAGGAATGTTATTATAAAATTTTGCCTTTGATGTATATGCGTTGAAAACCTTTATAAAATTTTTTGTAGTAGTCAAAAGTTTTAATTAAGGGAAATAGTTAGTAAGAAGATGTAATTTTTTAAGCAAATTAGTTAACTAATGTACTTGAAAGCTCTTTTACACTCCAGAAAACTAATTTAGACGATTTTATATCCTTAGATTTATAAAAATGTTACTCTGTTAAAGAAGTATTGTGAAAAAAACACGTTACAAGTTTAATATTAATTTGTTACCTTATGACCTAAATTATAAACTATATAAAATTTTAAGTTTTTACTATATTATATTAAGTAATAAATAGATCATTTTATGAAATAAAATTATCTTAACTAACTGATTGTTTCAAATTATGATCATACCACTTGTGAGATGTTCAGAATTAGTGGAATGTATAATTAAATATAAAAACTAAACACTTTGTGATTGAGAAATGACCAAAGGGAAGGGATTTGCTAACAGTTCATTGTAGATTAGAATTTGACAATACAAAACAAATACGTTACTATCAATACAGAATTAATGACTACTAACATTTAAGATTTTAACACAGTACAATAGATGAGAATAATATGAACGAGGGGGATACATAATACATAAACACAATCAAATGGAATTAAATGTACCGGATGGCCATAATTAAACTGACAGTATTCAAATGTTCTATTTGGGAGAAAGACACCACATTTTGTAGGAAGATTAAACAAGACGAGGGACGAAAGATTCCGTGAAAAATCAAATTAGTTCCAAAAGTCTCCGCTAGGGGAATATTTAGCGCTGTGTTATAAAAAATAGAGTGTTGACAAATGGAAATTAATACGGAATAAAATTACCTTTTACTATGCACATTTTCTGATTTAGTTCAAGTGCAATATGGCAACACTTTTAAAAAAGCGTAAAATCTACTTAAACACCGGTAAAGTCTCGTGATCTGCAATATCACTTACGCTGAGCAGAAGAAGTTCTTTATTCAAATTTCACGTTACATCCATTGGCACAATTAAGAATTTAATTTCCGTATTGATTTGCATTTGTTAACACTCTATTTTTTATTACACAGCGCCAAATATTCCCCTAGCGCTGACTTTTGAAACTAATTTGTTTTTCGAGGAATCCTTCTTCTCCCGTCTTGTTTAATCTTCCTACAAAATGTGGCGTCATTCTCGCAAATATATCGCACTACAGAACACTGTGAGCACTGTCAGTTTAATTATGGCCACCGGTATATGGATTGAATCAGCGTTGGGAAAAAGAAAACTCAATAAGATTTATGATTAAAGGATCAATAAGATTTATGATTAAAGGAATTAAGAATTTACTTAATACAATGACTTTGAATATTTCCAAACGTCGTCCACACCATCCACTTTAAAGAAACATCAAGAAAAAACAGAGTATATTGGTTCGAAGCCGATTTTATCCCCCCGCTCCGCGATCTCAGCGAACACTATTATATTTTTTCAGATGGCACTACGCTCAACGGAAACAAAATAAACACACTTTACAAAACTATTAAGCAATTGCTGCCGCTGATCCAGCATCATGGCTGCTGGACAAAATACCACTAAATTGCAAAAAATATGCAAAACTTTATCCAAACAGAAAATTTCTTTCGTTGAGTAATCAACTTATTTATAAGAATACTAACAAGTGTGCCCGTACTTCGCTACGGTGAACTCAATATATTACTTTTAAACAAAGATTTTTTTATGCATAACGAATGATAGGTTTTTATTTGCCCATGAGAGTCACTGAGATTTGTACTTTTTGTTGTTGGAATATTGTTGATAAACACTTCATTCTAACGTAAAATTTAACCAAGAATTAAATTTAAAATTAGTTCTTATATAAAAATTCTATTATTTGGGTCACATAGAAATGAAAGTTAATGACTTTATATCTAAATTTCCAGGTCAAATCGAATAGATACTACGCAGACGATGTTTAAATAATATAAAATAAATGAATAAATGAGATATTTAAAGGAATGGCGTCATGATGATTAAAAAAATACCATTTTTACCTATTTATTATGTGATAAATTGAAAATTTTAATCTCCTGCTTTTAACCGAGGAAAACTGAGCTTAAAACAATTACATGGGATTAATTGAATGACGTCACATTGCTAGAAATATTGCTTCTTTCACTTAGTTATGATGCGATAAATTAAAAAGTTAATCGTTTGCGTTTAACCGGGGAAAATAATGCTTGGAATAATGACATGAAACGCTCGAAAAAGGGGGAAGAAATGGATTTCGAACGTTAAAAATTTACAAAAACTTTCCTAGGGATATACCTAATAATTTCCCAAATTTTTAAGGTGATTGGATGTATGGTTTTTGAGTCTATCGAGTACAGACAGACAGACACAAATTCATTTTTATATATATAGATTAACTAGCTGCTTCGCACCCAGCCTTCGGTCTGGGTTTTCAAATATTTCGATGAAAGATTTAGAACCACTATTAAAGATAATAAGACGTATTGATAGAAATGCTGAATAAATTTCGTATGTTTTAGATTGTTGACGATTATAACAGTTTATTAATAGCCAAATGTCCAGTAAGTGCACTGTATTGCCCGTGAGCCGCTGCATAATAATTCCCAATTCCAGGACTTTTTTTTAATGTAGGAATCAAATTTCAAAATACTGTGGAGAGTAACATATATTTGTACTATTCTGAATGGGATAAATCATTCCCAACCGTCTTTTAGAACTGTTTTACATACATAAAAATTAAATTTTAAACGACAAAGCCTAAAATGAAAATTTTTTCTTTAAAAAATGGCAATTGTGAAATAAAAACAAATATGATAGAACATGGCGAATTTGTAAGTACTGAATATAAAAATCACGACAACATATAACAGAAAAAATATCAACTTCTTAAAAAATTTGAGAAAGTAAAATAAAGATTTACATATTTTGAGGAAATACAAAATTTAGCTATTAAAAATAAAATGATTTTGATACTGGGATATTTCAAAGAGAAAAAGTTATTGCGTATGAAAAATAGTTGTAACTACAGGCAATAAATGGCACCACTCATTACATATTTTAATTAATATATTTTTAGCTGATTCTAATTACGATATTTTGATGATAAAATAAACTAAGCACAGAAGGTCAAAAGCCAAGAACTTAAAGCGTTATCATAAAAATGAAGTTACAAAAAGGATTTCAATTTTTATAACACGAAACATATACCATAAATTCGCCAAGCTTATTTAAGAATAGGTGAAGTACAGAGTGACGTCTTAAAATTGGATTAATAAAAATGGCGCAATTGAATTTAAAATGAAAGAAATATACCAAATTAATATTGATAAAACAAAATAAGTATATAAGACTAAAACACCGAAAACAATTATATTATTTGAAATCACATTTTAAACTTTATTCAAAAGTGGCTACAATATCTCAACATTTCATAGTTTCAAATTTATTTGTTCCCTGTATATCACTTGCCAATTTCTTTTATCTCTAGTGTAGTTGAGTTTTAGATAACAAAACCTATAACCATATGTTAGTTTTTATTTAATAAATGGCAACTGCGAAATGAAAACAAATTTGATAGAACATGGCAAGTTTTTAATTATTGAAAATAAAAATCTCGCCAAGCTAATAAAATAGAAAAAAGAAGTGATTTCCTAAACAAAAATGAGTTTATCGTATATCAGATAAGAATAGTCTTATATACATAAATGCCATCATATATTTCTATACTTACACTGGAATTTAAAATCGCGTAGATACGTTTTTATGTTTCCCGAATACCAAATATCTGGAGATAATAATGCCAACAATGAATAACACTGTCATATTTAGACGCCAACTCAATAACGGAAAGCTCGTGTCGCAAAATTAAACTGCCATTTTGTTTGGTTTTTCGTTAATATCTTTCGAACTAATTGGTATATCGGAACACGAATGGGCGAAATAACATCCCTGGATCTCACAGTCAGATTTTAATCTGGGAATTCAAGATGTATTAATGTGGAATATGTTCATTTGGCGGTATCAAGGATTTCTGTCCAAAGAAGATACTCTATGACTTATCGGGTAGATTTGTTAAAAAAGCATAAAAATGAAAACTGTTCTTAATATCTATAAATAAAAATAACAAAATATATGTTTACACGCTAACGGTTAAATCTGCATCAAATGTGTGTCTTATATTAAATTTGCTCAAAACTGTATAGTAAAATATAAGTTTAACCCTAAACTGTATTACTACTGTACGTTGATTAGCAACGTTAATATACCTTGCCAAATTACGTGATAGAATAGGGAGCAGAGGTTTTGAAAGCAAAAGTGCTAATTTTGTTCGTAGTAATAAATGTTTCCAAAATTAAGGAAATTTATGACAAACCACATAGTTTAGTATGAAACAAAAGCACACATTCATATTGTCAAATATGTGAATATAAAGATAACTATATAAAATGATAGGAATTTATTTGCCCATGAGAGTCACTGAAATTTGTACTTTTTGTTGTTAAAATATTATTGATAAACATTTCATTGCAACTTAAAAATTAACCAAGAATTAAATTTAAAATGAGTTCTCATATAAAAATGCTATTATTTGCGTCACATAGAAATGAAAGTGAATCACTTTATATCTCAATTTCTAGGTCAAATCGAATTGATACTACGCAGACGATTACAAAATAAGAAATGAATAAATGAAATATTTAAAGGATTGACGTCATAATGATAGAAAAATATCATTTTCACCTATGTATTATGTAATAAATTAAAAATTTTAATCTTCAACTTTTAACCGAGGAAAACTTCGTTTAAAACAATTACTTGGGATGACGTCACATTGCTAGAAATAATGCTTCTTTCACTTAGTTATCACGCGATAAATTAAAAATTTAATCGTTTGCTTTTAACCGGGGAAAATAATGCTTAGAATAGTGACATGAAATGCTCGAAAATGAGGGAAGGAATGGATTTCGAACGTTAAAAATTTACAAAAACCTTCCCAGGGATATACCTAAACATTTCCCAAATTTTCACGGCGATTGGATGCATGGTTTTTGAGTCTATTGAGTACAGACAGACAGACACAAATTCATTTATATATATATATAGATAAATTAGCAGACAACGAACTTGCTTCTGTATTAGGACATGGGGAAATTTAAATCTAGATTTTGAAAGTTTTATGTATTTAATTGTATAAATAGATTTGTTGATTAAAATAGAAAACTTCTTCATAAAAATTAAATCATCCAATGGCATTCCCCAAAAATATTCCAAATACATTATGTTACTTGTGTCCCTTAATTTAGTATTTTATAATATGTTTAGAACTATGCATATACGGGGTATTTTATGACGGGGGAACGGGCTATATGCATATAGCCCCTATAGCCATAACCATAGCATATGCATATAGCCGACGGTCTATATGCATGTACTATGTATATAGCCCATCGTATATGCATATACTATGCATATAGCCCGTCGTATGATGGGATCAGTAAAATTTTGCTGATTTGTAAAGTACCCTATGAGGCAGGTAAAAAAATGGTTTGGTTTTTGGCTCAGAATTATCTGGTACACACTCAATAATTTGTTTATCTTCTTACTTCTCTTAAGTCTCGCGATACTGCGAATGCAGTTTAGAATCATGTTGAATTCATTTAGTCATACCCAGTGGTTATGTATAAAAAACGAATAAACAAACGAACAAGCTTCTTAATTTACAAAAATATATAACTTAAACGCTAGATATTTATTAGTCCGTGAAATACACTTCTAGACTTTTATAAAAAGAATTTGTTATTAATGCCTGTGATAAAATTTTCATTGCAACAAAAAATAATCGATGGTTATTTTTGATTAAATTTAAAATTATCACATATGTACCTAATTTATTATTTAAGTCAAATATAAAATGTATATAAGTTCATAATATAAGTTCAGTGATAAAACGTAAAAAATAAATGTAGACGATATTTAAATAATTTAAAATAAGAAATTACTCAATGAGATGGTCAAAAGAATGACGTCATAATGCTAGAAAAAAAAATGTTATTTCTACCTATTTATTTTATGACAAATTGATAAACTTAATCACCTGATCTTAACCGGAAAATATGGCTTGAAATAAGGGCATTAAATGCTAGAAAAGGAGGTAAGGGGTGAATTTCGAACGTTTTAAAGATGACAGTATTTTTCTCTGTGACATGAAGCATATTTATACCAATTTATTTTAGAATCAGATAGGTAGTTTAATTGAAGATAAACTTTACTCGCTTTCAGTTTTGCTAACCCTAACTCATCAAGAATCCAATATGGATAGATGCCTTTATCCATTCCAGGTCAAATATTTACGAAACAAAGACTTAAAAGAAATTTTCTATTGATGGACTAATATCACTTTACGTTAATAATTTATATCATAACAGTTCATTCTGTAATAAATATTTTATTACTATAATATTCCATCGAGTAATAATTGTTTGCTGGTAATCTTAATCTTTGCAATAAAATGTCTTTACTTGATATTTCCTTCAAAGTGCTTTTTAAATGTAATTATTTTCCCAGTCGCCTTCATAATCTTCGCATAATTTCTATAAATTACTTAATTAATACGCATAATTCAAAATATATTGCCTCATTATTCAGCTTTACCTATACTTTATTCATATACCTTTAAAATTTATTTTAATATATATATTTTTCTAAACATTCCATGGGGTTTCCTGAAACAATTTTACAGTTCTGCAAGTTCCGTTAGTCGACAAAGTTTGAAGGGCACTGATGTAAATTTATAAATTTTAAACATCACTAGAAGCGCTCATATATATGTAATATTAATATCCCTTATTTACATACTTTAATATTAATTAAATAACTTCTGTTCATAAATTACGTTGGGGTTTGCTCGGTACTTCTGATTTTTCCCTCCAGACACGCTATAGACAATTCAGTGTCTGTACTTCTTTAGCCAATAGTAAACACGTTATCTATAAACATAGGTATTCTTTATCACGCGATCAATTGCACTTAGGGATTA
Organism: Pardosa pseudoannulata; assembly: GCA_032207245.1. Taxonomy (NCBI): domain Eukaryota; kingdom Metazoa; phylum Arthropoda; class Arachnida; order Araneae; family Lycosidae; genus Pardosa; species Pardosa pseudoannulata. The sequence continues at coordinate 67,720,648 of CM063510.1, forward strand.
TTCGTAGTTTTTTACCTGAGAAATCCCTACTTAAAAAGTGTGTGTGAACGATGTGCTCGAATTTCTGACTTGTTGTATTGGTTTGTTTTATCGCCACCAGAAATAAAATGCGTTGTGTTTTTGGATAAATCTTGCCCATATTTCATATATATATATATATATATATATATATATATATATATATATATATATATATATATATATATATATATATATA
>CM063510.1:67725864-67763364 GCA_032207245.1 Pardosa pseudoannulata
CTGTCCCTTAGGGATTCATAAATACTCCACAAAGGTACATTCTTATTTAATGTCAAGTACGGAGACGGAATTCTAATCTGGGACTGGGATCAGAACCCCTTCCGAGACCACCGTACAAGACAACAATATCCGTAAAATATAAATTTATGTTTCTCTGTCTTTTTACAAAGATGTGATGAGGTCAGATTTAGATCCCGAAAATTTTACTTCTTGTATGAATGAATCAATTATATTACTGATCTTAATCGCCTCCTCACAATGATTCATAAGAATTGTTATTTACATATTCCATTCAAGCTATAAAAATTGGCTTAATTCCTTAAGGTGACAGTACTGACTATAGCTCTAGAACTGCCACCTGGTGCCGGCTGGTAGAGTTAATTGGAAGCGTTCTATTGATATTTTTCGTTATATAGAGTATGGATTGCATTAAAAAATAGACATACACAGCTAGATATTATAACAGTTCTAAATAGAAAATTAATATTTTTCTGTTAATCAATTTTGTGTTATGCCCTTCATTGTTTATATATGTTATATTGGAACTTATCGTTATATAAAATCCTAATTGTAATACCTAAAGGAATGTCACATCAATTATAAATATACAATCCGAATTCTACTGCTAATCATTTTTGAGAAAGGCATGTATATACCTACGTATAACCGTCACAGGAATGTCACAACAATCCTAAATATATAATCAGCACTCTATTGCTAATCATTTTTGAGAAAGGTATGTATATACCTACGTATAATCGTCACAGGAATGTCACAACAATCCTAAATATATAATCAGCACTCTATTGCTAATCATTTTTGAGAAAGGCATGTATATACCTACATATAACTGTCACCGGAATGTCAGAACAATCCTAAATATACAACAGCATTCTACTGCTAATCATTGAGAAAGGCATGTATATACCTACATATAACCATCACAAGAATGGTACAAAAATCCTATATATACAATCATCATTCTACTGCTAATCATTTTTGAGAAAGTCATGTATATACTAGGTATAACCGTCACTTGAAAACTAGTCAAAGCCTATTCAAGATTCAAAACGGATATTTAAAGCATCAAAGTAACAGTTTTTTGTACGTGCATAGAGGCGTAACACTTAAACTATTCAAAATAGTTTCAGTTATGGTCAAAATGTGTATTTCCTCTGCTATCTGAAGAACGATACGATTACAATGAAATGATGAATGAAAGAAACGATTGAAATGAAAGATGAAGAATAAAACGATTACAATTGAATGAAAGAATGAAATGAAGAATGAAACGATCACGATTACAATATATCTTTTACTTCGAACAAGGAAGTAAAATCAGCCAGTAATAGATGACAGAATTTCTTACTCGTATTTTGTATAGTTTATTTATAAAAAGTTAAATCTTGAAAAACTTAAATTCATGATCAATTAAGAAGACAGTAGAAGCTACAAATGGTTAATGGAAATAATCAACTTCGAGTTATGAAATTTTCTATATACAGAGTAGAACAACGTGCACTACATTTTGCTTTAAAAAAATAACGAATAAAATTTTTGAAATTGTTGGTTTTTAAATATTTTATATAAAATCTCTTTCTTTTATTTTTGCTTTATTATTACATAAATACATTTTTGAATATTTGAAAATATTTATTTCCCAACAGAAGGAACAGTTGTATTATAGGAAATATCCTTGTGTCTGTACGTTAAAATTTCGTGAAATATTAGAATATTTCTAAATATAAATTGCCAGACTACCATACTTCTTTTACTTTGAAAAGGGAAATAAAAACTAAGATGCAGATAAAAGAAGTTAGGAAGGATGAATAGGTATGCATTCATTAAAAAACTTTTTTTCATTTTTGAAAAACGTACTTTTGATTTTTGAATGAAACAAAAAGTTCTCTGTTTAAAATAAAATTTTTCTATATGTTAATAAGAATCTAACCTCATTAAAATCAAATAATTTTGTTATGGAAAGCAAAATGTCTTTTTAATAAATACAATATATATATACACAAGGGATAAAAACAAAATTCCCATCACGCGCAACATGACTTTTGAAATGTATACGTTAAAACCTGAGCTGCAGTAGCTCAGTCGGCAAAAACGTCGATCTCATTAAGGGAGGTTAAACCGGCTGAAGGTGCACCAAAAGGTTAAAACCCGAATGATCTAGCTTGGTCCGCTCTAAAACAATGATACAGATGCCACCTTCTTGGTCGAACTAATGTTCAACTCCATTTGCATCTATATTTTTAACAGATAATTTAATCTATAACACAATACAAAATTAACTTCATAATTGTGTACGTACTCGCATATACCTCAAGTATATAATCTACAAGACATTTTTAAAAATCTATACCTGAAATCTGCAAAGTTAATAATTTAAAAAAAAAAAAAAAAAAAAAAAAAAAAAAAAAAAAAAAAATCACGACTTAAAAGGGGAATGAAGAAACTGAATTTGAGTAGAAGCCTGTAAAGTAGTCTTTCTCTCAAGGCTTCTTCTTTCGCTTGCTCATTTACGTTATCTCCACGTCTCTTTCCCTTCATCCTGTGTTTATATTCTAGTCCTAATTATAATACCAAAAGGATTGTCACAATAATCCTAACTATAGAATCAGCATTCAACTGCTAATCATATTTAAGAAAGGCATGTATATACCTACGTTAACACCCACGTGAAAACTAGTCAAAGCCCATTCAAGATTATTTAAAATGGATATTTTAAAGCTTCAAAGTAACAGTTTCTTTGTACGTGCATAGATGCGTAACACTGAAACTATTCAAAATGGTTTCAGTTATGGTCAAAATGTGTATTTCCTCTGCTATCTGAAGAACGAAAGTATTGACTATTACAATATATCTTTTACTTCGAACACGGAAGTAAAATCTGCCAATAACACATGACAGAATTTATTACTCGTATTTTATATAGTTCATTTATAAAAAGTTAAATCTTGAGCAACTTAAATTTATAATCAATTAAGAGGGCGGGGGAAGTTACAAAGGGTTAATGGAAATAATCAACTTGCAGTTACGAAATTTTACAAATACCGAAGTAGATTTGGTTTGGTTTGGAGTACTATGGTCTACTGTTTTGCACACGAGGGAAAATGAGACGGGGACCTACATCTTAAAGTCGATTCCGAACGAACACGAACATTCATGCCAGTAGCGGGATTCGAACCCACGAACTCCTGGGTATGAAAGACAGAATCGTACCGTTCGACCACCGTTCGGCTATGCAGAAGTAGAACGACGTGCATTACATTTTGTTTTAAAAAAGTAACTAATAAAATTTTTGAAATTGTTGGTTTTTAAATATTTTACATAAAACCACTATTTTTTATTTTTGCTGTATTATTACATAAATACGTTTTTGAAAATTTGAAAATATTTATTTCCCAACAGAATGAACAGTTGCATTATAGGAAATATCTTGTGTCTCTACGTTAAAATTTCATGAAATATTAGAATATTTCTAAATATAAATTTCAATAGTTTTAAGGAACTCAAAATTTCAAACAGATTGTCAGACAAACATGCTTTATTTTACTTTTAAAAGGGAAATAAAAACTAAGATACAGATAAAAGAAGCTTGGAAGTATGAACAGGGAGGCATTCATTAAAAAAAACTTTATTTGATTTTTGAAAAACTTACCTTTGGTTTTTGAATGAAATAAAAAGTTCTCTGTTCAGAATAAAGTTTTTCTATATCGTTAATAAGAATCTAACTTCATTAAAATCAATTAATTTTGTTATGGGAAGCAAATGTCTTTTTAATAAATACAATATATATATATATATATATATATATATATATATATATATATACAAGTGATAAAAACAAAATTCCCCTCACGCACAACATAACTTTTGAAATGTATACGTTAAAACCTGAGCTGCAGTAGCTCAGTCGGCAAAGACATCTATCTCATTAAGGGAGGTTAAACCGGCTGAAGGTGCACTAAAAGGTTAAAACCCAAATGATCTCGCCTGGTTCTCTCTAAAACAATGATGCAGATGCCACCTTCTTGGTCGATCTAATGTTCAACTCCATTTGCATCTATATTTTAACAGATAATTTAATCTAGAACACAATACAACATTAACTTCATCATTGTGTACGTATTCGCATATGCCTCAAGTATATAATCTACAAGATATTTTTTAAAATCTATACCTGAAATCTGCAAAGTTGATAATTCAAAAAAACAAAAACAAATCGCAACTTAAAAGGGAATAAAGAAACTGAATTTGAGCAGAAGCCTGTAAAGTAGTTTTTCTCTCAAGGCTTCTTCTTTCGCTTGCGCATTTACGTTATCTCCACGGCTCTTTCTCTTCATCCTGTGTTTATATTCTTTGATTGCGGGATCGAAGCTCGAGACGGTTTAAACTAAGCCGTGTTTGTTAATGTGACTGGAGTACGTAAAACAAGTATTATATTAAAAAAATTTAAAAGTTAATTCCTACTTAAATCAACAAAGAAAACTTTATTTCGGTTACTTTTTATTAAATAATTACAATTAATATAAATATGTATCTGCATATGACAGAATCAGAATATTAAATGGCAAAATAGAAAGCGAATTTCCATTTTGTTCTCTCATTAACCTCTTGCCTTATGAATCGAGTGACGATTGTGTGTGCCACTTTCGATGAAAGCGTCACACTGCTGCGTCGCAACCAGAAGCAGTTTCATCACTAACTAAATTTTGCACACGTTTTCTTACAGGACAAACTACAATGCTATCTTCAGATGTATCCAAATCGGTATCTGTTTCAGTTTCTAAGGTGTAATCAGGACACTTTCAAACCCCATTATTAGTATCAATTTTCCTTTTTGCCATAATGTAAAATTTTTAGATTTTTTTAAGAATGTTTTAAGCATCAAAAGTTAATTATTTATTGCATATAATATAAAACTCTATTGAAATTACGCCTAACAATAAACGACCAACTCTTATATTGTAACTGTAACAAACAATAACGCAAAAACAAAAACTTTATCGCCTAAAATACCATGTCTGATACGATCTGATACGAGATTTTCACTTTTGGCCAGACAGAATCATCACGTGTGTGATACGAGGTTCTCATTTTAGGAACAACAGTACGATCATGTCTCTCATACGTTGTTTTAAGGCAAAGGGTTAATTCAGATTAGAATCCAGAATGAAAAAAGAATCTGAAAAAGAATTTTTTTCCAACGACCTACACGCTTTGCCACTGACGGTATTTATTCCTAAATTTATATCCTGATAAATATGTTATATAAGAAAATTTTTTCTCCCATATAAAATTAAAATTAACTAATTTAATTTAATTAATTAATTAATATCTGAAAAAATTGTATTAACATCAAGTGTCATCCACAAGTTTAAAAAAAATAGATGTATAAAAAGTATTTTATTAATGATTGAAAATTTGAATAAGATATATAAATATTGTCACATTTCAATCTTCCACATTTCTTCAGAATCTGCCGAGTTCCATGGCACAATGGTTAAAGTCGTGGGCTACGAACTGACAGGTCTCCGGTACAATCCTGAGTCAGGACAGATTTATTTCCGTAATTTTATGTTCGCTTTGTTAAGTAGTCAAGAAGACTGCTAAAATATATAAATCTTCTGTACCATTAAAATAAATCTAGAATATTCTGTTACCATATAAAAGACTGTGTTAAAACTGCCAGTGGCAGTTGTTGTTCGAGTACCAGCTAGGTAGCTTGGCATTTAATAAACAGTGTTATTTCTTAACATGATTCTTCATTGTGTGCAACCAGTACTTGCATCCACGTGACAATATATATATATATATATATATATATATATATATATAAAGAGAGTGTGAACTAATAGTAGTTCATGGTTCTCAAGTCCAAGTTCTCAAACGATATCTTTAGTTGATAACAAGCCAACCTAGCAGTCGTCTGTTTGGTCTTTGCTTCCAAATTACGAGGACCCGTTTTTGAAGTTAAGTCAGTCTTCAGACCTCATGGTTCCTTGCTCAAAGTAGAGCTATATTTAACCTTTAGCCATAGGCTAGTCGCATTTTGCGAAGGTGTTTATTGAACCTGGTGTAGCCTTTCCTACACCAGGGCTATGAGTAACATTAACATAAATGAAAAACTAAATATTTATATCAAAAATGTCACTTATTTCTTTCAATTTGATGACACTCGATCACATTCTTACCAGCTATATATTCTATATTTATAACATAATAATAAAATAAGTTTAAAAAATTTCAATTTCTTAACACTTTTAACTTTTTTTATTTTAAAATGTAAGATAAATTTAAAGTTTTACTTTTAAATTATTAATCAAATATTTTACTTCAATTTGATATACAAATTTGCTTTCTAATATTCGTATTTCAAAAGTTATATGAGATTTTACTTTTTTCCTTTGTTGTATATTTTAAAATTACTTTTAATCTATGTTATTTGAAGTTGCGAAAGTAAATAATGTTTTTAAAGCTAGAGCTTTATTGAAAAACTTCTAAAAATTTTGAAAATTTTGTTTACAGAAATTTTTTTTATGGTGAATCAATAAGAGGATGTTTCAAAGAATATTTTAATTCACGGACTGTACAATGCACCCTTAAGCAAAAATTGGATTGAATATGAAGAAACAAAATGAAGGACACTGAAAGAAGCATGAATAGGATATTAATTAAGGAGGAGTAAAAATTAAAAGAAATATTCTCCGTCAGAATAAAAAAGAAACACTAAGTTTTCCATTATAGAAATATTATCGCAGCACGTGGTCGTTCCTTAATGTGAAAGTAATTAGTCAGAAAAGTAGTTTACAGCAGGAACAGCGCTATAGCTGCGAAGAAATCAATACTAATTAGTAAGGTAACAGGATTTGATGTTACAGATTGGTAAGGCTACGAAATTATGAATTCTTGTAATTGCTTTACCATTTGCCTAAATAAACAGTGTAACTAGTTGCTGTTATACTTAATGGGGGTTACAAGAAACTCAGTATATTTTAATACCGTAAGTTATTTCATTGAAATAAGCGTAAGAATTTCCGAAATAACCTGTTCATTTAAGCTCAAATTTCCATAGGTGCAACAGAATTGTGATATTTCTGTCATAACAAGACCTCCAATATTTTTCTATGGAACTATGTAGTGTAGCACTACTTGTATAAATGTGGTACCAGAAATAATTACATATTTAGGCTCTCACAAGAGCAATAATATAATTATTGTAAAAGGTGTGTGATCAAGTGACTAGACTAAGACCTTCAGTACGATGTGTTGTGTTATTTAAAAATATCAAACATGCTCAGAATAACTTCAATTAGTCATCCAGAATTATTTATTACTCAAAAGTAAATATCTAGCTTACGGAAAGAAATAGACAAAATAAAACTTCTAACAATATATGATACTATTATCTCTAATATGGAAATTTATTTTCAGTTAAACCTAATTACCAGTAATAAAATTTAATTTTCTAGTTCTTAAGAAATTCGACTGGTATTACAAGTTTAGCATCCCTGAACAAACTAAAGTAAGTTTTAAGTTAATAGTGTAAAACAATTCAGTATAGACTAGTGTAAAAATAATGTTCCGTTGGCTTATAGTTTGAGAAAGAAGAAACTAATACTCATTCAACAACACACCTTGACAAATATTGTCTCGATTAAATAATTTTATATATTAAATGCCTAAGGAAAATAACTGGAATACAACTTATCATTTGTAGATATCGAAGACTCCTCTCGACTAGGGCATCGGCCCCCTAAAAAAAAGGGCGTTGATTTTCCTTTCTCTCGTGTAGCTCAAAAAATGTCTATCCGGAAGCAGTGGATGCCAGCAACGTTCACCCTCTTCTCTCCTCTGGTAACAACCTTCCTCCAAAAAAATCAGACTTCCCCGGAGAAAAAACAAGGGTCCACTCAAAAACAGACGGGTCAGAATAACGACGAACCGAAGTTCCTTCTATTGGTTGAGAGAAGTCTGGAGTTTCTTTTAGTTTAGACTGCTCCTGTTCTGTATGTCTTTTGACAATGGCTCAAGGGAAGAAGTAAAAATAGCTGAATCGAATGTAACTTATTGTTACATCCAGAAAATTATGCTTTTTGATTTATTTTCTTTGCCCCGATCACTACAAAAATCTATCCCGCAAGCAGCGGATGTTAGTAGCGTTCACCCACTTCTCTTCTCTGGTAACTAACAACCTTGTCCTCTACAAGAATCAGACTGCCCCTCGGAGAAAAAAACAGGGGGTCCACTCAAATCGGAGGGTCAGAATCCCGAACGGGCCCTTCTATTGGGAGAAGTCTGAAGTTTCTTCTAGTTCAACAGAGGTGCTGTATGTCTTTTACAATGGTTCAAGGGAAGAGAAAAGCTGAACAGAATGTAACTTATTGTTTCAACTAGTTATATTACTTTTTGATTTATTTTCTTTTTACTTTTGGCAACGGATGTTAGATGTTTTTTTTTTTTGTGTTTGAAATAAAAAAATCAACTAAAAAATTTAATTAGAATAGAAAAGAAACTTATTAGAAGCTGAAGTTTTTCTAAATGCAGGTGCTTTTTATTTTCTTTGACAATGGTTCAAAAATAAAATACTATATCGAATGTAACTTATTGTTACATCCAAAAATTATGCTTTTTGATTATTTTCTTTTCCTTCACTAAAAAATATATTTCAAGCACAATGCACTTTATTTTCTCTTCTCTGGTAACATCCTTGCTCTAAAAAAATTCAGACTCAGAAAAAATAGTTCCACTGAACGAGTCAGAATCCAGAAAACGAAGAGAGTCATTCTAAAGAAGTCTGAATTTCTTCTAAGATAAAGCAGTGGTTTTGTATGTCTTTGACAATGGCAAGAAAGAGTAAAAGTACTAAATCGAATGTAACTTATTGTTACATCCAGAAAATTATGCTTTTTGATTTATTTTCTTTGTTCCGATCACTCCAAAAATTTATTCCGCAAGCAGTGGATGTTAGCAGCGTTCATCCTTTTCTCTTCTCTGGTAACATCCTTGCCCTCTAAAAAAATCAGACTTCCCCTCGGAGAAAAAACAGGGGTACTGAAATCAGAATGAAAAAACGCAAGACTTTTGGTTGAGAAGTCTGAAGTTTCACTATTCATACCGTCCTATTTGTATATTTCTTGGTACAAGTCAAAATTGATGAGTCAGAATAAAAAAAAGCTAAGAAATGTAACTTGTGTGTTACGAGAATCAATATTACTTTATCATTCTTTTACTTTTCATTTAGGTGCTTTTGATGTTTCGGTTAGATGTTTTAGGTTTTATTTAGGTGTTTGAAATAATAAAACTAAATAATTTAAGTTAGTGCCTAATATAAGGACTTATAGAAAGCTTATTTTAAATGAAGAAATTTTTATTTTCTAATAAATCGAAAACTATGGTGATATAATTAATATATAAATAACTATAATTAAGTGTGAAAAATACTATCTGCACTCAAATAGCATATAAACCTAAAAAATTATTTTCCTATAATAAAAATATATTTCCGTCAATGACACACTATTATTTAAAATATATTTAAGACTAATTACACCAAATGTTCAGAGGCTGAAAGAAAATTAGATAAATAAAAAGTAGGCAATAGTTCTAAAAGAAACGAGGAACCTCAGTGTACTAAAAGCAAACAAGAGCGTCATTATTAAGAACAACAAGAGCTTAATACATAAAAAATTACTTAAGATAAAAGTGGTTTCGAAACTTCCTTAGTACTTTCCTCCTTAATGCAAGAAAGCATGCGTGAAACTCACTAACAGAAATCACAAAAATGATGATTTTTTATTTAAAAGTAACTACTTGTAAATAAAGTTTATAAAACCAATTATATGACTGTTGATAATTTTATTAATTTTATGTTATTAAGAAGTAACAAAATTTTAAATTAACCCCTTCCAGTAAAATGACGAGTCTAGCTCGTCATTGGTTTTTCATTCCATACCGCACAATGACCAGCTACACTCGTCATGCGATTAAAGTTAATGTTAAATATTTCTAGTATACTGAATTTAGCAAGACTTTTGTTACTTGTGGAAATACCAGGTCACTATTACATATTGTTTATTTAGAATTTCTTGGTACAAGTCACTGCCAAATTGATGAGTCAGAATAAAAGAAAACCTACTAAGAAATGCCGTGTGTGTTACGAGAATCAAATTAGAAGTGAGACTCCCTAGAGGTGTACACAATTCAGTATTCCTTTGCACTTTGTTTTGAAAAGTACCACTATCTTGAAGACTATTATTTGTATACCTTATTAATGTTTTGCTTTGATATTTTCTTAATTATACCTTTTCTGATATTATTTAACACTATGTAAAAAGTGGATTGTAATTAAGAATATGTAAGAATTGTAAAATAAAACAAGTTTTTTAAATAAAAAATAAATGGTTACTTCACGCACAGTTTTTCATTATTAAATCGTACCAGAAGGGGTTAATTTTGCTTCGAAAGCAAAAAATGTTATTTCTAAAGAAAGTATTCAAATTGACATTTAATCAAGGTCAAAAGAATATAAAGTATTGTACAACATATTATTTGTATATATATGTATAAAATATATATTATATATATATATAATATATATATATATATATGCATATATATATATGTGTGTTGTGTTTGTGTTTGTGTGTGACAAATATTATATATATAATATAAATATTATATATATATATATATATATATGTAATATATATATTATATATATATACATATAATATATATATACATATATATATACATATACATATATATATACATATACATATATATATATACATATACATATATATACATATACATATATATATACATATACATATATATACATATGAGATGCAGTGTTTTGCCTCATCTTAAAGGAAATTTCCTAGCTGATATTTTAGCCCTGCAGTCGTAGAACTTGCTGAGTAGACGAGACGGACAAAGGCATATAGGCAATGGAATTTTTAGATCAAACTATCGTAGTTTATGCATGTTGACGCTTACGAACGAAGAGTTCGCAAACACTGTACCTTCGGTTTAAATAGTTGTTCGTACCAGCCAATCAGAATTAATCTACACGTCAAGTGGGTCACATAGTTTAAGCATCAGAATCTATTTTTAGTTATTTATAAAACTGTTACTTATGCATATTTACATTTGTAAAAATGTGTAAATATGTATAAATTTATATTTATGTGTGTAAACAGTGAAAATATTATTCATCGATTGCATGGGAAATTATCCCCTATGCTCTAATTTTCTTCGGTTTGCTGGGCAACAAAAACTCCTAATCGAAATACAGCCGTGGGTAAAAATACGGTGAGAATACTCCTTAATCTGGCCTTTTATGGTATGGAAATTAGTAATTTAAAAATGAGAAGGGAAAGATAAAAATTTTGGATATTAGGGGTACTAATTATGATGTATTACCTATATGTGCATATGTATAAGTATCCCCTATATAATAATAGCCTAAGTTATCCGTCCGTCTGTCCACGAATTTATGAAGCGGTTGGACCTGGAATGGATAGTCATCCATATTGGATTTTTTTTGCAATTGAACATTTTATCACCGTAGAAGTCTAGGAGTCTTTTTCACGGACTCATAAATATCTAGCGTATTCAGTTATATATCTTTGAAAATGAAGAAGTTTGTTCGTTCGTGTGTATAGTTATACACAAAAAAATTACATTTTTTTCTAGCATTATGACGATTTCTTTAACCATCTCATATAATTTCTTATTTTAAATTATTAAATATCGTCTGCATTATTTTCGTCCGTTTCTCTCACTGAACTTAGATAGGACGTCAATAAATAATTTGTCTTTTTTATATGTCTTAAATAATGATTAGGCATGATAAGTGATAATTTAAATTGGATCATCGATTATTTTGTTGCAATGAACATTTTATCACCGGTAAAAAAAGTCTAGGAGTCTATTTCACGGATCAAATAATATCTAGCGTTTCAGTTATTATCTTTGAATGAAGAAGTTTGTTCGTTCGTGTGTTTAGTTTTTATACACAAAAAATTACATTTTTTCTAGCATTATGACATCATTCCTTTAACCATCTCATATAATTTCTTATTTTAAATTATTTAAATATCGTCTGCATTATTTTCGTCCGTTTTATCACTGAACTTAGATAGGACGTCAATCATTTTCCTTTATATTTGTCTTAAATAATAGATTAGGCATATAAGTGATAATTTTAAATTGAATCATCGATTATTTTTTGTTGCAATGAAAATTTTATTAACGGTATTAGGAGTCTATTTCACGGACTCATAAATATCTCACGCTTAAGTTATATATCTTTGAAAATGAAGAAGTTTGTTTTGTTCGTTCGTGTGTTTAGTTTTTATACACAAAATTACATCTAGCATTATGACGTCATTTCTTTAACCATCTCATATAATTCTTATTTTAAATTATTTAAATATCGTCTGCATTATTTTCGTCCGTTATCACTGAACTTAGATAGGACGTCAATAATCTATATTTGTTTTAAAAATAGATTAGGCGATATAAGTGATAATAAATTGAATCATCGATTACTTTTTCTTGCAATGACAATCTTATCCCCGGTATTAACAACAAAGTCTAGGAGTCTATTTCAAGGATCAAGAAATATCTAGCGTTCAAGTTATATATCTTTGAAAATGAAGAAGTTTGTTCGTTCGTATGTTTGTTTTTTTATACACAAAATAACATTTTTTCTAGCATTATGACGCCATTTCTTTAACCATCTTATTTAATTTCTTAAAGTATTTAAATATCGTCTGCATTATTTTCGTGCCATTTATCACTGAACTTAGATAGGACGTCAATAATTTTCTTTTATATTTGTCTTAAATAATAGATTAGGTACATATGTGATAATTTTAAATTGAATCATCGATTATTTTTTGTTGCAATGAAAATTTTATTAACGGTATTAGGAGTCTATTTCACGGACTCATAAATATCTAGCGTTTCAGTTATATATCTTTGAAAATGAAGAAGTTTGTTCGTCGTTCGTGTGTTTAGTTTTTATACACACAAAATTACATTTTTTCTAGCATTATGACGTCATTCCTTTAACCATCTCATATAATTTCTTATTTTAAATTATTTAAATATCGTCTGCATTATTTTCGTCCGTTTTATCACTGAACTTAGATAGGACGTCAATAGTTTTCTTTTATATTTGTCTTAAATAATAGATTAGGCATATAAGTGATAATTTTAAATTGAATCATCGATTATTTTTTGTTGCAATGAACATTTTATCACCGGTATTAACAACAAAGTCTAGGAGTCTATTTCACGGACTCATAAATATCTAGCGTTTCAGTTATATATCTTTGAAAATGAAGAAGTTTGTTCGTTCGTGTGTTTAGTTTTTATACACAAAATTACATTTTTTCTAGCATTATGACGTCATTTCTTTTAACCATCTCATTTCATCATGTCTTATTTTAAATTTAAATATCGTCTGCATTATTTTCGTCCGTTTTATCACTGAACTTAGATAGGACGTCAATAGTTTTCTTTTATATTTGTCTTAAATAATAGATTAGGCATGTAAGTGATAATTTTAAATGGAATCATCGATTATTTTTTGTTGCAATGAAAATTTTATCACCGGTATTAACAACAAAGTCTAGGAGTCTATTTCACGGACTCATAAATATCTAGCGTTTCAGTTATATATCTTTGAAAATGAAGAAGTTTGTTCGTTCGTGTGTTTAGTTACACAACCACACGGTTTGACTCAATGAATTCAACGTGATTCTAAACTGCATTCACAGTGTTATAGATAGGTCAAAGCAACAACCTAACGTCTGTGCCATTACTCACTGTGCCAATCTCAGTTGTGACCAAGGAATCTAAGATGCGATCTGTAATTTGGAGATAAGGAAGTCCCCAGTTTACTTATCTATTTATATATACACTTTGAATGTAAGGAAATAGTCCTTACAACTAACCGTTTACATTCTTTCACCGATACACGAATTTTCACTTACAGATGTGTATTTCTGTCTCTAGTTACTAAAAAAAGAAATAAAGCATTTTTTGCTCTAAATAAGGGGCCATTTATATAAACAAAAAAAAAATCCAGACAAAGAAAATTAAATAAAATTTCGAACGTTTCAGTGTAACAATAAATTCAGAATAAGCACAAAATTTAATAAATGCACTCATTACAGACTTAATACAAGATATTTTAAATATGCTTAATTTTTAGTAAGGTAATTACCAATTGGCTAAAATCTTTTGATTTATAAATACATATTAACTATTAATATTTTTAAAAAAAAAGGCTTTCAAGATCATATTTACAATCTTTCGTTAAAATATACAATTAAGCAAAATGTTATTATGATAAAATATTTAACTATTAATAAACCTATCAAAAATTAATGCAATAAAGTTTAAATAATAATTTAGTGGAAATATATAATATCTTTAAAAACTGCTATCGAAAATCGTATTTACATTTATTACAAGTATACCCTTAAGTAGAAAAGTTATGATAAAATATTTAACTATTAATAAAGTTATCAAAAATTAATGCAATAAAGTTTAAATAATAATTTAGTGGAAATATATAATATCTTTAAAAACTGCTATCGAAAATCGTATTTACATTTATTACAAGTATACCCTTAAGTAGAAAAGTTATGATAAAATATTTAACGATTAACAAACCTATCTAAAATTTATGCAATATTGCTTAATCAAATATTTTAGAGGATACATGTAATATTTTTAAAAACTGATATTGAAAGCCTTATTTGTATTTATTACAAGTATACCCTTATGTAGAAAAGTTATGGTAAAATATTTAATGATTAATAAAGTTATCAAAATATTATGCAATAAAGTTTAAACAAATATTTAGAGGAAATATGTAACATTTTCAAATACTACTATCGAAAATTGTATTTCCATTTATTATAAGTATACCATTATGTAGAAAATTCATGATCAAATATTACACGATTAATAAATTTATCAAAAATTTATGTAATAAAGCTTAAACAAATATTTTGATGAAACATGTAATATTTTTTAAAACTGCTATCAAAACCGTATTTGCATTTATTATAAGTATCCCTTTCATAGAAAAGTTATGATAAAATATTTAACGATTAATAAAGTTAGCAAAAATTTATGCAATAAAGCTTAATCAAAAATTTTAAAGAAAATATGTAATATTTTTAAAAACTGCTATCGAAAGCCGTATTTGCATTTATTACAAGTATATCCTTATGTAGAAAAGGTATGAGAAATTGGTTAATATTAACAGGTTACTTTAAATTATTTAATGAATCTTAAATAAATATTTTATATGAGTCATCTAATATTTAAAAAAAAATGCTATCGAAAATGGTAATTTATAATTATTATAATTGTAGTTTAATACGAGAAAGCGATGATAAATCGTTTAATAAGTTATCTTGAATTTATCCAATGAATCTTAAACATATATTTTATTGACGCAATTATCGGGAAACATTTCAGAATCAATATTCTTTGACTTAATAAATAACTTTTCTGGAATTTCATCCTCACTGCAAACATTGCTTAGAAAGCCTGTTGTCTTTGGCGAAGAATATTAATGAGGCATGTCATTTGGCACTATATTTTGCCTCAAGGAAAATTTTAATTAAATCTTAAATGCGCACATTTCAATTCAAAATTCTACCGGTGACATTAATTTTCTTGATTAATTGTCTAGTGTATCTCTGAAGAAGTCACGAGTTTTAGCTTTATAATGAATGTGCTTCGAGATTCTGTTCTCTATCATTGCAACGAAATCTATTTTACTTACGAACTTTTGGTAAGTCGGGCGTGCTAAATTCATTATCTCAACATCTTAAAGGAAACTATTTACCTTAAAATTCAGAGAAAATAAAATGAACTATATCTAATGCCTAATTACTTTTTCAATTTTTATTCATTTTGTTATCATTTTGTCACTACACAAGTGTACTCTTATGTAAGAAATGAACGAGAAATTGGTTAGAGATAACAAGTTACCTTAAATTATTCAGTGAATGTTAAATATCTTAGATGAATCATTTAATATTTCAAAAAGATGCTATCGAAAATTGTATTTTATAGTTTTAAACATCAAAGAGATGAGAAATCGTTTAAGAAGTCATCTTGAATTTATCCAATGAATCTTAAATAGTTTATGTGAACGAATTAATATAACAGAAAGATGCTATTGAAAGCTGTAGTCGTATTTATAATTAGTGCAAGTATAGTCTTATTCAAAAAATGATGATAAGTTATATAAATTAATAAGTTATCTTGAATTTATCTAATAAATCTTAAACATATATGTTATTGACGCAATTATCGGGAAACATTTCAAAATCAATATTCTTTGACTTAATAAATAACTTTTCTGGAATTTCATCCTCACTGCAAACATTGCTTAGAAAGCCTGTTGTCTTTGGCGAAGAATATTAATGAGGCATGTCATTTGGCACTATATTTTTCTCAAGGAAAATTTTAATTAAATCTTAAATGCGCACATTTCAATTCAAAATTCTACCGGTGACATTAATTTTCTTGATTAATTGTCTAGTGTATCTCTTCAGGAGTCACGAGTTTTAGCTTTATAATGAATGTGCTTCGAGATTCTGTTCTCTATCATTGCAACGAAATCTATTTTACTTGCGAACTTTTGGTAAGTCGGGCGTGCTAAATTCATTATCTCAACATCTTAAAGGAAGCTATTTACCTTAAAATTCAGAGAAAATAAAAGAACTATGTCTAATGCCTAATTACTTTTTCAATTTTTATTCATTTTGTTATCATTTTGTGTCACTACACAAGTATACTCTTATGCAGGAAAGGAACAAGAAATTGGTTTGGGATAACAAGTGACCTGAAATTATTCAGTCCATGTTAAATATCTTAGATGAATCCTTTCCCATTTCAAAAAGATGCCAACGAAAATTGTATTTTAGAGTTATTAACATTATAATCTGAAGAAAGGGATGGGAAATCATATAAGAAGTCATCTTAAATTTATCCAGTGAATCTTAAATAGTTTATGTGAACGAGATAATATTTAAGAAAGATGCTATCGTAAGTCGTATTCGTATCTACAATTACTACGACTGTAGTCTTGTTTAAAAAAAACTGATGGGAAATTATTTAAATTAATATGTTATCTCAAATTTATTCGATTGATTTTAAACAAATAATTTATACGAATCAGCTAATATTTCAAAAAGATGTTATTGAAAACTGTATTCGTATTTACAATTAATACAAGTGTAAGCTCATTTTTAAAAAACTGAGGAGAAATTATTTAAATAAATTAATAAGTTATCTAGAATTTATCCAATAAATCTTAAACATATATTTTATTGACGAAATTATCGGGAAACATTTCAGAATCAATATTCTTTGACTTAATAAATGACTTTTCTGGAATGTCATCATCCTCACAGCAAACATTGCTTGGAAAGCTGTTGTATTTGGCGAAGAATATTAATGATGCATGTCATTTGGCACTATATTTTGTCTCCAGGAAAATTTTAATTACATCTTAAATGCGCACATTTCAATTCAAAATCTTACTAGTGACATTAATTTTCTTGATTAATTGTCCAGTGTATCTCTGAAGAAGTCACGAGTTTTGATTATAATGAATGAGCCTTATAATGAATGTGCTTCGAGATTCTGTTGTATTTGGCGAAGAATATTAATGATGCATGTCATTTGGCATTATATTTTGCCTCAAGGAAAATTTTAATTAAATCTGAAATGCGCACATTTCAATTCAAAATTCTGCCAGTGACATTAATTTTCTTGATTATCTGTCTAGTGTATCTCTAAAGAAGTCACGAGTTTTAGCTTTATAATGAATGTGCTTTGAGATTCTGTTCTCATTGCAACTAAATCTATTTTATGTACGAACTTTTGGTAAGTCGGTTGTGCTAAATTCATTATCTCAACATCTCAGAGGAATCTGTTTATCTTACAATTCCGAATAAATAAAGTAAACTATATCTAATGTTTAATTACTTTTTCTATTTTTATTAATTTTACCATCCTATTGTCACTATGAAGTTCGAGTCCATATACAAGTTACTAAATTACTATGATCCAAAGGAGTAAAAATTACTAAATATAGAAAAAAAGAAGTCATTAAGAAGACAGTGGACATTACATTAAGTCAGTTTATAATTTATTAGGAAATTTTGTGCGAATTGACCGGTAGGGTCATTACAGATTGTTCTATGAATATCCATTTCCTAGTAGTTTTCTCCAACTTTATTTTCTTTTGCTAAAAGAAACTTTATTAGAACTCATTGCTCCTCCACAGTGGACGATTTAATCACAAATTAAATCATCCATTTTAACGGTGAGTCTCCCTCACACTATTAGAAAATAAATCATCAAGATCTGAGTAGAATTGGATGTGGCCAGTTGCACCCTTTATTTTGACAATTCACACTTTTGCCAAAATGTTTTGTACACCAAACAAAAGGTACATGTGAGTTATATTTTTATTTTTCCTCGTACATAAGGCTAATAATTTTAAACATTTTAAATTTCTTTTATTGACCTTTAGATTTGAATTAATAGTCCTATTTAATTTTATTACGAAACTCCAATAACCCCCAAATAACCCAATTTTATATTTAATATATTTTATGCTCAAATATTAAGTAAGTTTAAAAAGGGAGAATTGACCTACTTTGTGATACTTAATCAACGAGAAAAAAATATTCTCTAACAGTTTGCTCTCAACTTAAATATATCTTATCAATTAATTGTCAATAAATGCCAATAACCACTTTGAAACAAAGAGCAATGACTAATATCATTACAACTATCTAGTTACCGCTGGCGTTAACCAATTTAATACTTAACGCAATTTCAGTTCAAATAAATCCTTTTGAAACGCCGGAATTCAGCTACTATGAGGTAATTAATCAACGAAATAAAATAGTCTTTATTTTACTCTCACATAGAAGGAATTTCATCTTATCAGTTAATGTTCATAAATGTTAATAACCACGTTGAAATGATGAATAGTGTTCAACTGATTAGATGTTCTCCAGTTTATTTAATAGCTCATATCAATAAATTAAAGTATAGAGAAACTTCGTATAGTGACATTTAGACTCTTTAAACCCTTCTTCGTAATTTTATTACGAAACTCCAGTTATCACTGGTTTAATTCAATTTAATACTTACCTCAATTTCTGCTCAAACATTTAAAAAAATTAAAAGGTACGTATTAATAGGTTGTGAAACAATTAATTAGCGAGAGAAAATATTCCCTAAACTTTTGCTCTCTACTAAAAAGTAAATACGCTTTGCAATTTATCTTCATAAGCTTTAATAACCATTTTGAAACGATAGCCAAATAATTTGATGTTATATTCTTTAAAAACTTGCAAAAAGAAATTAATATATAGAGAAATGTCTTATGCAGGAATTTAGATTCTCAAATAATACTTCTACATAATATCAGAACGAAACTACAATTAACCCTTGCATGACATAAATACTTAACATAAATTCTACTCAAATATTCAATCAGATTAAAAAGCATGAATTGAGCTGCTGTGTAATAATTAATTAACGAGAGAAAATATTTTGTAATATTTTGCTCTCGATTAAACGTTTCATTTTACCTGTTGATGTTCATAAACTTTAATAACCACGCTGATCCGATGACTAGTGTTCAGCTTATTAAATGTTCTCAAGTTCTTTAAGAGCTGACCAATAACTGAAGGTATAAAGAAATTTCTCCTACTTACATTTAGACTCTTAAGGCCCCTCTACGCTATGGTCCACTGCAAGCCATTACCACAGTCTGGAGAGGATATGGCTTATCGTGGTCGATGGTGGCAGACGATAAAATAGCTTTGGCGGACGATGGCTTCAGAGGCGGTTTTTCTCCAAAGATCAAAGATAGTCAGATGCGCAACTAAAGTGCGCAGTAGACCATATGGACGAATCCACGCGCTTGGCTCCTTTAGTGGTCCAACGTGTGGATGCACCCCATGAACCATCGTTCAAGGTCATCATCAGGAAGGGGTCAACAATTGGCCATAGTGTGGAGGCTACATTAAAATAGTTCATTAATAAACTCCAACTATTTAATATATAACTCGAGCCGAGGTAGCTCAGTCAACAGAGATAGAGATTTTGTAACTGGATGTTTATGGGTTTGGGGCTCGTGCCGGCCGAAAATGTGTGCTTGTTAATGGTGATTTTTGTTTTCTTATTCAAATACTGCATGATATAGACGGTTTCATGGAAACAGGACAAGAAGCACCTCAATATTTCTTTTATTAATTTCATATATATATATATATATATATATATATATATGCTTTCCGTTATCTTACAATACTCCAATCTCATCAGAAAAGCTTATTATTTTTTCTTTTCAAAAGTTGCCACACCACAAAAGAAAAAATAAAATAAAGCTAATGACAAACGATAATATTTTTAAACAAATATTGAAACCATTGATGTACGCAACTGTGATTGAGACGCTTAAAGGCCCCTCCACACTATAGTCCACTGCAAGCCATTACCACCGACTGAAGGGAGTGTGGCTTATCTTGGTCGATGGTAGCAGACGAAAAAATAGCCTTGGCGGACGATGGCTTCGGAGGCGGTTTTTGTCCAAAGATCAAAGGCAGTCAGATACGCAAATAAAGTGCGCATTAGACCCTACGGATGAATACACGCTCTCGGCTCATTTAGTGGCCCAGCGTGTGGATGCAACCGGTGAACCATCCTTGAAGGTCACCATCAGGAAGTGAGGAACACTTGGCCATAGTGTGGGGGCTATATTAAAATAGTTAATTAATAAACTCCAGCAACTATTTAATACATAGCACGAGCCGAGGTAGCTCAGTCGACAAAGGTAGCGATCTTGTAAATGGAGGTTTATGGGTTTAGGGCTTGTGCCTGCCTAAAATCTGTGTGTTTGTTAATAGTGATTTTTGTTTTCTTATTCAAATATTGCATGATATAGACGGTTTCATGGAAACAAGACAAGAAGCACCATAAGATTTCTTTTATTAATTTTATATACATATGCTTTTCTTTATCTTACAAACTCCAGTCTCATCAGAAAAGCTTATTATTCTTTCTTTTCAAAAGTTGCCACACCACAAAAGAAAAATTTTTAAAAAAGTTAATGACAAACGATAATATTTTAAATAAATATTGATACATTGATGTACGCAACAGTGATTGGAACTCGATAAATAAGTTAATGGTCACAATATCCTGTAGTTTCTCAAACGATACATCCGACAGTGGCTGGCAAAGCCAGGAATATTCTGCTTGGTCCCTAGTTTTAAATTACGGAAGGCCACTTGAGCTTAGTTGTTCTTTCCCTTTAGAAATACTCATCAAACGAAAGATGCATCCCATCACCTTAATTCATGTTGCCTCTAGTTCATGTGCTTGGATCAACCAAGTAGCATTGGACACAACAATACTTAACGAAATTTATACCTCAAAATTAAAAAAAATAGACGATTTGAGATGTTATGTAACAATTAATTAATGAAGGAAAATACTCTCTAATATTTTGCTCTCGAATAAAAGATATTTCATCTTAGTAATCAATATTTTTAGAATCGTTAAAGTTCACTCACGTCGAAGCGATGAGTAGTAATCAACTTATTAGATGTTCTCGAGTTGTTTTAGAAATCTGACATTTAATGTAACAATTAATTAATGAAGTAAAATACTCTCTAATATTTTGCTCTCGAATAAATGATATTTCATTTTAGTAATCAATATTTTTAGAAGCATTAAAGTTCCCTCACATCGAAGTGATGAGTAGTAACCAATTTATTAGATGTTCTCGAGTTGTTTCAGAAGTCTGACATTTAGACAATAACACTGTTACTTAATTTCATTACGAAACTCCAGTTACCACAGTTATAAATCAATTTAATACTTAAATCAGTTTCTGCTCAAAAGTTATGATATTTTAAAATGTAAAAAATAAACTACTCTAAAATAAAAAAAAGAGAAAATTTCTCTAACTTTGCTCTTGACTAAAAGATAATCCATCCTAGTAATTAATCTTCCTAAATATTAATAACTACTTTTAAATGATAAATAGCAACCAACTGATAATATGTTCTCGAGTTGGTTAAAAACTCAGATCAATAAGTTTAAGTATAAAGAAATTTGTCATTCTAACATTTAAACACTAAATACAACACTTTACTTAATTTCCTTACGAAACCGCAGTTAGAACAGGTACAATACAATTTAATACTTAACGCATGGTGAAAAATTATTATATTTTAGAATGTATAAATTTAGCTACTCTAAAACAATAAACAAGAGAATAATTTTCTAACTTTTGCTCTTGACTAAAAGATAATCCATTTTAGCAATTAATCATCCTAAATGTTAATAACTACTTTAAAATGATAAATAGCAACCAACTGATAATATGTTCTCGAGTTGGTTAAAATTTCAGATCAATAAGTTTAAGTATAAAGAAATATCTTATGCTGACATTTAAACTCTAAATATAACACTTAATTTCCTTACAAAACTGCAGTTACCACAGGTATAATTCAATTAAATACTTACCGCAATTTCTGGTCAAAAATTATTAAATTTTAGAACGTACAAAATGAGCTGCTCTGAAATAATTAACAAGAGAAAATTCTCTAATTTTTCATCTTGACTAAAAGATAACTCTTCTTAGCAATTAATCTTCCTAAATGTGAATAACTACGTAGAAACGATGGTAAGACCAATTGACTAGATGTTCTTCACTTATTTAAGAACTAATATCAATGAATAAAAAATATAGGACCTCGAAACATATATATTATACAATTAAGGCCGGAAATATTTTTCTCAATATATATTAAGGAATATTTTAAATCTTAATTATTACTGACTCCTAAGAATAAAATAAAAAATTCAAATAACTTTTAAAAGTATAAACTTTTACTCACTAGTGAGTAGGCTATAATTTTAAAAATCAGAGGATATCATTTATAAAATAAAAGTATTTCATTTCATTATATTTATTTGCTATCTTACGTAAGTATAGTGTTGTAAAATGAAGTTTAATCGTTGTATCTAATCTATCTGCATATATATCTATATCTATCAATCCAAATACTCTCTTTCTCCCTTCTCCCTCGATTTACTCCCTTCTCCCTATCTTCTTCTCCCTTACTCTCTCTTTTTCTCCCTCTTCCTCCCTCACTCCCTTCTCCCCCTCTTTTTCTCCCTCTCTCTCTCCCCCTCCCTCTATTTCTTCCTCTCTCTCTCTTTCTCCTTTCTGCCTATCTTCTTCTCTCTCTCACTCCCTCCCTCTCCCTTTTCCCTCTCTTTTTCTCCCCCTCTCTCCCTTCCCCCACTCTCCCCCTCTCTCTCCTTCTCTCTACATACACACGCGTATATATATATATATATATATATATACATACATATGTGCGTGTGAGTGTTTGCTATGTATTCAGAAATGACTGAACATATCTTGATGAAATTTTGCATGGTGATAAAAGAGCAATCCTGGGATGGGTTTACATAGGCAAAACTGTTCGAGAGTCGGGGAGATATAACTCTTTTTGATATCCATTGTGCTTGGCGACTACATTTTGTTGCCAATTTTTTTAGTTTAATTATCTGCTAAAGTAATTTTAAAATTTTATGCCCTTAAAATTCATGAGATAATGTTAAAAAGGAGTTTTAAAATTATATAGTTTCTTGTGTTTTTACCAAGATTGGTTTAGCTTTATAGTTTTGCTGTCATATTTTTTCCTTTCATTTCCTTTTCATCATTTTTTTCAACTGCCAATCATTAGCCGTCGTCTATCAAAGCAGTAGATCGCAGCACTCGAAACCTACTAACTTATCTATGAAAAATAATCCGTTCATAAGAACCAGAATGGTTTGACTTTGTTTTATCTGGAGAATTATGGTCTACTGTTTTGCAAACACGAGCTAAGAACAAGAATGATCGTGTGCAAAATAAAAAACATTTAACACTTTATTTATGATACTCATTTAGGACTAGTTCAATCAGAGCCAGTTAAAGATAATCAGTATTTATTTATTATACAAATATACGGCAGCAAATCCTTGATTATGTCTGATCGACTTTGATGAAACCTATCCTTAATATTTTTAATTTTATCAGTATTTTGTTAATCTTTATATTATTTCGCATTATTTTAGCTATATACAAGTTTAAATACTGAATATTGAATATTAAATTTTATATATTTAAATATATATATATATATATATATATATATATATATATATATATATATATATATATATATATATATATTAGTCTATATTATGTAATAGCATAGATGTAAATAATTAATCTAGTAGAAACAATTTAAAGAACATGCAAATTTAATTTCGGTACTTAAATTTCGGTATTTTGCTAATCTTTAAATAATCTCGCAAAAAAATGCAGTTACTTTCAGCTATATACTAGTTCAAATCACCAAATATTGAATTTCATATATTTAAAAACCATGAAATTAATGGATATTATTAATGAATTCAAGGACAAAAAATTACTTAAGTTATACTTTCTCAAACTTATAAATAATTATATAATTTTTAGTCTGTATTATGGAATCCCCATAGATGTAAATAACTAATCTACTAGAAACAATTTAAAGAACATGCAAATTTAATTTCAGTACGTAAATTTCGGTATTTTATTAATCTTTCAATAATCTCGCAAAAAAACGCAATTAATTTTACCTATATAAGTTTGAATCATCAAATACTGAATTTCATAAATTTAAAAACCATGAAATTAAGAGATAGGATTAATGAATTCACGGAACAAAAAAATTACGTAATTTAATCTTTATAAATTTATAATTATATATTTTTTAGTCTGTATTATATAACAGCATAGATGTAAATAACTATTCTACTCGAAGCAATTTAAAGAACACGCAAATTTAATTTCGGTATTTTATTAATCTTTAAATAATCTCGCAAAAAAAAACTCAGTTACTTTTAGTTATATACAAGTTTAAATCCCCAAATATTGAATTTCATACATTTAAAAACCGTGAAATTAATAGATATTATTAATTAATTCAAGGACAAATAAATTATTTAAGTTATATCTTCACAAAATTATAAATGATATATTTTGTAATCTGTATTATGTAATAACATAGATGTAAATAACTAATCTACTATAAACAATTTAAACAACATGCAAATTTAATTTCGGTACTTAAATTTCGGTATTTTGATAATCTTTAAATAATCTCAAAAAAACGCAGTTACTTTTAGCTGCATACAAGTTTAAAATCTCCAAATGTTGAGTTTCATATATTTAAAAACCATGAAATTAATAGATATTATTAATAAATTCACTGACCAAAAAAAAATAATGTAAGTTAATTTTCACAAACTTATAAATAATTATATATTTTTTTAGTTTGTATTATGTATTAGCATAAACGTAAATAACTAATCTACTACAACAATTTAAAGAGCATGCAAATTTAATTTTGGTACTTAAGTTTCGGTATTTTGATAATCTTTAAATACTTTCTCAAAAGAAAACGCAGTTAATTTTAGCTATATAAGTTTAAATTATTAAATATTGAATTTCATATGTTTAAAAACCATGAAATTAAGAGACATGATTAATGAATTCACGGATCAAAAAAATTACGTAATTTAATCTTCATAAATTTATAATTATATATTTTTTAATCTGTACTATGTAACAGCATAGATGTAAATAACTATTCTACTAGAAACAATTTAAAGAATATGCAAATTTTATTTCGGTATTTTATTAATCTTTCAATAACCTCGCAAAAAAAACTCGTTTAATATATAATTACTTTTAGTTATATACAAGTTTAAATCATCAAATATTGAATTTTATACATTTAAAAACCATGAAATTGATAGATATTATTAATGAATTCAAGGACAAACAAATTACTTAAGTTATATCTTCACAAATTTATGAATAATTACATATTTTTTATATCTGTATTATGTAATCACTATAAATGTAAATAACTAATCTTGGAGAAATAATTTAAAGAACATGCAAATTTAAATTGCTAATTTCCGTAATTGAAACTATTGATATTTAAAATATTATCTCACCTAACGTTTAAAGTCTTGGAAAAAGGGTAAAAAATAGAATTTCCTGGTCTTAAATGAATCACAATTCCTAAATCCAATTAAAAATGTGCATATTTTAATGAATTATAAAGATTTATCAAACACTTCAAATATTTATAATTTATGAGCAGTTCGAGGAATTTAAATTATTAGAATTCTACATTCAAAGAAACTTATGAAGCAAATAGTCGCAGATAGTTTTAAAAAAACTTAAGAAAAAAGTCGACTAAATGTGAAGAAATGAAATTAAAAACACTGCAAGGAGCAGAAATAGGATATTAATTAAAGTAAAGTTGAAATTAAAAGAAATATTTTCCGTCGGAATAAAAACAGAGGTACTAAGTTTTCTATTGTAGAAATATTATCGCAGCAGGTAGCTTCCTTAATGTGAAATTTATTAGTCGGTAAAATGGGTTACAGCAGGAAAGCGTTGTAGATGCGAAGAAATCAATATTAATCAGAGAAGTAACAGGATTTCATGCTGCAATTGTTAAAGCTATAAAATTATGAACTCTTATAATTGATTTACCATTTGTCTAAATTAACAGAGAGCATGTTGATGGTAACATAATGTAGGTTGCAAAAAACCCAAAATTTTTAAATAGGCAGAATTTTTTATCTGAAATAGCCGTAAGGATTTTGCTGAACCGATCTGTTCATCTATGTGGAGAATTTCATGTGTGAGTTTTTGTTTTATGGTGAATAATCCTTTGGTATATGTAATCAGATTATTTTTAAAAATATGTTACTTGAAATTACGATAATGTAAGTAGCAAGAAACCTAGAAGTTTTGAATACGGAAGGATTTTTTAAACTAAAATAGGTGTAAGGATTTTGCTGAACCGACCTGTTCATCTATGTGGAGAATTTTACTTGTGCATTTTTGTTTTATGGTAAATAATCCTTTGGAGTATGCAATCAGGTTACTTTTAAAAATATGTTACTTGAAGATACGATTATGTAGGTAGAAAAAACCCAGAATTTTTGAATACGGCAGAATGTTTTAATTGAAATTCGCATAAGGATTTTGCTGAACCGATCTGTTCATCTATGTGGAGAATTTCAATTCTACATTCTTGTTTTATGGTAAATAATCCTTTGGTATATATAATCAGGTTACTATAAAAAATGTGTTACTTGAAGATGCGGTAATGTAGGTAGCAAGAAACCCAGAATTTTTGAATACGGCAGGATTTTTTAATTGAAATTGGCGTAAGGATTTTGCTGAACCAATCTGTTCATCTTTGTGGAGAATTTCACTTCTGCATTCTTGTTTTATGGTAAATATTCCTTTGGTATATATAATCAGGTTACTATTAAAAATATGTTACTTGATGATGCGATTATGTAGATAGAAAAAACCCAGAATTTTTTAATACGACAGAATGTTTTAATTGAAATACGCATGAGGATTTTGCTGAACCGATCTGTTAATCTATGTGGAGAATTTCATGTGTATATTTTTTATGGTGATTAATCCTTAAGTATATGCAATCAGGTTATTTTTAAAAATATGTTACTTGAAGTTGCAATAATGTAGGTAGCAAGAAACCCAGAAGTTTTCAATACGGCAGAAATTTTTAATTGAATTTGGCTTAAGGATTTTGCTGAACCGATCTATGCATCTATGTGGAGAATTTCACTTCTGCATTCTTGTTTTATGGTAAATAATCCTTTGGTATATATTATCAGGTTACTATTAAAAATATGTTACTTGAAGGTGCGATTATGTAAGTAGAAAGAAACCCAGAATTTTTGAATACCGTAGAAATTTTTAATTGAATTTGGCGAAAGGATTTTGCTGAACCGATCTGTTCATCTATGTCGAGAATTTTGTGTCTATTTTTGTTTTATGGTGAATAATCCTTAGGTATATGTAATCAGGTAATTTTAAAAAATATGTTACTTGAAGATGCGGTAATGTAGGTGGAAAGTAACCCAGAAGTTTTGAATCCGGCAGGAATTTTTAATTGAAATTCGCATAAGGATTTTGCTGAACCGATCTGTTCACCTATGTGGAGAATTTCATGTTTATATTTTTGTTTTAAGGTGAATAATCCTTAGGTATATGTAATCAGGTAATTTTTAAAAATATGTTATTTGAAGTTGCAATAATGTAGGTAACAAGAAACCCAGATGTTTGTAATATAGCAGGATTTTTTAACTAAAAGTAGCCCAAGGATTTTTCTGAACTCATCTGTTCATCTATGTGGAGAATTTTACTTCTGTATTTCTGTTATATAGTAAATAATCCTTTGGCGTATGTAATCAGGTTACTTTTAAAAAATATGCTATTTGAAGATGCGAATATGTAGATAGAAAAAACCCAGAATTTTTTAATACAGCAGGAGGTTTTAATTGAAATTCTCATAATGATTTTGTTGAACCGATCTGTTCATCTATATGGAGAATTTCATGTGTATATTTTTGTTTTATGGTGAATAATCCTTAGGTATATGCAATCAGGTTATTTTTAAAAAATATGTTACTTGAAGTGGAGAAAATAAACTATTTTTTCAAATGCAAAAATTTTGAAAATTTTGTTTGCAGAAATTTTTTACAGAAGTTTGTTACAGAATTTTTTGTTTTATGATGGATCAATAAAAGATTGTTACAAAGCAAACTTTAATTCACTGATGGTATAGTGCACTATTAAACAAAATTGGATGAAATAAGAAGAAACAAAATAAAATAACACTGAAACAGGCATGAATGGGATATTAATTAAGGCAGACTAAAAATTAAAAGAAATATTCTCCGTCAGAATAAAAAAAGAGACACTAAGTTTTCTATTGTAGAATTATTATCTCAGCACGTGGTCGTTCCTTAATATGAAAATAATTAGTCAAAAAAGTTGTTTATAGCAGTAACAGCGCTATAGCTGCAAAGAAAACAATACTAATTAGTAAGATAACAGGATTTGATGTTACAGATTAGTAAAGCTACGAAATTATGAATTCTTGTAATTGATTTACCATTTGCCTAAATAAACAGAGTAAGTAGTTAATGTTACACTGAACGGGGTAACAAGAAACCCAGTATCTTTCAATAAGATAAGTTATTTCATTGAAATAAGCCTAAAAGTTTCCCGAAACAATCTGTTCATTTAAGCTCATATTTCCATGTGTGCAACAGAATTGGGATATCATAACAAGGCCTCCAATATTTACCTATGATACTTTATAGTGTAGTACTACTTGTATAAATGCGGTATCAGGGATAATCACATATTTAGGATCTAACAAGAGCAGGAATATAATTAATATAAAAGGTGTGTGATCAAGTGGTTATACTGAGACCTTTAGTACGATGTGTTGTGTTATTTAAAAATACTAAATATGCTCAGAATAACTTAAATTAATCATACAGAATTATTTATTACGCAAAAATAAATAACTAGCTTAAGGAAAGAAATAAACAAAAGTAAACTTCTTCTAATAATATATGTTACTATTATCTCTAATATGGAATTTTATTTTCAGTCAAACCAAATTACCAGTAATGTAATTTTCTAGTGTTTAAGAAATTCAATTGGTATTACAAGTGTAGCATCACTGAACAAAATAAAGAAAGCTTTAAATTAATAGTGTAAAATAATGCAGTATAAACTAATTATATTACTTTCATCAGTATTTAATCACCTGTATGATTCATTTTTACTTTTCATTTAGGTGCTTTTGGTGTTTTGGGTAGGTGTTTTAGGTTTCATTTAGGTGTTTGAAATGAGGAAACTAGAAGATTTTTTAAGTTAGAGCGTTGTAAAAGAACTTATAAAAATCTTCTTCTAAATTGAGAAATTTATATTTTCTGTCAAATGGAAAACTATCTTGATACTAGCATATATAACCCGTCATATGACGGGATCAGTAAAATTTTTAATTTTCCAGAATTGTAAAGTAACCTTATGAGACAGGTAATAAAATGGTTTGTTTTTTGACTGAGAATTATTTGGTACACTCTCAATAATTTGATTATCTTTACTGACCGCATGTTAGTTGTCAACTGTAATTTATCTTTCCATATTAGGGACTGCAGAGGTTTTAATATTGACAGTGATTATTTCGCGGTATATATGAAGGATATTCAAAATTTAGAGAATCGATTGCAAACCGTGTGATTATATATAACAAAACAAACACACAAACGAACAAACTTCTTAATTTTTAAAGATATATAACTTAAAAGTCCGTGAAATAGACTCCTAGACTTTTACGAAAAGAATTTGTTGTTAATACCGGTGATAAAATTTTCATTGTAACAAAAAATAATCTATGATCAAATTTAAAATTATCACATATGTACCTAATCTACTATTTAATCCAAATATAAAAGAAAATTATTTACGTAATATCTAAGTTCAGTGATAAAACTTATGAAAATATTGCAGACGATATTTAAATAATTTAAAATAAGGAATGATTCAATGAGATGGTTAAAGGAATGACGTCATAATGCTAGAAAAAAAAAGGTTACTTTCATCTGCTTATGTGATAAATTGATAAATTTAATCGCCTGCTCTTAACCGGGGAAAATAGGGCTTGAAATAATGATATTAAACCCTCGAAAAGGGGTAAAGGGGTTGAATTCGAACGTTTTGAAGACGACAGTATTGTTTGCTGTGATATGAAGCCTGTTTATAGCAATTTATTTTAGAATCGGATGGATAGTTTAGGAGAAGGTAAACTTCACTCGCTTTGAATTTGGCTAACCCTAACTCATCAGAAATTCAATGGATGCCTCTATCCATCCCAGGTCCAACCGCTTCATAAAATCGCCGACAGACGGATAGATAACTTAGGCTATTATTATATAAGGAATAATTAATATATAAATAATTATAATTAAACCTGAAAAATACTACGTGCACTTAAATAGTATATAAACAGAAAAAAAATTATTTTTCTATGAGAAAAATATATATACGTCAAGATATATTAATATTTAAAATAACCTTAAGAATATTTACAACAGATGTTCAGCTACTGAAAGAAAATTGGATAAAAAAATATGCTTTTATTCTTAAAGAAACAAGAAACTTAGTGTACTAATATCAAACAAGATCTTCATCATCAAGAGAAACAAGAGCTTAACACATGAAATGCATACATAGAATAAACAGAGTAAGTAGTTGGTGGTAGACGTTATGTCAATAAAAGAAAACCAGAATCTTTTAACACTGCAGGTTATTTCACTGCAGTAAGTATAAAAATGTGTCGAAGAATTCAGTTCAGTTACGCGGAGATTTTCGTGTATGCAACACAATTGTGATAAGTGTATCCACACAAGATCTCAATTATTTTCCTTTCGAACTATGCAATGTAGTTTGTTACATATATAATTGTGTTACCAAGTTTAAGCACATATTTAGGCTTCAACAAGAACAATATTATAGTTATTATAAAAGGTGTGTGATCAAGAGACTAAAACCTTCGTTACTGTATGTTGTGTTATTTAAAATTATTGAACTTGTTCAGACGTATCCCCTATATAATAATAGCCTAAGTTATCTGTCCGTCTGTCCTCGAATTTATGAAGCCGTTGTACCTGGAATGGATAGAGGCATCCATATTGGATTCTTGATGAGTTAGGGTTAGCAACTTTCGAAATTCCCCCTTTTCTCCCTTTTCTAGCATTTAATGCCATTATTTTCCCCTTTTTCCCCGGATAAGAACAGGCGATTAAATTTATCAATTTGTCACATAATATGTAAAAATAACATTTTTTTCAAGAATTATGACGTCATTTCTTTAACCATCTCATTTAATCATTTCTTCAATATCGTCTGCATTATATTCATACGTTTTATCACTGAACTTAGATATTACGTAAATAATTTTCTTTTATATTTGGCTTAATAATTGATTAGGCACATACGTGATAATTTTAAATTTAATCAAAAATAATCATCGATTATTTTTATTGCATTGAAAATTTTATCACGTATTAACAACAATTTATATTACCTCCAGGGTGAAGAAGAAATGATAGTTTCATTCTTTTACTTCCATTAATTACTGTGGAGAAAATTGGGAAGAACATAAGAACAATTTCGACGTAGCTGAGATAACTTTGAATTATCTTTCTAAATGAATTCAACGTGATTCTAAACTGCATTCACAGTATCGGAAAACTTTAGAGGAGTATAAATATAAACAAATTATTAGACGTGTACCAGATAATTCTCAGCCAAAAAACAAACTATTTTTTTATCTGCCTTATAGGGCACTTTACAGTTCTGAAAAATTACAAATTTTACTGATCCCGTCAAAGGACGGAGTATATGTTAGTAGTTATTATAAAAGATGTGTGGTTAAGTGGGGAGACTAAAACCTTCGTTACTGTATGCTGTGTTATTTAAAATTATTAAGCTTGTTCAGACGTATCCCCTATATACTAATAGCCTAAGTTATCTGTCCGTCTGTCCTAGAATTTATGAAACTGTTGTACCTGGAATGGATAGAGGCATCCATATTCGATTCTTGATGAGTTAGCAACGTTCGAAATCCACCTCTTCCCCCCTTTTCTAACATTTAATGCCATTATTTCAAGCCCTATTTTCCCCGCAGAAGAATAGGTGATTAAATTTATCAATTTGTCACAAATTAAATATGTAAAAATAACATTTTTTATAGCATTATGTCAACATTTCTTTAACCACCTCATTTAATCATTTCTTATTTTAAATTATTTCAATATCGTCTGCATTATTTTCATACGTTTTATCACTGAACTTAGATATTACGTAAATAATTTGATTTTATATTTGGCTTAAATAATAGATTAGGTACATATGTGATCATTTTAAATTTAATCACAGATTAATTTGTTGCAATGAAAATTTTATCACAGGTATTAACAACAAATTCTATCTACCTCCAGGGTGTAGAGGAAAGGATAGTTTCATTCTTTTACTTCCATTAATTACTGTGGCAAAAAAAAATGGGAAGAACTTAACGATAATTTCTACGTAGCTAAGATAACTTTGAATTATCTTTCTAAATGAATTCAATATGATTCTAAACTGCATCCACAGTATCGGAAAACTTTAGAGGCGTATGAAGATAAACAAATTATTGAGAGTGTACAATACTGGAAAATTAAAAATTTTACTGAACCCTCATATGACGGGCTATATGTTAGTACTTATTATAAAGGGTGTGTGATCAAGTGGCGAGACTAAAATCTTCGCTACTGTATGTTGTGTTATTTGAAATTATTGAGCTTTTTCAGCCGTACTTCAATTAATCATTCAAAATTATTTAATAATTAGCCTATGAAAAGATACAGACAAAATTAACCCTCCAAGTGGAACACACCGAGGAAAAAAAGTCTCCAAAAAATACGCTAAAGTTTTATTGTGTCAGTGACTAAAGTGTTCTATGATTTTTTACTTCACCCTTTGTCGACTAGATTGGAATAAGGGAAACCCACCCTCGTTATTGACCCTTTACTTCCGGTTATATATAGATATATAAATAGACATTATAGATTGTTAATTTTTAATACACATAAGGCTTGTCAAGTCTCGAAGATCATCCCATAATAAATAATGGATTCTAAAAGTACAAATAAAAATATTCTTTAAGAGAATGATTTATATTTCTTGACGAAAGTCATCCAAGATATTTAAGTGGTACAATTTGAAATACATCTGTTACTGCAAACGAAATACTTCCAAATAGAGATTTACAAAGCCATGAAAAGCTATCAGCTTCTATGTGCCTCAGGGAGTAAGAGTGCATCCCTCAATAAATGTCAGTCGAAGAGGCGTGCAGTTCCTAAACAATCAACCTGACCCTTCTAACTCAAAACTCCATGGGGGAAAACACTGACAGAAATGTATAATATATCCATTTTCGGAACGTTTTTGGAAGTCGAAAATTGTACGTGACAACCGCTTTGAAGTCATTATCGGTTTGGTTGAATTATACGTGCGAACCGTTTAGCGGGTTAAGTTTCATCTAACAATATATATCGTTAGTATCTTTGATGTAGAATTTTGCCTTCAGTTAATCCAAATTACCAGTAATATAATTTTCTAGTGCTTAAATAATTCGGTTAATACTATTAGTTTAGCATTCCTGAACTAAATACAGAAAATTTTAAATTAATTACGTAAAACAACTCAGCATAAACTAGTAGCATTACTTGTATTTAATCATCGGTATGACTCTTTCACCTTTCATTCTGGTGTTATTTTAATTGCGTATTATTTTATTTTACTTTCGCTTTAATTTACTTATCAATTTACTGTTTCAATAAAACACAAAGGTTTATGATTATTACGGAGAAAAGCTAATCTGAAAATAAGTCAAATAGCATTATTTATATTAAGAATCCTGAAATGTTTTCGTGATAAAAAAGGGCTTTTAAATTATAGAGAGGACTATAAAATTGAAACAAATTATGCGTGCAGTAAAATGAATATTCTAATTGATTTGCTTTATTACGCTATTTCTAACTTGATTATCTATTCAGATCATGAAAAGATGATTTAACTCAAGAGTTTATTAATACTTATTAATATTTATTTTTATACAAGCTATTAATAAGTGCAAAGCAAGTCCATAATGCTTCGGCTATTTATTTTAATCGTACTGACGGTAAATAGTCAAACTGAATTTATTATTAGTTAGTAGTGTTATATAACATTTAATATTTTGAAATGTACACTGGTGTGAAAAACTTAAGCAACAGGTGGCTTTTATGCCATAACTCCACGAGAAATCATCTTGCTGTTGAGGAGCTACTGGAAAGGGAAGATATCACACGAATGGATTGGCCAGCTTATTCCCCTGATTTAGTGGGATACTTTGGGGGATAAACTTGTGTTGAGATACTTTGGGAAGACGCATTGCAGCACGCTTACATCCTCCGGAGAACACCCAACAACTCAAACAGATGCTGATTGCGGGATGGGCACTCCTACCGTAAGAAATGTTGGACCAGCTGGTTCTGAGGATGCGGAGACGGTGCGAAGCAACCACTGCAGTTAGGGGAGGGCATATCCCATATTAAGGAACATCTGCTTGTTATTCTTCCTCTTGGATAGACAATCATGAGTCACAATACTATGCGTTCAATAAAGCTTGTTTTTGCTTGACTCCATACCGTATGTATTATATTCATTTTTCAGACCCGATGCTTTCGTCACCCTTTACATACATAATACTCTCCCTCATATCTGAATTTCATGTCTCTCAGATGATTTCTTGTGCAATTATGGCAAAAAAACCCACCTGTTGCTTAAGTTTTGCATCCAGTGTATTTTTAGAATCACTAAAATTAAATTATAATTTCAACTGTTGCTGTCAGTTGTTTTAAAATTATTATGTACTCATCTCTATATCTATATTAATGTCTATTTCATGTTTAGGCTATCTTGTGTTAGGAAAATCGTGTAACGAAAATGTGTAATGGAACTGATTACCACATGATCTAGAATAGCTGACATACTGTAGCCAAATTTGACAATGAATTGAGTGTAATGTAAAAGAAACTGAATAAAAAATACATATTTGTTTACAGTTTTCTGTTTATGTTTTACCTCACTTTATTTAAAATGACCGTAAAAATTGATTAAAATTTTCTTTTCTGTACTGAGTATAAATAAAGAGATTGAAGAGTACGTGGAAGCTTACCAACCACCGAGTCATAAAACACCGAGTATGTAATATATCAAAATTATTTAACTTTAATATTTCCTTAAGAACCTCCTCTCTAACATGCTAATACCATAAAATCTTTCTCCCAGCCTCTAAATGTCTTAATCAAAGGAGCGTCCTCGACTTAAAATTCTTTCGATACATTTCCCAAAGCTTTCTGTCTTATAGATGTAAATTTTTTTTTTATTCAACAAGTTTTCCAGCTGTCGCCGGCAAATGGCTCCGTGTTTTTTCCTCATCTTAACACTTAATTCGCTGAGTAAGTTTCTTCTACCTTGGGAAATTTTTTTCTGTCTTCGCTCTTGGGTGCACCTCTGTTCGAGCAGAGGGATTTTTGTGTCTTTCTTTTGTCTGCCGTTGACTAGTAAAGATGTCCGGTTTTTAGCAGCTCTAAAATAAAGTTTTAATTAGACTTCTGCCGTTCTCTTCAATGGTGGTCAGACTACATCTTACGTTATTATTGCTAACTGATCCTTGTTCAGTTGCCCAGGCAAGCAAGAATAATAGGGGCTACATAATTATTGTGACTGGAGGTTGGTTTGGAGTGCTACGGTCTAGTTTTTGCAACACGAGGGCTAATGAGACCAGGACCTACAGCTTAAAGCCGATTCTGAACGGCTACGAACTTCCATGCCACAGTGAGATTCGAACCCATGAACTCCGGTACCGAAGGCCAGCACCCTAACCAATCTCTCATTGTTCGGCTTGTGACTGGAGGAAATTATTATTACATGTGTGGTCTCCTGTTTCAGTGGATAGACTCAAGCCGGCCTACCTCGATCCAAAGACTTTTTCTTCGGACCAAATCAATTACAAGACTGCCCTTAGTAACTGCCCGGATGTCGTGACTCGGACTCGCTATGGCAGGCGTTCCAAGCCAGTCGTTCGTTTCGTTCCCTGAATCCGGATTTTCTAACTGCGAGGGGGAGTACTGTGGTGCTGACACAGATGCACTCCGATTAACTTTAATCCTAACTTAACTTTAATCCTAATTTCAAGTTTTTTATGCAAACTGTTCTCGTTAATTATTCATTTATCTTTTGTAGAATAAATGTTGTGGCAACGGCGACAGAAGAATTCATTTTATTCTTTTGCAGTCTAATGCGTTGTGTATATAACGAGATGTGTTAAAGTTTGATCTGTTTTTAAACGAACAAGCATTTTATTACGGAAAAAAACAGATCAAACTGTAACACATCTCGTTATATAACGTTGCTAACCCTAACTCAACAAGAATCTAATATGGATGCCTCTATCAATTCCAGATCCAACCACTTCATAAATTCGAGGACAGATAACTTAGGTTATTATATAAGGGATGATATGCTTTAAAGTATATCTCTCTTCGGCAGCTGTCGATAAAATCTTAACAACACGAGGAGACCTAAATGAAACAGAAATGGCCATCCGCCGTTCCTACTATTATATTGATGAATATTTATACTAAGAATAAAGTATATTCGTTCAACCATTGTGTTGGGATAACCATGACTACGGGGGGGGGAATTTAAGTCATTTCGATTCCCTGCAAAATATATTAAGTGCTTCAGTATATAGCAAGTTTATGAACATAAATTGTAAGTGCTAACTTTAGGATGCTAAATATATTATATGCTTCGGTATAGCGTAAGTTTATGAACATAAGTTTTAAGTGCCA
>CM063510.1:67768364-67780864 GCA_032207245.1 Pardosa pseudoannulata
TTATAAATGCATTTATACTGAAAGCAAACAGTAAATAAATGCACTTAATCAGATAAAACATTTTTTGAATTCTTAAGAAGAGAAATAAAAGCATTACTTCTTCCCAAACACATCTCTTCTCTCTCTAATATGCATAATAAAATATGATGAAACGTTATTTTAAGAAATAGAATAATTTTTCTCTGTGATTCACTTTTAAGGCAGTTCCTGATATTTGTACAAAATAAAAGGTATGAACAGAAACGAACGATCATATATAACATTTCACGATGCTCATTTGTAAAATGAAACAGAATTCTTCATTTATGTCGAACCATCGGATCAATTTTATTTCATCTTTTATTCTGGATTCCTTGAGATTAAAATTCTTTTCTTCGAACTTTATAGAAGCAATCTGTGTACATTAAATCTTGTTCTTGTGCCTTAATGACATAAACTTTTAAATATCTGAATGAAAATCTTCAGATACCATATTAGATACCATATTTTGGCATTTATTTTTCAATTTACATCTTAAGATGTTCCGCACGGTAAATGGAAATGCAAAAATTTTCGATTATTCCCGTGTGGTACATGTACTTGTTCACGTATTAAAACCTCAAATTGTTACACAGTAATACATCGAATTGTGATATATCTTCTTCTTATCCTTTACAAGCACAACAGCCCTTTACAGGCCTTGGCTGCCTCAACCAGATCCTCACTCCAGCATCTTCTACCATTAGTGACTCCTCTCCAATTCCTGATTTTTCCAAGTACCAATTCTCTACTCATTTTACTTTCCGAGTGATGTGGGTAGAAACCAAACGGTTGTAGCACTTGATGTTTTGGAACTGAGATTTTTTATGGGTAAGGTAGTTGGCTGTATGCCCAACCCCTACCATCGCACTGGACATCGCACTGGAGCTCGGTGTCTGACCTGCCTGGGCCAATCCCTCTAGGCCAGAAGTTCTGTCAGCATACATGGTAATAAGATAACAGATAATTAATCACGAAATTGAGGACTGAGAATGCTATTATAAATTTGGTAAGAAACTATAAAGTTAAAAATTTAAGATAAATAACCATAATGAGCAGAAGATACACGAGTTCGGTGAAATGGGACACAGTATAACAGTTTGAGTAGAAAGTTACTACTAATTTAAAAATACACTATTAGGTTGAACACTAAGAATATTACATTTTTTTCTATTTAATATTTTAAAACACACAATGAGGGAAAATAAATTCAGATCAAATCAAAATCAACTCGACTAGATCGATTGAGCTTTCTACTAGGAAAAATTCCATTGGTTCCTGAGAGCCAATGGAATTTAAGCTGGTAGTAGAAAAATTTCAAAAAATAAGTTACGAAGTACAAGAACAGGTCAGTACCGATGGCAGTGAAACAGCCTGTTACTAGTAGAAATTTCATTGGCTCCTGAGAGCCAATAGAATTTTTGCATTACAGAGCTTGATTCTGCGTGGGAGCGAGAGGCTGAGAGCTAAGACCAAACTTTTAGGAAGTAAGGAATGTAAGGGAGAAAAGAGATTAGATACTGAGAGCCAATAGAATTTATTCAAGCACTCGGCCATGGGCCGCTTAGCGTTTGCAGAGTCCGCGTGGTCATATTGGGCTAAGTCCAGTAAATGATCAAAGCAGATGTTTGAATAAAAATTTGTGGCTAATTGTTTGAGAAAATTTGGAAGAGTGGGAAGATCAATTTCTCTGTGGATCTCAGAATTACGAAAATACCTTGGTGAATTAGTGATTTGCCTAATCACTTTATTCTGAGCAGCAGATAAAAATTTAATATGAGTTTTAGCAGCATATAACCG
Source organism: Pardosa pseudoannulata (assembly GCA_032207245.1). Classification (NCBI taxonomy): domain Eukaryota; kingdom Metazoa; phylum Arthropoda; class Arachnida; order Araneae; family Lycosidae; genus Pardosa; species Pardosa pseudoannulata. The sequence goes on from CM063510.1 coordinate 67,770,183, forward strand.
TGCGGGACTTGCATACGTTAATAAGGGACTTAAATAAGTTTTATAAATGTGCATCTTCTTATTAAAATTCAGTTTACTATTTCGAGCAATCCAACCCCTACCTGGAGGACCATTGCCTTATATAATCTTCAGGGGAGGATACCCGCTGTAATGATCCGTTACATGACCCTAGCGAAAGAAGAATGGAAGGTGACAATTACTGTTAGCGGCATGTAGAAACGGGTAATCCTAACAATAGCTGTTTGTGTACTAGGTCCCCTCAACAAACCCACGACTCACGCTGAAAGAGATGTAATTGAAAACTGTCCGTGCGCTGGAGCCAGCGCGTCTGAGCCATTGTAAGGGCTATTTGAGTGAAAAGACTCGGGTAATGATTATTAATCGAGGGACGCTGTAGTGCACATATGGCCCGTTAGCGGTAGCCAAAAAAAGAATTTAAGCTGTTTGGGTCGGTTGATTTAAAGACGTTGATTTAAAGAAGGTTGATTAAAGAAGAACTAGCTTCATTGTACCCACGAATTGTAAATTGGGTTAATGTTATCTCAGCACGAGATCCCAGAAGATTTAGAATCTACTGAACCTATACATAGCTGCACATAATTTATTCACCTGAATAAAATATTTAATCCAGAGTAAACGGTTGTCCAGCCGTCATTGACGGCTTCTCCTACCCCCTACTCCAGGACGTCACACCGCCTATACCCCGAGGCACTGGGTACCCATTTTAGTCGCCTTGTATGACTCTTTCGCACCCGGTAACCGCAAGGGGGGCAATATCTATTACGCATTTATATATATATATATATATATATATGTGTGTGTGTGTGTGTGTGTGTGTGTGTGTGTACGTAATATATCAAAAATTAATCCACCGGTTACACGAAATTTTGCCCCCTATTGTTTTTAATTACCCTTATTGAGCAACGAGAAGACTAAGTGATTGGCAGTCGAATGTCCACGGAAAAGAACGGCGAATCCGTAGTGAAACTTAACTTTTATTTAGGATCTAAGAAATGGACATTTTTCTCTGTCGGAAGCAGAGTATGGAATAATACACTAACACTCTTGCACTTACGAATGTTGGCCCCACAGCGAGAGACGCGGAGATTATTTCCAAGAAACAACAGCTTAGTCCGCGTTATTAACCGTAAAAAAGGAACTTAGATCAGATAAAGAAGTGTGGGACAGCTGCAAAATATGGTGAGTCGACAGAAAATTAGTATTTCTTTCAGAATTAGCTTTGAAGGACTGTTAAAAGTAGTCGCGGACACTCCTTTAGATAAGATATTTTGTGGCTAGAAAGATAGATATCAAAGAATTGGGAAGAGGAAAATGATAATTTTAGAGAGACATTTTAAGTGTAATAATTTTGATATATTACATGCATTTATAAATTATTGTCTGATATGCCGATAGTGTAGGGTTAAAAAGTTTGAACAAATGAAACATTAATTATGTTCGATGGCTATAGAGAACAGCATAAACGAAGTTATTACGAATTTTAGAACTTACGAAACTTACTGTTAAAATATTTTAAATTTTTTTTAAAGTAATACATCAAAATTTATAGTAAATAAATAAATTTATAATAATTAAATAATTTTATAATAACTAAATACATCAAAATCTACACTAAAAATGCTATATTTTTTATATATTTATACGGAAATAAAGAAGAAATCCGTTTAAGCAAACGAAAATGTTTGAATGCTTATAAATGAACAGAAACAAAAGCATTACTTTTCACATTATGATTTTCTCTCTCTAATATACACATTAGAAATAATGAAGTATTATTTTAAGAAATAAATTTTTTTTACTGTTCGCCCTAATTCACTTTTGAAACAGTTCCATATATTCGCAGAAATAAATGATAAGAAAAGGAACAACCGAGCATATATAAAATTTTATGATACTCAATTTGCAAAATGAAACAGAATTCTTCATTTATGTCGAGCCATCAGACCAGTTTTTCATCGTTTATTCTGGATTCCTTGAAATTAAAATTCTTGCTTCGAAATTTATGGAAAGTAACCTTTACGCATTAAATCTATTTCTAGCGTCTTAATGACGTAAGTTTTAAAATATTTGTTCGAAATCGTTAAATGTGATTTAGATACCATATTTTGTCCTTTATTCAATCAGTTTCACGTTATGATATTCCAAATGGGGAATGGAAGAATAAAAATTTTTAATTAAACAAGTATGGAAAATTGACTTGTTCTCGTTCTGTGGGCTTAAATTATTCATATTGCTATATTAAATTGTAAAATGGTGAAGCAAATTTATAACGATATAGTCTGTAACGATATTTAACCCCTTCCGGTATGATTTAATAATGAAAAACTGTGCATGAAATAACCATTTAATTTTTATTTTAAAAACTTGTTTCATTTTACAATTCTTACATATTCTTAATTAAAATCCACTTTTTACATAGTGTTAAATAATATCAAAAACAGTAAAATTAAGAAAATATCAAACCAAAACATTAATAAGGTATACAGATAATAGTCTTCATTCAGATCATAGCTTATTCTTTTGTAAAGTGACTCTAAAATTTAATTTTAAGAATAAGTTACCTCTTAGTTGCGTTTTATATTTAGGGCTAAATTTTCTGAAAATAAGTAAATCTTCAGTAACAGTCAGACGTATGACCTTGATTTTTATGACATCTGAGCAGTTTCATTGAAATAAATTGCTGAGATAGTTTTGTTTTTACATAGAAATAACCCTTTATCTCGTAATTTACCCAAATATTTGGATGGGATATAGTTCCTATGTGGATCATGGTGGACCATGCTCCCCGTAAATGTCTAAGTCAAAAATGACTATACATTATTTAGTTACAAAGAGCTGCTATCTTATAATCAGTGTTGACGCAGCAACGGACTAGTTATTTACATATAAGGATTATAATTAAAGATGCGATGGTTATTCGGCTAACGTACTGCATCCAACATATCCGGTCACTATACCGGATAATTGGCAGTAGCCTGATATTACAATTATCCGGCAGTACATCCGGCCAAAATTATACACAGATAAATAAAATAAATATAACAAAAAAATGAGAAATGTTAACCCCTTCTGGTATGATTTAATAATGAAAAACTGTGCATGAAATAACCATTTAATTTTTATTTAAAAATCTTGTTTCATTTTACAATTCTTACATATTCTTAATTAAAATCCACTTTTTACATAGTGTTAAATAATATCAGAAACAGTAAAATTAAGAAAATATCAAAGCAAAACATTAATAAGTTATACAGATAATAGTCTTCAAGCTAGTGGTACTTTTCAAAACAAAGTGCAAAGGAATTCTTAATTGTTTACACCGCCAAGTAGTCTCACTTTTAATTTGATTCTTGTAACACACACGGCATTTCTTAGTAGGTTTTCTTTTATTCTGACTCATTAATTTGGCAATGACTTGTACCAAGAAATTCTAAGTAAACAATATGCAATAGTGACTTGTGATTTTCACAAGTAATAAAAGTGTTACCAAATTCAGTACACTAGAAATTTTAAACTAAATTAATTATCATATTTAACAGTAACTTTAATCGCATGACGAGTGTAGCTCGTCATTGTGCGGCATGGAATGAAAAACTAATGACGAGCTAGACTCGTCATTTTACCGGAAGGGGTTAAGTATGAAAAAAAATTGGCTTGCGCTATGCGCTTAAATTAATACATACTATACTATTATACATACTATTAAATATTATACTATTAAATACTATACTATACTATTAAATTATTACATATTATTACGTACTATACCAAATTCTAAACTGATGCTGCAAACTTATAACGATACTGTCTGTAATGAATTAAATCTTCTTCTTGTGTCTTAATGACATGAGTTTCAAAATATTCTTATGAAAATGTTAAAAGGGATTTAGATACCATACGGTATCATGTATGCAATCAGTTTTCATATTACGATATTCCAATATATACATATTATGCTATTAAATGCTATACTATACTATTAAATTATTACATACTATACTATTAAATAATATACTATTAAATATTATATTATTAAATAATATACTATTAAATATTATACTATTAAATACTATACTATTAAATGTTATGCTATTAAATGCTATACTATACTATTAAATTATTACATACTATACTATTAAATAATATACTATTAAATATTATATTATTAAATAATATACTATTAAATATTATACTATTAAATACTATACTATTAAATTATTACATACTATTACGTACTATATATCGTATTCTAAACTTGAATTCTAAACTGATGCTTCAAACTTATAACGATACTGTCTGTAACGATAAAATTAACGATAAAAATGTCTGTAATGAATTAAATCTTCTTCTTGTGTCTTAATGACGCGAGTTTCAAAATATTCTTACGAAAATGTTAAACGGGATTTAGATACCATACGGTGTCATGTATGCAATCAGTTTTCATATTACGATATTCCAAATGAGAAATAAAAGAATAAAAATTTTCAATTAATCTAGTATGGAAAATTGACTTGTTCTCGCTCTGTGGGCTTAAATTATTCATATTGCTATATCGAATTGTAAAATGATGAAGAAAGCTTATAACGATATTGTCTGTAACGATATTTAAGTAACCTTTACGAATTAAATCTTCTTCTTGCGTCTTAATGACATGAGCTTCAATATAGTCTTAAGAAAACGTTACACGTGATTTAGATACCATATGGTGTCATTTATGCAATTAGTTTCATATTATAATATTCCAAATGCTAAATGTAAGAATAAAAAATTTTAATTAAACAAGTATAGAAAATTGACTTGTGCTATGCGCTTAAATTGTTACATACTATACTATTATAAGTGCTATACTATTAAATACTATACTATACTATTAAATATTATACTATACTATAAAATAATATACTATTAAATTATTACATATTATCACGTACTATATCGAATTCTAAATTGATGCTGCAAACTTATAACGATACTGTCTTTAACGATAAAAATAACGATAAAATTGTCTGTAACGTATTAAATCTTCTTGTGTCTTAATGACGTGAGTTTCAAAATATTCTTACTAAAATGTTAAACCTGATTTAAATAAGATATGAAGTCATATATGCAAACAGTTTTCATATTACGATAATACAAGTGAGATATAGAAGAATAAAAATTTTCAATTAAACAAGTATGGAAAATTGACTTGTTCTCGCTCTGTGGGCTTAAATTATTCATATTGCTATATCGAATTGTAAAATGATGAAGAAAGCTTATAACGATATTGTATGTAACGATATTTAAGTAACCTTTACCAATTAAATCTTCTTCTTGCGTCTTAATGACATGAGCTTCAATATAGTCTTAATGCCGAACGATGGCCGAATGGTAGAGCGCTGCTCTTCGGAACCGGAGTTCGTGGGTTCGAATCCCATTGAGGGCATGGATGTTTGTAGCCGTTCGGAATCGGCTTTAAGCTGTAGGTTCCGGTCTCATTAGCCCTCGCGTGCAAAACAGTAGACTGTAGTGCTCCAAACCAAATCAAACCAAACCAATCAATATAGTCTTAAGGAAACGTTTAACGTGATTTAGATACCATATGGTGTCATTTATGCAATTAGTTTCATCTATGTAAAATAACCTAATTTATCTGTCCATCTGCCCTTGAATTTAGGAAGAGTTTGAACCTGGAATGTATAGAGGCATCCATACTGGATTCTTGATGAGTTAGGGTTAGCAAAATTCAAAACGAGCAAATTTTATCTTCTCCTAAACCATCGATACAATTCTGAAATAAATTAATATAAATATGCTTCATATCACAGCAAAAAATACTGTCGTCTTTAACCCTTTAACGGACAGTGGTTTCGTAGCAAAACCACCTATTAAACATCTTTTTTTTTTAACTTTACTTTTTGGAGTACTTTACTTTATCTTTTTATAATTACTTACGGCTCCAATCTCATACATCTCTGATATGTGGAAGCCAATGATGCAGAATCAAGAGCTTTTGCAAATAAAAAAAACTTTTTAGAGACATGGATGAGTTTTCGATTATATATATATACATATATATATATATACATATATATAAATAAATAAATATATATATATATATATATATATATATATATATATATACACATATTATACATTTTATACATATTATATTTTTGATATTTTAAATATATAACAGATGATAGTTCTACGTTTAACTTATTTATTTCTTTTTCTATTGAAATATATGTATTTAAACTTTCTGTATTTGAGAAGTCAGTAATTCCATTTATCTTACTTATGACCTCAAATAAAAGTATCTGTACAAACAACACTTTTAAGTTGTTAAGCTATTTATTTATTATACCAGTTTAAGGATTATCATTTATTGTTCTTCCAGTATAGTTAAACTTTTAAAAAGGCATAATGTTCAAGCTGTACAAGGGTAGACGTTATTCAGTTAAACCACTTCTCAAACCCTAATTTGGTATCCTCTAAGGCAAACCCTTCTAAGGAATGTAAAAAAAAATTATATATTTTACATATACAAGGCTTATAGATAACATTTATAAACAAATTACATTAAATTCCCATGAATTTATTTTGGTGATCTTTAAAGGGTTGAAACGTTCGAAATCCACCCCTTCCCCCCTTTTCGAGCGTTTAATGCCTTTATTTCAAGCCCTCTTTTTCCCGGTTAACAGAAGGCGATTAAATTTAATTATTTATCACATAATAAAAAAGTAAAAATAACATTTTTTCTTTAGAGACTTTAGTAGTATGAAGATAAACAATTTATTGAGCATGTACCAGATAATTCTCAGCCAAAAAAAACCCTTTTTTAACTTCTTCATAGGGTACTTTACAATTCTGGAAATTTAAAAATTTAACTGATCCCGTCATATGACATGCTATATGCTAGTTTTATAATATTCCAAATGGTAAATGGGAGAATAAAAATTTTTAATTAAACAAGTAATGGAAAATTGACTTGTTCTATGAGCTTAAATTATTATATACTATACCATTATATGTAGATGACTATTAAATACTATACAACTAAATATTATACTATACTATTAAATACTTAAATTATTACATATTATTACGTACTATATCGAATTCTAAACTGATGCTGTAAACTTAAAACGATACTGTCTGTAACGATAAAATTTTTTGTAACGAATGAAACCTTCTTGTGTCTTAATGACGTGAGTTACAAAATATTCTTACAAAAATATTAAATCTGATTTAGATACCATACGGTGCCATGTATGCAATCAGTTTTCATATTACGATATTAAAAATGAGAAAAAGAAGAATAAAAATTTTCAATTAATATAGTATGGAAAATTGGCTTCTTCTCGTTCTGTGGGCTTAAATTATTCATATTGCTGTATTGACTTGTAAATTGATGAATCAATCTTATAACGATATTGTCTATAACGATATTTAAGTAACCTTTACGAATTAAATCTTCTTCTTGCATCTTAATGACATGAACTTTAATATAGTTTTACGAAAACGTTAAACTTGATTTAGATACAGTATGGTGTCATTTATGGAATAAGTTTCATATTATAATATTCCAAATGGTAAATGGAAGAATAAAATTTTTTAATTAAACAAGTATGGAAAATTGACTTGTGCTATTTTCTTAAACTATTACATATTATACCATTATACGTACTATACTATATTATTAAATATTATACTACATTTACAGTATTAAATACTATACTATTAGATTATTACATATTATTACGTCCTATACCGAATTCTAAACTGATGCTGCAAACTTATAATGATACTGTCCTTAACGATAAAATTAACGATAAAAATGTCTGTAATGAATTAAATCTTCTTCTTGTGTTTTAATGATGTGAGTTTCAAAATATTCTTACAAAAATATTAAATCTAATTTAGATACCATACGGTACCATGTATGCAATCAGTTTTCATATTACGATATTAAAAATGAGAAAAAGAATAAAAATTTTCAATTAACCTAGTATCGAAAATTGATTTGTTTTCCTTCTGTGAGCGTAAATTATTCATATTGCTATATGGAATTGTAAAATGAAGCAAGCTTATAACAATATTTAAGTAACCTTTACGAATGAAATTTTCTTCTTGCGTCTTAATAACATGAGCTTCAATACAGTCTTTAAAAAACGTTAAACTGGACTTGGATACCATGTGCTGTTATTTATGCACACAGTTTTACGTTATGATATTCCAAATGAGAAATAGAAGAATAAAAATTTTCAATGGAAAAATTGTTCTCGTTCTGTGGGCTCAAATTATTCTTATTACTATATTGAATTGTAAAATGATGAAGCAATCTCATAACGATATTGTCTGTAACGATATTTAAGTAACCTTTACGAATTAAATCTTCTTCTTGCGCCTTAATGACATGCGCTTCGATATAGTCTTACAAAATCGTAAACGTGATTTAGATACCATATGGTGTCATTTATGCAATTAGTTTCACGTTATGATATTTCAAATGGTAAGTGGAAGAACAAAATTTTTTAATTAAACAAGTATGGAAAATTGGCTTGTGCTATGCGCTTAAATTATTACATACTATACTATTATTACATACTATACTATTATACGTACTATACTATTTAATACTATACTATAATATTAAATATTATACTATACTACTAAATATTATACTATACTATTAAATACTATACTATTAAATTATTACAGATTATTACATACTTTATGTAATTCTAAACTGCTGCTGCAAAATTCTAACAATACTGTCTGTAACGATAAAATTAACGATAAAATTGTCTGTAATGAATTAAATCTTCTTCTCTTGTCTTAATGACGTGAATTTCAGTATATTCTTATGGAAATCTTAAAAGTGATTTAGAAACCATACGGTGTCATATAGGCAATCAGTTTTCATATTACAACATTCCAAATGAGAAATAGAAGGACAAAAAAATTTTATTATTCAAGTATAAGTATAGAAAATTGAGTTCTCTTGTTGTGCTCTGAAATTATTAGATATTGCTACATCGAATTGCACAAATAATAATACAAGCTTATAACAATACTGTTTGTAACGATGTTTAAAAATTTCCCACTGAATTCCTTATTTACTCAATGAAAAATCCCAAGAGATTAGTAAATTTGTTTCAAATATTTACATTTTCAACAATTTTTATAAAAGGTAAAAAATATCTCTGAATGTAATTCAAATTGTCATTAACTCACTGTGTAGGGAAGATTTCTTCCAAGTCATACCACTGCTTAAATTGTTCCACTCAGTTGCAATACAATTTTGTATCCTAAGCTAATCGCGTTTGAATTATATCCGTCAGCTTTAATATCCGTTACATTCAACCAGTTGCATTTTTTGTTACAAATTCCAGATTGAAATCAAAAGGGAAAGTACAATTAGGTGCGTTAACTTCAATTCCCATTCTATTGACACAAATTTTAATATTCTTCAGCTAATCAGTTATGTCCAAAGTTAATATCTGGTACATTGAATTTTTTCGTTATAAATTGCAGAATGAAATCAAAAAGGAAGGTACATAACTAGATGTTTTAACAGTCTTGAATACAAAATTTCTAATATATTTTTTAATAATGCGACAAGTGTACGTACATACAGATATGCGTATCTACAGATATCTTGATGAAAGTAGTCAAAATTCGCTCAGTGATGGTCAAAATGAATTTTTAAATTTCCTTGTACAGACGTACAAACTTAGCACTAAAACTTGTGTCAAAATGGATTCAAATATGGCGAAAATTTAAACCCGAAGTTTTTCGTAATTAGGATGCTCCCTTTACTTTGTTAAAGAAAGTATAAGAGCTCCGAAATATGGAAATATTTCTTATTTTTTATGTTAAAATCGATGCACTGCTTTATTTAAGATTTAAATTAAATTTTTTGGGTAACTATCTAATTTCCATGCTAGAAATTTGGGTTTTCGTTTAGATTCAGAAAAAGAGATATAGTTATTCTTTAAAGAGAAAAGTATCTACATTAAACTATTTAAATTTCTATGCTAGAAATTGGGGTTTTAGTTTAGATTCAGAAAAAGAGATACAGTTGTTCTTCCAAATAAAGTATCTATATTAAACTATCTTAATTTCCATGCTAGAAATTTGGGTTTTAGTTTAGATTCTAAAAAAGGGATACAGTTATTCTTTCAAGAGAAAAGTATCTAAATTAAACTATCTTAATTTCCATGCTAGAAATTTGGGTTTTCGTTTAGATTCAGAAAAAGAGATATAGTTATTCTTTAAAGAGAAAAGTATCTACATTAAACTATGTTAATTTCCATGAAAAAAATTGGGTTTTGTTTAGATTCTGAAAAAGGGTTATGTTTATTCTTTAAATAGAAAAGTATCTACATTAAACTAACTTAATTTCCATGATAGAAATATGGGTTTTAGTTTAGATTCAGAAAAGGAGATATAGTTATTAAAGAGAAAAGTATCTGCATTAAGCTATTTTAATTTCCATGCTAGAAATATGGGTTTTAGTTTAGATTCAGAAAAAGAAATATAGTTATTCTTTATATAGAAAAGTTTCCGCCTTAAACTATCTTAATTTTCATGCTAAAATTTGGAGGTTTAGTTTAGATTCTGAAAAAGACATAGAGTTGTTCTTTAAATAGAATAGTTTCCGCATTAAACTATCG
>CM063510.1:67788364-67850864 GCA_032207245.1 Pardosa pseudoannulata
GAGTATATACGTCAAAATATTTCGTTCCGTACATTGTCAGTACATTCTGTCCTCCCAGGGTTGAGTGCTAAATAAAGATAGTCAAAATATTTCGTTCTGTACATTGTCAGTACATTCTGTCCTCCAAGGATTGAGTGCTAAATAAAGATATTTGCATTCCTGATATTCAAATTTCTTACCTATCTTACGAGTATATACGTCAAAATATTTCGTTCTGTACATTGTCAGTACATTCTGTCCTCCAAGGGTTGAATGTTAAATAAAGATATTTGCATTCCTGTTATTCAAATTTCTTAACTATCCCACGAGTATATACGTCAAAAATTTTCGTTCTGTATTCATATTGATTCTTTTCAAAGTTTTGCTTTAGCTGATTCTTATGTACAGTGACTCTAAGATTTAATTTTAAGAATAAGTTACTTTTTTCTTCCGTTTTACATTCAAGTCTAAATTTTCTGAAAATACGTAAATCTTTAGTAACATTCAGGCGTATGACCTTGATTTTTATGACTTCTGAGCAGTTTTATTGAAATAAATTGCTGAGATAATTTAGTTTTTACATAGAAATAACCTTTTATCTCGTAATTTATCCAAATATCCGGATATCTGATTATCCAGTTCGAATATGATTCCTATGTGGATTATGGTGGACCATGTCCACCATAAATGTCTAGGTTAAAAGTGCCTATATATTATTTATCTAAAAAGTGCTTCAATCTTATAATCAATGTTGACGCAGCAACGGGCTACTTATTTACATATAATCATTAAGTTTAGGGATGCAACAGTTATCCGGCCAACGTACTGCATCCGTCATATTCGATCACTCTACCGGGTAATTGGCAGTAGCCGGATGTTACAATTATCCGGCAGTGCATCCGGTCAAAATTATACACCGAGAAATTAGATAAATATCACAAAAAATGCGAACTGTTAAACAATATACTATATGAAACAATGCATATAAGTATTTTGGAGCATTATGAAAAAAAATTAGGTTTACTTGCACATTTCATTACAAAAAATCATTAATCATTCTTTTTTCAGTCTCAACTGTAAAATTGTGTTCTTGCATCTGAGAACATAAAAGGCAAAACTTACTTTTTGGAAGATAGAAGAATAAAGACAATTAACCCCCCCCCTACAAAAAAAGTGGGAATATGTTCTTGAAATTTTTTATACACAAACATAAGAGCCATTAAAGAAGTAAGGTAAAGGACTATTAAAAATGCTTTTATTCAGATTGGATTTTTCTAGTTAAATAATGTCGAATTGAGATATTGAGTACTGAAACTTAAAATAAAGAAAAAATTTAAAATAAATTATGCATAAAATAGTTGACTAATTAAAAAATATAAAAGGTGAGAAAAATGCTACAATTTGGCTGCAAAAATAAAGTACATAAAGCTCATTTATTTAAAATAAATTTAAAAAGAAAAACTGCAAAACATACTGACATCCGTCCAGATATCTAATTGAAACTCTGGCCAGATATCCGGTATCCGTTATCCAGCCAAATTGACATCCGTTGCATCCTTAATAATAATTTCAAACAATATATCAATTTAACACTTTTGTACAACATTATTATTTAAAATAATTCCAAAATATATAATAATTATTGATTTGACAACGTGTTCTATTTTAACACACAATAATTTGCTAAAATAATTTTAATTTACAACGATCAATCCTTTATCTCGTAATTTACCAAAATATCCGGGTATTTGATTATCCAGATTTGATATTGGATCCTATTTATGTGGATAATCAGAGTTCTAGTGTGGATTATTTTCTAAAAAAACTAAAAATAACAATCCATTTATTCGTATTTGAGAGTCTTCATCTTTGTATTTTGTATTTCGTTCTGTATTATAACTAATTCTTTCAAAAGTTCCTATGGTAGGTTGTGCTACCGTATAGTGATTCTAACATTTAATTTTTAAACAGCTTAGAGTTTTGCTACATTTTACAATCAAGGATAAAATTTCTGACAATAAATATGTAGTAACAGTCTGTCTTAGTATGATAATTGTTCATAATTTCAACGTAGTTTAATTGCAAAAAATAATCATTTGTTGAAAGTATTTTTTGTTGTTGTTGTCTTATGCCACTTGATCAAACCAAGCTCGATATGAGCCGGAGGCTATTCGAAAGCAAAGGGATATGTCTTTCATTTCAACGAGCACCTCAAGGGTGAAAGTACCACTCATGCTCAAGTAGGTCCTCGTAATTTTGAAGCAGGGACCAAGCAGAAGACCCATAGACTTGAACTGCCACTCCCAGAGGTATTGATTGAGAACATGGAGGACATTGTGACCACGAACATATTTTACGTGCCCCAGTCACCTTTAGGGAACACGGCGGATCTTCGGCCCGCTCGGGTTCTGTACCCGCAACCTCTCAGTTACGAGATTGTTGCCGACTGAGTTACCGAGGCTCTAAGAATTTTGTTTCCCAAAGAAATAACCCTTTACCTCATAATTTATTCACCTATCAGGCTATTTGATTATCCTGATAGGATATGGTTTCTAATTATCCAGATAATTAAACTTGTGTTACAATAATTTGTTTTCTAAGCAAATTTAAATTTACTCAACACTCGTTAGGTTTTGATACTTTTTTTGCTCATGTCTAATGTATCTTTGTTCCTAAGCGAAAAATAGTACTGTAACGACAAAAACTTTTGGTCTTCAGATTCCAATGAAAATAAACAATTTGACAGTGGTTAAATACAGTTTGACTAATTTAAATAGAATGTCTGTACTTACATACGAGAAAACTTTAAATGTCCATTTTGCACTCCCTAAATCGGTTTTGACTTAGTGTTTTTAATACACCACGTGAAGTCACTAATTATATATACCCAGACCGCAGCTGGGCTCCAAACAGCTGGATATTAATAATTATTGAAGTCACTATTATTTAATTTGCAGTTTTTACCACTTTTTGTTAAATATATTGATGAGAACTTATTTTCAAAAAAATTCATTTAATACGGCATAGATTAGTCTGGAAAATCCACCATGAGCTTAACAGTCACATTTTCTAACATTTGATGAGATGTCCTCGAAAGATGATCTTAAATACATTTATATTTTCTAGTGAAAGTTTTACTTCCTAAGCTGTGAAAACAAAAAATGGCAACACTTTGAATGCCAGATGCTTCAAATGTTACCCGGGGCAACTTTGTCTGCTATCAAAAATGCCAGCTTATCCTTTGTTAAAAATTGAAAACAATGGAACTGATGACTGGCTGACGTTGAGTAAAAAATAATTGACTGTTATCAAAAGATTTAGTTAGAAATTAAAAAGTAAACAATAAAAAATATCCTATAAATCTTAACTTTTCCTTCACATTTACCCTGATTCTTATACAATAATAATCGGCTTATTTTTACGCAAAAAAATAAAAGTAACTCGAAAAATTGTGTTGGAGAGGTCTAGTTATAAAAAATAGAATTCATCGACATAAATTCTACGGTTACAGTACAGATTACAACCAACTAATTTGGACTTTTAAGACGACATAGTACCTTTCGATGCTTAAAATCTTCCTTATAATGGCCGTCCAATAATCATAAAAGGAAATGGTCTGTTAATTTTAGAATATTTTTAATAACACTAGAACCTATTTATATTTATCATTTTAAGTAGTATATTTTTTTAAATATACACCAAGTAAAAAAATTAAAACCCATTACCATCCAGATAATTTTTCAAATATTTATATTATAAACTTAACTTCTAAATTAAATCGAAGCAAAATATTTGTTTTACTCAATAAATCAAAACATTAGAGGTATCTAACATTTTAAAGCTAAAAAAATAGGAAAATAAGAATAATTAGCATTCATTATGCTGTGAAATAAAATATATTGCTTCTAGAATTATGATTGAGGTTCACAGAACAGAAATTATAATTAGCTTCTATTTGATAAAAAAAATTAATTTCTAATTTACAAATTTTAAAAGTTTTTTTGTGGATAAGTGGATTTCTATTTTTTTCACTTGATGTATACATTTTGCATTTATTTAAACAATCTTGTTAAATATAACAAAATAAAATCCTTTTTATAAAGCTAAACCTTTTGAAAATTTTATTCAAAACAGAGCAATACTTTTTTATATTGAATCAATGATAGGATATTATAAGTGGAGACTTTTCATCTCGATAGGTATTGCCTTTCTAAAGTGTTTTAAGACTATGTTTATAATACAATAATGTACTCTCGTAGATTTACAAAGAAAAATTAACAAAAACCAAGAAATATTGGCTTCCTAATAAAAGCTCCTCTTCATTGTTATTAAGAATTAATTTTTGGATGTCAGCAAGCGTACTTTCTTTCAAATATTTATATTATAAACTAAACTTTTAAATTAAATCAAAGCAAAATATTTGTTTTATTCGGTATCCCAAAACTTTAGAGGTATCTAATATTTTAAAGCTAAAAAAAACAAAAATTTAAAAAATAGGAAAAAATAAGAATAGTTACCATTTATTATGCTGTGAAATATATATTTCTAAGAATTATAATTAAAGTCACGGAATAAAAAAAATTAATTTCTAATTTACAAATTTTAAAAGTTTTTTTTGTGGATAAGTGGATTTCTATTTTTTTCACTTGGTATATATTTTACATTTATTTAAACAGTCTTGTTAAATGTAGCAAAATTAAATCATTTTTATAAAGTTAGACCTTTTGAAAATTTTATTGAAAGCAGAGCAATACTTTTTTTTATATTGAATGAAAGATACGATATTATAAGTGGAGCTTTTCATCTCGAAAGGTATTGCCTTTCTAAAGAGTCTTAAGACTGTGTTTCTAATACAATAATATAGTCTCGTACATTTTTAAAGAAAAATTAACAAAAAACAAGAAATATTGTCTTTCTATCAAAAAATCCTTTTCATTGTTATTAAGCATTAATTTTTGGATATCAGCAAACGTACTTTCTTTTAAAAATTATATTATAAACTAAACTTTTAAATTAAATCGAAGCAAAATATTTGTTTTATTCGGTAAATCAAAACTTTAGAGGTATCTAACATTTTAAAGTTAACATTAAAGTTAAAAATAAAACTCTTAAAAAAATAGAAAAATAAGAATAATTAGCATTTATTATGCTGTGAAGTATATTTTTCCTAGAATTATAATTGAAGTTCACGGAATAGAAATGATAATTAGCTTCTATATGATAAAAAAATTAACTTCTAACTTACAAATTTTAAAAGTTCTTTTGTAGTTAAGTGGATTTCTATTTTTTTTCACTTGGTGTATACATTTTGCATTTACTTAAACAGTCTTGTTAAATACAGCAAAATAAAATCATTTTTATAAAGTTAAACCTTTTGAAAATTTTATTCAAAACAGAGCAATACTTTTTTATATTAAATCAATGATAAGATATTATAAATGGAGACTTTTCATCTCGATAGGTATTGCCTTTCTAAAGTGTCTTAATACTGTGTTTATAGTACAATAATATACTCTCGTAGATTTACAAAGAAAAATTTAAAAAAACCGAAGAAATATTGGCTTCCTAACAAAAGCTCTCTTATTGTTATGAAGCATTAATTTTTGGAAGTTATCAAACGTACTTTCTTTTAAATATTTATATTATAAACTAAACTTTTAAATTAAATCGAAGCAAAATATTTGTTTTATCCGGTAAATTAAAACTTTAGAGTTATCTAATATTTTAAAGCTAAAAAAATAAAAAACTTAAAAAAATAGGAAAAAATAAGAACATTAGAATTTATTATGCTGTGAAATATATTTTTCCTGGAATTATAATTAAAGTTGACAGAATAAAAAAATTAATTTCTAATTTGCAAATTTTAAGAGTTTTTTTTTTTTGTTTATAAGTGGATTTCTATTTTTTTCACTTGGTGTATACATTTTGCATTTATTTTAAACAGTCTTGTTTAATATAGTAAAATAAAATCATTTTTATAATGTTAGACCTTTTGAAAATTTTATTGAAAGCAGAGCAATACTTTTTTTTATATTGAATGAAAGATACGATATTATAAGTGGAAACTTTTCATCTCGAAAGGTATTGCCTTTCTAAAGAGTCTTAAGAGTTTCTAATACAATAATATACTCTCGTAGATTTACAAAGAAAAATTAACAAAAGCCAAGAAATATTGGCTTTCTATCAAAAGATCCTTTTCATTTTTATTAAGCATTAATTTTTGGATGCCAGCAAACGTACTTTCTTCTAGTTTTGCTTATGGATGACTTCACGAATATATGTTTGAAACATTACCCAACTTTGAGTTTGGCTTTACAGACTGTTCTAGTACATGTAATTTTATGTGTAGAGGTGGAGAGGTTTGGATTAATATAAAAGGGATTATAACGTAGAGGATATTCCTCCTTAATTCCTCTTTGACACATTAGATGCTGAGCACTTAGCCTATGATCTGGGATAGATAAAATGTGATGTTACGTGTTCTTATGCTTAACATTTTTATTTGAGATAAATTATAACGCATTAAATAAATATTACCGTAATTTGTGATTAGAGGTAAAAATATTTTCATTTTGCTAATCTAAAAAAAAGATTAAGATTAGAAAATTTTTAAAATTTGGGAGCCACGGTTGCTTTGTCGGATAAGGCAATGCTCTCGTAACTGGAAGGTTGCGGGTTCAGAAACCGAATCGGCCTAAGATACGCCATGTTCGTTAAAGGTAACTGGGGAGGGTAATATGTTAGTAACATCTGCAGTTTTATTAATCTATATCAAATCATTTTGCTTTTGTATTAAATGATGGAAATAACCAAAAGTACAAGTTAAGGCTTACAATAAAAACTTTTAGCTATCGCAAAGCCATTGATTTCATAATTAATAATAACCTTGACAAAGTCATATTCGAACGGACTCACTGTCAGCTCTTCAAGCTTTATATAAAATAGTCGCAATGATTTAGTCAACATCACAAGAGAAAAAATTAGGAATTGTAAGACAAATATTGCTTTACAATGGGTTCATTCAGGTGAATTCTATAATGAGTTTGTTGATATTTTAGCTAAGGATGCTACTAAAAATTGACTACTGATTTAATTGTTGGTATGTCTATAAAGCAACTTAAATGTAAAATTCACGAGTTTTCATTACAATTATGGCAAATGAGATGGGAAGATGAAGATAAGGGTAGAAGAGTTTTCTCTTTTTTCCCCAAAGTTAGCATCAAAAGATTAGAGGATAATTTTTATCTGAATCAAATTTTCACTGGACATGGGGCTATTCCTGTCCATCACAATAGATTTTTTTAAAAAACCTACACTCTGCTGGTGTCATAATGATGGAGGTTCTATTGAACATTTAATTTACATTGTAGATTAAAATATTTTCCAACAAATTTTTTGTCTGTAAATTTATATAACTTATGTAACTCCCCTAAATATAAAATTGGACTTTGTTCAATAATGGACTTTTTTGTTAACTTATCAATAGCTTGTTAAATTGTATATATGTATAAAATTACTTTTTGTCTTATTTCTAAAATGCTTATATATCATTTTCTTGTTTTAATTGTACAAATTGTCTATTTGTATATACTTTCTATATTCTTTTTCTGGAAATAATTGTACTTATTGTCAACATGCACTTGTGTCTGTCATATTTGGACATTTGATGTTTTCTCAACTCGTCTCTATAAAAAAAAAAATAAAAAATAAAAAAAAAAAAAAACCTAAGTCTTTCCGAACATTTTCGCGATTTATGTACAGTGCTTAAACTCTCCAATTAGGTTATATTTAAACTTTTGTTATATTTTTTGTGTTCCTTAAGTTCTGTTCAGGGTTGCTGTCCTGACGATAGTTATTAATCCCGTATGGCGAAAGCTGGGTCTGAAGAAGTTACTTACAATAAAACTTTAAGATCCAGTTTTGCTTTAAAATATCAATGTATAGAAGAAGGTTGCTCAAGCCGTACCACTGCCAGTATCTAAAATAAATTACCAAAAAGACCATATTTGGCTATGGTATGATGCTCTACTAAGTCAGTTATATCTTTTGCATCTGGTCATAAAAAAAGTCCTTTGCCTATGCATGTCCTAAAAAATGTCTTTTCTTATAAAATTTGTACGTATTGTATGAGCCGCGGTAGCTCAGTCTGCAAAGGCAACGCTCTCGTAACTGGAAGGTAGCGGGTTCGGAGCCCAAGCCGGCCTACGATCCGCCGTGTTCGTTAAAGGTGAATAGGGCACTTAAAATATGTTCGTGGTCACAATGTCCTCCAAGTTCTCAGTCAATACCTCTGTAGATAGCAGGCCACACCTATGGGTCTTCTGCTTGGTCCTTGCTTCAAAATTACACGGAAACATGAGCGAAGTTGTTCTTTCACCTTATGGTGTTCATTAAAAGCGAAAGGAGCCCCTTGACGTATCGCTCAAACGGGCTTAAATTGTCCAAAACAACACAAAATTTGAGGGCATGTTTCAATGAATTTCTGAAATTTTTTTTCTTAGCATACAATGATCTTTACATTCAGATCCATCGATACCAACAGAAAAAAATGTTAAAAACGTGTAAAATATCCCATAAATAAAAATACTGAAAAATATTAGTTTCAATTTCTATAATGAAAACAGTTTAAGTTTGTCAGAAAACTATTACATAGAAATTTTAAAGAAACTCATCTGAACACATTTCTTAGCTTTCACGTGATATACACACTGACACAAAAAGTTTCATTTGCAGAGACGATTTTTCTTTCTTGACCTTACCAAGTGTTTACAAGATCAATATGTTTGGCAAATATACTTCCATCTATACACATTTTGTTCTAAAAACTATTACAATAAATGTTACAACTAAACTATTTGGGTATTTTAAAAATCTTAATATTATATTTATAATTTAATTGGCGCTTCTAGATGTTCACAAAAGAAAACTTACAAAAAATAAAAAGTATAGACTACCCATAAATTAAATTTACAAATTTTCTGAAGTAACTACTGCCTTTTAGATGTTTTAAAATATGACTGACTGATAAAATTAAAGTTATAACTTACATTCTAATCACCAAACAGGAAATCTTTGCCATTGATTTAAACAGCATATATCATTTTAGATGGTAAACATATTTATGAATTTTGAACTTTATTTATTTACGCTTCATTGTTAGAACTAAATTGTTATTCGAGACCGAGAATATAAAAGTGTCAGATGCTGCAGGAAAACAATTTATTCTGTAAGTTATAAACATTTTGCTTTTCTTCATTGCGTTGTACAGCTAACGAAACGCCATTTTGAGTTTTTGGTATCTCAAATAAAATCTCAAAAACATACTTCATGAAAAATACAGTATTTATTCCGTTTACTTTTAGAACTCTACTAAACTTTTTGTATATGGCCATAGAAGAAAAATGTTTGTTTATTCTGCGAAAAGAAAATGGGAAATTTTGCTTGGAGAATATTTTTCTTTTTTTTTTCCTATTGATTTTCTGATTTTTCTTCTAAAGTGTAATGTGTGAGGAATATGAGTCACTTTACTTCTTTAATAAAGCAAAATAATGCATTTTTTTATCCCCACTATTAACTCGTTGATGTTATATTTTATAAGGTTCTAGATATTTCTTATTTAGGTAAAAAAAAAGAAAAGAAATTATAGTCTGTATTATTTTTGCTGCGGAGGAGAAACACATTTGTGTTTGTTCAATTTGGCAACACTTTTGGATTTCTTTTTATCTTATTGTATGTAACAAAATGTTTGTCTAATCCATATATAAAAATAGAAACCATCACTTATATGTGAATGGTCTGAGTTATTTCATTTATGCCTTCAAATGATTTTATTTTTTAGAATCATCTTACGTCTTTCATGAAGCGAAATAATGTTTTTTATGTTCATTGTGAACTCTCATCATATTTATTTCTCTATATAAAATTCTTTGTAAGTGTGTAGACATGTCTGTCTGTCTGTTCGAACTTTTTTTATCGATCTAACAAAAATACCCATAAATAAAACTGGTCATATATGGTTATGTATGGAATAAGCAGGGTATTTTTGGTGAAGATACTTCTTAAAGTGACTTCCTTTAAAAGATAATTTTAACAATTAGGTATAATTAGTGCAGCAAAACTTCACTACAGTAATATCCGATACAATGAAAAATCCCACTATAATATTTTGCGGTCCTCGCTAATACGCACTCAATATTATAATCTTAATGCTCTCTCAATTTAACGATATTGCTGACAGCACCAAAACTCTATAAAATGATGAATTTTTTAGGAATGTGAGGTGGTCAATCTCAGACATAATTTCCATACTACTTCATTTATCTCTAATGTTTCCAAGTGAAGAAGAAATATTCGAAAAAGAAGACAACTCCCTTGTCTCTTCGGGTCATGAAAACGTTTTTAATAAAAACAGTGGTTACATCAGATTTACTCACCTCTTCACTTCTCTTAAAAAATCGACGCCAGCTGCGGAGAGCGAACAGAGTAACAGCTTGACCTTCCTTATTTCAGCTTTATTTTTTAAAAATAACTAAACCTATATATATGTTTATCTATTGTGACTTTAAAAAAATAGCTTCTTTCTGTATTCTGCATCTACTATAGTGAAAATTTTTCAACCGATTATAGGCCTAATCATACATGAACCTAAACCAAAATAAATCAGTTGAAAACATTTTTCTATAACACAAGAAATCCATACTTTCTTGGATCATTTTTTTTAATCTTTTTTTAATTCAAATTTAAAAATTTTGAACCATTATATATATATATATATATATATATATATATATATATATATATATATATATATATATATATATATATATATATATATATATATATATATATATATATATATATATATATATATATATATATATATATATATATATATACACTAACTTCCAAAAGTTAAGCACGAAGATGTAAAATGCAAAAAAATCAGCAAATACTGCTTTGATAGACACAAAATTCGGCAAGAATGTATATATATATATATATATATTTATATTATATATATATATATATATATTTTATATATATGTATTATATATATATAATATATATATTATATATATGTATATATATACTTATATATACATATATACCTATATATATATAATATATATGTACATATATATAATATGTAGATATGTATATATATGTAATCTAATAATTATAAAACTATTGGACAAGGAGAAAGCTAAACGGCTAGCTGTAATAAAAATGCAGTCAGCCGACTTTGAAGAGAAGGGGTATAAGTCTAATTAAATCTTTATTTAAGAGCTGCTAAAACAAACGTCTTTACTAGTCAACGACATACTAGAGAAAGACACAAAAATCACTCTGCTCGAACAGAGGTGCACGTAAGAGCGAAGACAGAAAGTATTTTCCCACTTACTCAGAGCATTTTAGTGTGAGATCAGGAAATACGCAGAGCCATTTGCCGGTGACAGCTGGAAAACGTGTTGAATAGACAGAAAATTTACATCTATAGGATAGAAAGCTTTGGGAAATGTATCGAAAGAATTTTAAGTCAAGAACACTCCTTTGATTAAGACATTTGGAGGCTGTGAAAAAGATTTTAAGGAATTAGAATGTGAGAGAGGAGGTTTTTAAATAATTATTAAAGTTAATAATAATTTATATATATATAGCGCAGTTTAACAGTCAACCATCAAACATGGCGGCGATTGGCTAGCGTCTACACTCTAACAAAGGAGCTCCACTCAACCTGGGTTCATGTAGCAACTTTTTCTAACGAAGCTCTCTAACAATACTTACGCATTAAGTACTTTTTAATGCGTTATTAGAGATTCATCCTGCATAGAAACGCTTTGCGTTTTTTGTTTTCAAAATCTAATTTAATATATTTTAATTTTTGAAATGCTCTCTTTTTGTATATATTATATATTATATATATATATATATATATATATATATATATATTTTATATATATTTATACATTATATATTATAATATACATTATATATATATTATATATATATATTTATATATGTAGATTTGAATGGGGGATAAGAATTAAGCGAGTAATAATTAAAAAATGTTTATTCATTAACGATAACGTAATACGAGAAATACACACCCTCGAGCGGAACTATACAGAGTAAAAAAGCTTTCGCTGAAGTGGAAAAATTTGCTTTAGTAACGCCAAAAGAGACAGTTTCTGAGAACTCGGACTGATAACATATATTGTCGTATGAAATTATGAGAAATAATTTCTAAATGGCATAATCTTGGACAGAAGGATCACAATAAAGAATATTTAATATATGAAATCAAAACGTTTATGTTAAATTGTCATTTATATATATATATATATATATATATATATTTATATATATAATGTGTCTATAAAAGAACTCCGGGGTTTTGAGGCAAATATATTTTATATATGAATAAAAAACATACATACACGTTTTATACATATGGCAAGCTTACATTATCAAGTTTTTTTTTAACACTTAGTAAAGTTCTATATGAGCCCCGTTAGTGGCACGGCAGACGTCTAAACGGTATTCTATCTTATGTCCTGGCGAGAATGTCTGGGGGGACGGTTGCCTCACCATTGACGAATGGTTTTGTAGAAGGCGAGTTAACATAGTTACGTCGAAAGTTTCTTTGTACGGTAATACAGACTTCGTTTCTATGAGCCAAATAACACATTGAGTTGTTGCGGAGTCGCCATTATTTCAAATTTCGCGACGTCATTTCAAGGTCAACTCCCTGCAGCGCCGCCAACAGTTGATACAAACATTAATTGGTATGAGTAAAACTTTTTGATACTCTTTTCAGAGAAATCGACTAAATTTTGCTATCTTTTTTAGTTAGTGAGATATGAATTTTTTAAAGGAGTTCTTATATATATAAATATGTATATATATATATATATATATATATTTTATATATATATATATATATTATTTTAATATATTATATATATATATATATTATTATATATATATATATATATATATATATATATATATATATATATATATATATATATATATATATTAGTATTATTCATATAAGCACATTTTTGAAATGAAAAGTTCATTACAAATAACTTATAATATTTTTTAAATAGAATTTTGTGTTCCGGATACCCTTAAATTATTATGCAATAAATATTAAATCTGGTCATCTTCAAAAGAATAAATACTTATTGACCGTAGTTTTTGAAATAAAGAAATCTCATTTTGATTTTTGAAAGGATTTATCACTGAAAAGGATATCGAAACCACCAAATGCTTTTAGAGATTTGAGTATTTGATTTTTCATTCCACTTCAAAACAGTAGCATGTTTAATATCATCGCCGTGTCCATAAAGAACTGGAAGAAAATCTCTTTAAACATCCTTGGGCAGAGTTCACCTAACATTAAATTACAGTTTTCATTTTAAAGGAAGAAGGATAAAACTTTAAACTTCTTAATGCGACAACTATAATTTACACGCTTATTGCGTAGTCATTAGCGCGTACTGAGCTTTAGGAGATAGTATTCCTTTCCACACGTAATCAGTGCTGGCATGCTGAAATTACAACTAGTAATCGTGTGAGGGTAATAACATAATTAGAAAGCTCACTTTGAAGTGGAGAAATCAGTGGTTTCATTGTTACTCTGGGGTTAATAGCTGTTTAGAAAGTTTGTAAAGGAGTCGTGTTAAATTGTGAAAGAATAAATTTTAACTTTCGTTATTTTCGGAAAGTAAAAGTTTTCTGTGTTGACTTTGCTATACGTTTACGAAGTAATAAAATACCATTCCTTTTTTTTAGATGATTTACTATTAACAGTGATTTTTCTGAAAAAACATCAAATTCCTTTATTACTTTAAGGACTTATATAGCTTTTTCATCGAAATGTATACACACACACACACGCATATATATATATATATATATATATATATATATATATATATATATATATATATATATATATATATATATATATATATATATTTATATATATATATATATATATATATATATATATATATATACATATATATATATATATGTATATATATATGTATATATATACATATATATATAGATATATATATATATCATATATATATATATATATATATATATATATATATATATATATATATATATATATATATATATATATATGTGTATATATAAATATATGTAAGAACTTAGTAGTTGTATTATATATATATGCATATATAAATATATATAAGAACTTAGTGGTCATATTATATATATATATATATATATATATATATATATATATATATATATATATAATTCGACCACTAAGTCCTTGAAAGAAGATGAAGTCTCAAAGTCTTGAAACAATGAAAATATCATGGGCATCACATTGTATAGAATAAAAATCAATGCAATAAAAATGTTCGTCATACCTTTTTGAATAGAAATCTGGATTCAACCCAAATAACCTTTCCTGTACAATACAAAATTTAACTTTATTAATAAACTCCTGTCTTTAAAAAAGTGCAACGCCATGGAGAAATCATCAGAATAAAATGAAAATGAAACTTAATACACAAACAGATTGTATTGGTACAAAAAAAATCCTTACGTTTTTCAAAGCAAAAAAAAATAATATTAAGAATCTTAAATCAATATTTTGTGTATCAATCAATGTGTAATGTGCGCTGCTATATGTCGTGGCAGGAAGTCAAAAAGATTTTGAATGTCTGCTTGGGGAGAAGTAGCCAATATTATTTGTGTTTACGTCTAAAGTTCACTTGTTAAAGCTGTATGATAAGCTGCTGTTACACTGGTAGATCACGGACGAGACACCAATCAAAGGAATAACACACATGTTCAGTAACATATTCGGAGAATAAGCAGACTATGGATGAAGTTGTATGTAGTTCGCTTGAACAATCCGTACATGTGAGAAAGCATTGTTCTGTTTAAAAAAAAGATCCAGGAATGACTTGGAACAGTTTGCGGGTCCAGCACTTCACTACTGTAACAGTTGCTGTTAAGATTACCCACAAATTCGTAGCAGCTGAAATCGTCTATGATCGCACCTTAGACCATAACACCGGGTGTTCATCCAGTATGATGATCAATAATGGTTTCCGGTAGGTTGGTTTAACCGACATAGCTTTTAACTTCAACGAGGTAAGCCTAATTGCACACATTAAAGTGAGATTCGTCAGAAAAATCACTATTTTCAATCTGCATGTCAAATTCTATATTCACGAGCCCAATGCAGCCGGAGTGGATGGGTGGGTGAGGAGAATCCTGCACTCTTTATCTGCGAAGAAGAAATCTGCGAAGTTCTTGCACTCAGTCATTGACGAAGCATACTCCGTGGTATTGAAGAAGACAGTGATACCTCTGTAATAATGGACAAATGTGGTGATAATTCTTGCGATGAATCTGTTCGGTCCGTTAGAGAACTGTAGACTAGGTGCCTATCAACACTAGTTGTGGTTTGAGACCACTCTCGGATTTCCAAGGGATCTGGTTCTAGCCTATCCATTTCTCCCACACTTGCATCACTGTGTTGTTGTTACACTACAAACGAGCGGCTGTTACACGAAAAAAATCCTTCATGAAGTCTGATGATTATCTCTACAAAATACGCGTTGTTGAAATGTTGCCCACTTTCGTCAACGAGACATAATTATGTTTCACTTGACGTGTACCACAAGCTGATAACTGTAGGTTAATCTCAACTTCCCGCTACAACCTTCAATTTATATGGTTTCAGCAGAAGTGCAGAGAGCTCCACTCAGCCCATGCACACATGGTGACTCATGGTTAATCGTTTCCATAATACATTATGCTTAGCATTTGTAAAAAATTTTCAGCTCAATTGCGTCATTTCTGCATGGTGTTGCAGTTTTTACAAACAGGAGTTTTTGCTGGATTATCTAAAACAATTAAAATTTGCAAAAAAAGAATAAAAAGGGATAGTACAATTACTTTATGAGACTACAAATCATTTGGTAACTTATAGATTTTCAGTTAGAAAAAAATTTACGGATTCTAAAAAATTTCTAAAAGTTAAATATATTTTATACAATTCAGAACAGAAACATAAGTGTACACAAATAATAAATCTGAGATAAAAGTAATTTCGTACATTGATATGTTAATAAATCCTACTCTAAGCCCTTTGAAAACTATATAATTTGATTGTTGCCCTTAACTGGTATATCGTTTTCATTTGTCTTTTATGGAGTCACTAAACAACTTTGTAATTTTATTTTATAGATTTTCAACTTAAATAGATTTATAGTTGCAAAACCTTTGGACAAAATAAATGTATTTGTAATAGAACAGTTGTTCGAATCGAAGCATAATTTTACACAAATAATAAACTCTTTTCGACTCTACACAATAAACTCTTTTCTATCTAAATATTTTAATAAAAAGCAGAGTGGAGATTTCGCGAAACTACTTTAAAATAAGTCATATAATTTGATCAAAGTCTTTAATGAGTATTTTACTGAGTACTTTTTTGCAACAGCTTTACACTTTATACTTTTTTTGCAGATTTTCAATTTAAAAGACTTATAGAATACCATTTATAAAAAATAAATGCATTTTAATAGCATAGAATTCATAAAAAATAAATGCATTTTAGTAGCATAGAATTTATAAAAAATAAATGCATTTTTAATAGAAAATTTTTTAGAACCGAAAAAATAAATGCATGAGAAAAAAAATAAATGCATGAGAAAAGGTTTTGATACCTTGATATATATTAATTAAAAAATGGATAAATCGAAAATTATTGAAACCTACTAAAAGTTTGAACTACATAATTACTTAAAAGCCAAACCTTTAGCGAATATTTTTTATTTTGCTAGTATAAATAACATACCAAAAAATCTATTAAAACAGAGATCTTGTTGCATGTGTATCTGAAAACAGATATGTGAAGTAATCTGCAAAAGAGTCAAGAAGTGAAATAACCTTCTGAAAATCTGAACTCTCTTAGGACAAAAATTTAAAAGCCATAAGAAATGCAAAGAAACAGTATTATATTAAGAGATCGTACAGGAAAGCTATCACAAAAGTTTGCAAAGCAGGAAAACGGATTTTTTATTTAGTAATGGGTAGAAAGCTTGGCTTTCGTTTCGGGGAAAATATTGGTAAAATTTTGGAAAAGAAGAAAATGCTTTTGAGACGCATCTAACTGAGATACCTTGAACAGATTTTACCATTTAGCAAGAAATTTTTAAGAGATTTATTTGTTTTTATTCCTTAAAACACGAGCTAAAAAATTGATAAAACATATCTTTACCTTGGGAAAAAACTACACAACCTAAAAAGGTATATTTTTAAATTAATATATGAATACATTATAAAACAGGGGTGGACAAGCACCTTGATTGTCCGAGCCATTTTTCAAAATTTGAAATTTTTCGCGAGCCGCAATTAAATACGTATTTAAAAAGTATGCAAAAAAGGTATTAAAAAAATTTTTTAGAAACAGAAATTATATTTATTGGATGTCATCTGAAAGTTCTTCGTCCTTTAATTTTTCAAGGAAAGTTTTGAATTGTCGATGATTTTTTGCACTGGTGCGAATGTAATTTGCAATGTGTTACACTTTTTTCATAACCTCAGAATATTTTAAATATTTTGTAACGAGATGTTCTCGGTGAATTATGCACTGAATCGGTATGAATTGTGGAATTTGAGAATCATCTCTTAAAAGGACAATAAGACCGTTTTTTTTTTAACCCAGCATTGCTGGAGCTCCAACAGTTGAAATTTTTTAAAAATATAATAGCGCAAAAATGAAAAGGGAACTCGGGTACATTTATCGAGAGCCACAAATATACCTTCAAAGTGCCACACATGGCTCGAGAGCGCAGGTTGACCACCCCTGTTATAGAAGATATAGAAATATTTATATGTAAAACTATCACAAAGCTAGACTGATGTAGTGTAACTGCTTCGTATATGGGCAAACTTCAATCAGACATAGCAAATAAACTATTAATGCTAGGTTACTTTTTCCACTGCTTACCTTAAGCTATATTCTTTTTTTACAGTAAGGGAGGCGAACTGGTGGTTAGGCTAACTAAACAGTTAAATTCAAGTTAAACTTTAACCACCAGAACAAATGCATTTATCTCTCACTCTATTATGGCTTTAATCTATGTTACTTTTCCACCTTTCATTGGAAAGGCTACAGTCAACAGCAAGCGCAGTTAGCGTATACGCTCGTGTTAGTGTATACGATAATATGAGCGATATCTCGTGTTAACGTAATTTTGTAACATATAGCAACCTGATCTATGTGGCTTTTTCACCTTTCACTGGAAAGCCTAGAGTCAGCAGCAAAGCGATATGTTGTGTTAGCTTAATTTTGTGACATATAGCAATTTTTCGTCTAGATTGCACATTTTTATTTCTTGTTAAACTCTTAGAGATGTCTTTCAACTGCTGTACCACGTGATTTCAAACAAGTGATTAATCACTTAAAAGTTTTGTACAACTGTATAATACTACTAACATATATCATTGTATAAAATGGCATAATAAAGAACAAATTGTTATAACTCCGTTGGGGCTAGTTGTTATAGTGTAATAATTTGTATCATGAAAATTATAATTTTATATGAGCCAATATATAATTTTATATAATATTAAAAGATCTCAGTCATGATTCATCAATCTCATAACCGGAGGATTACGATGTTGCAACAATAAGTTACACTCGGTTCAGCTTTTTTTACCTCTTCCCGTGAGCCATTGTCAAAAGATACACGGAACAGGACCGGTTTGAACTAGAAGAAACTTCAGACTTCTCCCAACCTATAGAAGAGCCCGTTGGTTTGACGGATTCTGACCCTTCCGTTCTTGAGTGGACCCCTGTTTTTTCTCCTGGGACAGTCTGATTTTTAGAAAACAAGGTTGTTACCAGAGGAGAGAAGAGGATGAACGCTGATGACATCAGCTGCTTGCGGGATAGACATTTTTTGAGCTACACGAGAAAGAGGAAAATCAAAGCCATATTTTTTTAGGAGCAACACCGAGTCGAGAGGAGTCTTCGATACCTGCAAATGATAAGTTGTATTCGAGTTGTATTCCTTAGGCACTAAATTTCGTAAAATTATTTAATCAAGACATATTTTTCCATGTGTTTTTAATGAGTATTAATTTCTTTTTTCTCAAACACTAAGCCAACATAACATTATTTTTACACACTGCTTGCCCTAAACTATATTCTTTTTACAGTAAAGGAGGCCGAACTGCTTGTTAGGCTAACTAGACAGTTATATTCAAATTAAACTTTAACCACCAGTACAAATGGATTTATCTCTCACTATATTGTGGCTTTAATCTATGTGACTTTTCCACTTGTCACTGGAAAGGCTACAGTCATCAGCAAAGCGGTATCTCGTGTTAGCGTAATTTTGTAACATATAGAAATTTTTCGTCTAGACTATACTTTTTTATATCTGGTTAAACCCTTAGAGATGTCTTCCAACTGCTGTACCACATGATTTCAGACAAGTGATTAATCACTTAAAAGTTTTGTATAACTGTATAATACTACTACATTTACCATTGTATCAAATGGCATAATAAAAAGCAAGTTGTTATAATTCCGTTGGGGCTAGTTGTTACAACGTAATAATTTATGTCATGAAAATTATAATTTTATATGAGCCGATATATTATTTTAAATTGGTATTAAAGGATCTCAGTTATGAGTCATCAATCTCGTAACCGGAGGGTTACGATGTCCAGTCTCGATATCTGCCATGTTCTTTAATGACAGCTGGGGCACGTAAAATAGGTTCATGGTTACAACGTCCTTTCAGTTCTCGAACGATATCTCTAGTGGGTAGCAGGCCAAACCTAGCAGTCTTCTGCTTGATCCCTTCTTCTAAATTACGAGAATCCATTTGAGCAAAGTCTAGTCCTACCGGCTCTACCTTTCAACTAAGCGGTAGTTTTCAAATGATCCCATTGCCTTAATTCGAACAGCCTCTTGATTACATACTTGGTTCGACCAAGTGATATTAGCAAAAACAACAACATAATTTTATAGAATTTTATTTTTAAAAAGGTAATATTTGAAACTATGAAAGAAATACTGTCAAGCTATACCAATATTTCTTTAATGTATAAAGCTAGAAAAAAAATCTGGAGGTTAAAAAAGAAGTAATGACTGAATTCTTATTTTAGTGGCATTTCAACTGATGTCTTCTAAATGTGTGGAAAATTTCATGATAAATTTCATGACACTCCAAGTTTCTGAAGTAAATGAAAACTTTGTCACTCCAATAAAGTAAATGTGGTTTATGAAGACTGTAAGAATAGATAAAATGTTGTAGAAAATTCCTAAATAAACCAATGATCAATGACCCTTCTACATTGACCTTTCTACTAGAAGAAAATCCTTCTTTGAAACAATACCCTCTGTGTTAAAAATAGTTACTTATACTGAAGGTAGATCTTTCACACCAAAGTGAAATCATCTCTATGTTATCTCCCATAAAAATTAAGCTATATCTTTAAGCTGGTTCAAGGAAATTAGTCGAACCCTATGGTAAATCTTGTTGTTATTGAACAAGTCAAGTACGTGAGCCAGAGGCTACTCCAATTAAGAGAAAGGGATAAGCCTTTCGTTTTAAAGAGCACGATTAGGGTGAAAGATATTCAAGTGGGTACTCGTAATTTAGAATCAGGGGCCAATCAGAAGACCCCAAGGCTTGGCATACCACCTCCAGAGGTATTGTTTCGTAAATTTGAGGACATTTCAGGCACGAATCGATTTTAAGCTATTTTGGACGGCTAGAGCTTCGACCTCGCCACCCTATGATTACGAGATTGTTTCCTATGCTGACTGAGCTACTGCAACTCATGGTAAATCTTGGAAAAAATCATCAAAAGAACACATTTCCCTACGCCATACACAAAAAGTACAAGCAGCGAAGAGAAAATTTCTTTATAAAAAAAGTAACAAATAAACAGAAACAAATCAATAAAAAGGTATTTCAGGCAAAGTTTCTTCGAACACAGTTGACAAAGTCCGATTTTTACGTAGAATATGCCGAATGCTATAGTTAAAATTCAGGCTGCCAATAATACGATATTGTTGACTATAATTATATAAACATAATGAAATATATATTTGTGAAAATTTTAATTATGAGCAAAGCTATTATAATTCATCAAAATAACGTACAAAAATTAGTAAATGCGTACAACCTAAATATTTTATAAATTGTTTGAATTAATAACAAAAATTGTAAAGATACTCTATTTGTATTTATTCCTCAATATATTTTATGTGACAACTTGCCCCATAGCGAAGAAAGCATAAATACATTTATACGACTTTTACTAATTTGAACTATCGTTGATTTCATCTGTAAAAAATATGCCAGATATGTCTTTAATAGTTAAAACATATTTAATATTCGTATTCCGAAAAAACGTCTAGTTTTTTCTTTTAAAAATATTAAACATTAAATAACAACTAGTCCCGGTAACCTTTATACTTGTATTTTTTCTGACATGTAGAAAATTATTATCAGTTTAATGTAAAAACTTTTTGAAGTACGATATATAAACATATCCCTTATTTTATTGGGGGAAAAGCATAACTCACTTCTGAAGGCTTGTATTGTGAAATAAATAAAAGACTGGACATGGTCAGGAAAGTGATTCCAAACATTCATTTTTATATTTAAATTTTCAAAATCATTTAAATTGGAAAATCGGAAAAAAGCACGCAGATATTAATTTTTGAATCCTTAAAGGAATTACAAAAGATAGTTCTGATCATGCATCATTTAAACAAATTTTCAAAAAATGTGTATGACTAAATAGATGTAAACGAAAGTCATGTGGTGACCACATTAGATTTTTGTCGATATTTTTGAAACCCCTATGTCTCAAAAGTCGTTCAATATATGTTGCGTTTTATGCATTAATTAAAAAATATTTCTGGATATCACCGGAAACTGTTTACTACGTCATTTTTTTAATGATCCTGTTTTCGGTTTTTAAAAAGTATCTCAAAGATAAAGAATTCTAGCTTAACATAAAAAAAAGCTAAAAGTAAAAAATGCTCCAGTAACAAAAGTCTTCATGTCATCGAATTTTTTACATTCTTATCAGAAAAACATTAAAAATGTCGCATAATTTTGCTCTTCATTCTGATTTAATAATTATAGCTAAGTACAAAATAACTATCAAAAATACATAGCAAAATGAATATACAGATATTATATATATATATATATATATATATATTATATATATATTTAAAATATAAATATATAAAATATATATTTTATATATTTTATATAAAATATGTATATATATGTATTTAATATATTTGTTATATATATATATATAAATATATATATATATATGTATATATATATTTTGTGTATATATATATATATATATAATATATGTATAAATATATGAATATATATGTATATACATATATATTGTATATTATATATTTTATATGTAAATATATATATATATATATATATAAAATATATAATTTTTTATATTGTTTTCGGTTTTTAAAAAGCAAAGTGGTAAAAGTGAAAGTATGCATATCACAAACTCCAAACCGTTTAAAAAGCCGTAAAATATTAAAATTTTGTATTTAAAACTGTTGTAATATACAGTTGTGTACTTTCCTTTTAAATTTTTAATTTTAATTTGTTCTATGTGCAACGAAGTAATTCATTATAACCGATATTGATGCTGCCTGGCGCGATTAATCACAGAATGTTGAAAAGTTTTGTATTTAACCCTTTGCCTTAAAACAACGTATGGGAGACGTGATCGTACTGCTGTGCCTAAAATGAGAACCTCGTATCACACACGTGATGATTCTTTCTGGCCAAAAGTGAAAAGCTCGTATCAGACATGTTATTGTTTTTAGGCGATAAAGTTTTTGTTTTTGCGTTATTGTTTGTTACAGTTGCAATATAAGAGTTGGTCGTTTATTCTTAGGCGTAATTGCAATAGAGTATTATATTATATGCAATAAATAATTAACTGTTGGTGCTTAAAAAATTCTTTAAAAAATCTAAAAATTTAACCTAATGGCAAAAAGGAAAATTAATACTAATAACGGTGCTGGAAAGTGTCCTGATTACACCTTAGAAACTGAAACAGATACCGATTTGGATACATCTGAAGATAGCATTGTAGTTTGTCCTGTAAAAAAACGTGTGCAAAATTTAGTTAGTGATGAAACTGCTTCTGGTCACGACGCATGAGAAAAGCTTTCATCGAAAGTGGCACACACAATCGTCGCTCGATTCATAAGGCAATAGATTAAGGCTGTTGTGATATCTAGTGGTGCACTTCGATTTTTTTTATAGCAAAACAATCTATATAGCGAAAAATATCAATATAACTAATGTTTAAACAATATCCGTCACCCTAGATGGCAGTACTTGAACTCTATTCATTCATGAATTAATATATACTTTTCAGTCTTGAATACAATTCTACTAATGTTTAATTAATACTTCATAAATTTTTCATATTATTTAAAACAATGCTTCATGAACTGAGTAACTGCCCTTAATAAAGAATAGAAATATAGTATCTCACATTCAAATAAAATAATTTTAAAAGTTGTTCAGCCAAATACTCGTATAGTATAGTAATATATAATAGCCGTACAAAGAAGTCAAGTGGTATCAACAACATTTTTTATCTTTTTTCCACATATTTGTTTCTACTTCTTTAATATACCTTTTAATTATAGCAAATCACAAAATTACTCTTTTCTTTTATCTCCATATAGTAAGCGAGCGAGAGAGTTAGAAACCATAAGTTCTTCAAAACCAATAAAATGTCGGTTGAAAGTTATTCTTCTTTACACAGAGAACATTTTTAAGATACCTCTGCGGGAAAATAATTTTTCATAAACTAATTACACTTACTTTTTTCCGAAACTAAAATTATCTTTTTTTCACATATATTTTCTACATAATCTTGGTTACCATTTTAAGTGTGACAAATCACGAAACTGTCCTTTTCTTTTATCTCCATATAATAAGTGAGCGAGAGAGTTATAAACCATGAAAATATGGTGTGATATTCAAGGGGAAAAAGTTATTCTTCTATATACAGATGAATTTTTTAAGATATTTATGAGGTAAATAATTCTTTATAATAAACAACTCTCAAGTTCTCCCAGAAGTTAAAATCCCATTTTTTCCACATATATTTTCTTCATAATCTTTCCTAATCTAAAATATCATTTTATGTAGAACAAATGATGAAGTTATTACTTTCTTTAATTTTCATATAATAACTGAGGGAGAAAATTATAAACCCTCAGATTTTTAAAACCAGTAAAATACCTGTGTCCCATGAAGAAAATCATTCTTCTTTACGCAGTGGAAATTTTTAAGATACTTCCGAGGAAAATAATTCTTTATAAACTGTGCCCAATTTTCCAAGAAACTAAAAGATTCATGAGTAAATACAGAAAAATACACGTGTATATGAATGAGACAAAGAAAAATGCAATCTGTATATCTAAAAATACGAAGCTTTATACTAAACTAATCTCAGTTTCCCCCGAAACTAAAAACCACATTTTTTTCTCATGTATTTTCTTCATAATCTTGAATACCATTGTAAGTAGAACAAATCACGAAGTTATTATTTTCTTTAATTTCCATATAAAAACTCAGAACGAAAATTATATACCCCCAGTTCTGTAAAACCGGGAAAATACCTGTGAGATATTCCATGAGGAAAATCATTCTTCTTTTCGCAATGGAAATTTTTAAGAGATCTCTGAGGAAAATAATTCTTTATAAACTGTGCCCAATTTTCCACGAAACTAAAGAATGATAAGTAAACACAGAACATGTGCACATATAGATGAATGAGACAAAGAAAAATTCAATCTGTATATCTGTACATACGAAGCTTTATAAAAAAAACTACTCTCTATTTCTTACAAAACTAAAAATCATATTTTTTTTCATAATCTTGAATACCATTTTCAGTATAACATATCAAGAAATTATTAATTTGTTTATTTTCCATATAACTGGGAGAGAAAATTATAAACCCTCAATTCTTTAAAACCAGGAAAATAACTGGACTGATATTCCATGAAGAAAATCATTCTTCTTTACGCAGTGAAAATTTTTAAAATACATCTGAGGAAAACAATTCCTTTTAAATGGCTCCCAGTTTTCCACGAAACTAAAAGATTCAAAAGCAAATGCAGAAAATGTACGCATATAGATGAATGAGACAAAGAAAAATTCAATCTGTATATCTGTACTTACGAAGCTTTATAATAAACTACTCTCACTTTCCCGAAAAACTAAAAATCACATTTTTTTCACATATATTTTCTTCATAATTTTTCAGGATCTTGAGTATCATTTTAAGTAGAACAAATGATGAAGTTATTACTTTCTTTAATTTCCATATAATAACTGAGAGAGAAAATTATAAACCCTTAGATTTTTACAACCAGGAAAATACCTGTGTTCCATGGGATAAATCATTCTTCTTTACGCTGAGGAAATTTTTAAGATATCTCTAAGGAAAACAATATATTTAAATGACGCTACTGAATTACTGA
Organism: Pardosa pseudoannulata; assembly: GCA_032207245.1. Classification (NCBI taxonomy): domain Eukaryota; kingdom Metazoa; phylum Arthropoda; class Arachnida; order Araneae; family Lycosidae; genus Pardosa; species Pardosa pseudoannulata. Next base: position 67,813,947 of record CM063510.1, read on the forward strand.
CCTTATGAAATATCACCAGGTGTGATATTTCATAAGGAAAGTCATTTTTCTCTCCGCAGTAGAAATTTTTAAGATATCTCTGAGGAAAACAATTCTTTTTACATTTCTCCCAATTTTCCACGAAACGAAAAGATTCATAAGTAAATACAGAAAATGTGCTCGTATAGATTAATGAGACAAAGAAAAATTCAATCTTTATATCTGTACATATGAGGCTTTATAATAAACTACTCTCTATTACTTACAAAACTAAAAATTATATTTTTTTCCACATATATTTTTTTCATAATCTTGAATACCATTTTAAGTATAATAAATCACGAAATTATTTATTTATTTAATTTCTATATAATAACTGGGAGAGAGAATTATAAACTCTCAGTTCACCAGGAAAATACAAGTGTGATATTTCATGAGGAATGCCATTCTTCTATACGCAGTAGAAATTTTTAAGATACCTCTGAGAAAAATAATTCTTTATAAACTGTGCCCAATTTTCCATGAAACTAAAAAATTCATAAGTAAATACGGAAAAATTACGAGTATAGATGAATGAGACAAAGAAAAATTCAATCTGTATATCTGTGCATATGATGCTTTATAATAAATTACTCTCAATTACCCCTAAAACTAAAACCCATATTTTTTTCCCATATATTTTCTTCCCAATATTTCCTAATCTTGAATACCATTTTATGTAGAACAAATAATGAAGTTCTTCCTTTCTTTAATTTCCATATAATAACTGCGGGAGAAAATTATAAACCCTCAGATTTTTAAAACCAGGAAAATACCTGTGAGATATTCCATGAGGAAAATCATTCTTCTTTTCGCGGTGAAAATTTTTAAGATACCTCGGAGGAAAACAATTCTTTTTAGATTTCTCCCAATTTTCCACGAAACGAAAAGATTCATAAGTAAACAAAGAAAATGTACTCTTAGAGATGAATGAGACAAAAAAAATTCAATCTTTATATCTGTACATATGAAGTTTTAAAATAAACTACTCTCTATTCCTTACAAAACTAAAAATTATATTTTTTTTCCACATATATTTTTTTCATAATCTTGAATACCATTTTAAGTATAACAAATCACGAAATTATTAATTTATTTAATTTCCATACAGTAACTGAGAGAGAGAATTATAAACTCTCAGTTTTTTCAAACCAGGAAAATACAAGTGTGATATTTCATGAAGAAAGTCATTCTTCTATACGCAGTATAAATTTTTAAGATACCTCTGAGGAAAATAATTCTTTATAAACTGTGCTCAATTTTCCTTGATACTAAAAAATTCCTAAACAAATGCAGAAAATGTACGTGTGCAAATGTATGAGACAAAGAAAAATTCACTTTGTATATCTGTACATACGAAGATGTATAATAAACTACTCTCAGTTTCCCCCAAAACTTAAAAACCATATTTTTTTTCACATATATTTTCTTCACAATCTTTCATAATCTTGAATATCATGTTATGTAGAACAAATGAAGTTATTAATTTCTTTAATTTCCATACAATAACTGAGGGAGAAAATTATAAACCATCAAATTTTTAAAATTAGGAAAATACCTGTGTTTCATGTGGAAAATCATTCTTTTTTAGGCAGTGAAAATTAAGATACCTCTGAAGAAAACAATTCTTTCTAAATAGCTCCCAATTTTCCATGAAACTAACAGAATCATAAGTAAATACAGAAAATGTACACGTATAGATGAATGAGACAAAGAAAAATTCACTCTGCATATCTGAAAATACGAAGCTTTATAATAAACTACTCTCAGTGTCCCCCAAAACTAAAAACCACATTTTTTCTCATTATTTTCTTCATAATCTTGAATACCATTTTAAGTATAACAAATCACGAAATTATTATTTTCTTTATTTTCCTTATAACAGAGAGAGAGAAAAACCCTCAGATCTTTAAAACCAGGAAAATACCTGTGTGATATTCCATGAGGAAAATCATTCTTCTTTACGCAGTGGAAATTTTTAAGATAACTCTGAGGAAAATAATTCTTTATAAACTGTGCCCAATTTTCCACGAAACTAAAGAATAATAAGTAAATACAGAAAATGTACACATATAGATGAATGAAACAAAGAAAAATTCAATCTGTATATCTGTACATACGAAGCTTTATAATCTACTCTCTATTTCTCACAAAACTAAAAATCATCGTTTTCCACATATATTTTTTTCGTAATCTTTAATACCATTTTAAGTATAACAAATAACGATATTATTAATTTATTTAATTTCCGTATAATAACTGGGATAGAAAATTATAAACCCTCAGTTCTTCAAAACCAGGAAAATACCTGTCTGATATTCCATGAGGAAAATCATACTTCTTTACTCAGTGGAAATTTTTAAGATACCTCTGAGGAAAACAATTCTTTTTAAATGGTTTCCAATTTTCCATGAAACTAAAAAATTCATAAGCAAATGCAGAAAATGTACGTGTGCAAATGTATGAGACAAAGAAAAATTCAACTGTATCTTTGTACTTATGAAGCTTTATAATAACCTACTCTCAATTTCTCTCAAACCTAAAAACCACATTTTTTCACATATATTTTCTTCACAATCTTTCATAATCTTGAATATCATGTTATGTAGAACAAATGAAGTTATTAATTTCTTTAATTTCCATACAATAACTGAGGGAGAAAATTATAAACCATCAAATTTTTAAAATTAGGAAAATACCTGTGTTTCATGTGGAAAATCATTCTTTTTTAGGCAGTGAAAATTAAGATACCTCTGAAGAAAACAATTCTTTCTAAATAGCTCCCAATTTTCCATGAAACTAACAGAATCATAAGTAAATACAGAACATGTACACATATAGATGAATGAGACAAAGAAAAATTTAATCTATATATCTATACATACGAAGCTTTATAAAAAAAACTACTCTCTATTTCTTACAAAACTAAAAATCATATTTTTTTTTCACATATATTTTCTTCATAATCTTGAATACCATTTTAAGTAGAACAAATCACGAAGTTATAATTTTCTTAATTTTCCATATAATAACTGGGAGAGAAAATTATAAACCCTCAGTTCTTTAAAACCAGGAAAATACCTATGAGATATTTCATGAGGAAAATCATTCTTCTTTACGCAGTGGAAAATTTTTAAGATACCTCTAAGGAAAAAAATTCTTTTTAAATGGCGCCCGACTTTCCACGAAACTAAAAGATTCATAAGTAAATACAGAAAATGTACGCGTATAGATGAATGAGACAAAGAAATATTCAATCTGTACATACAAAGCTTACGAAAAGAAGTTAATTCTTACCTTTAAGTATTGACTAATCATCGTAGGAATACGAAGAAAAGCGTGGGTGTATTAGTCGCCTACTTTATCCCTTTAGTTAAAGCATTAAATTAAAAAGATGGTGAACAAAATGGTAATAATATTTAATATTTCCGAAGAACGTGATACGTCAGAGCTGTATAGTAGGCGTATATAGCGATGAGCTTTCGTTAAATATTTTTTATTCCTCAATGTAGAAGTATTTGTGTAGGATTTATAATATAAGTAGGCTTAAAACATATTTTTCCCTTAACATTATGATGCTTGTAATTCCTTTGCCTTTTATTAAACTTGATCGATTCTTGTAATGCTTCCAGTAATATTTATTTTAATATTACTGGAAGCTTTACAACAATCGATTTCAAGTACGGAACCTACTTACAGATTATTGTTTTTCAAACTCTATCAACTATAAGCAGCATCAAGATTAAATGTTTACCCCGTTATAGAGAACACTGTAAATAACAAATTCCCGAATATAACGAACAAAAACTTTGATCCTTTGTCTTTTCCCACCGTCTCTAAAGCTAATTTATCATTTTTTATTCTATCAACCGTAAACAATGTTGATATTAAATACAGCCAAACCCCGTTACTGCAAAATAGGTATATACCGATCTCCCAGGTATAACGAACGAAACTTGAGATCCCACCATTTTTTATTATTTTTAACACTAATGGATCCCTTTACTTAATTTTATGAACTGTAAACATGACTGAGATTAAATACATCCAGTATAACGAAACTGACACAATAAGCTCCTGATATAACGAACGAAAATTTTGGTCTCACCGTTTTTCTATTGTTTCTATTATTAATGTATACCTCTATTTAATATCAAATGTAAACAATGCTGAGATTAAATACAGCCCTAAGCCATAATACCGAAACCGGCATATAACGAAATTCTAGATATAACAAAGGTTTTGATCACACCGTTTATCGATTGTTTTAATTTTAATTTATCCTTTTGCAATGAGCCTCTGAGATCTTATAATTGAACATAACGAATTCCCGATGTAACGAACAAAATTTTTCTTTTCACTGTTCTTAATGCTTCTAATACTAATTTATCTTTTTTTGTTTAAATGTATCAACTGTAAACAGTACTGCAAATAAATACAGCCAAATTCCGCTACAACGACACCGACGTGTAAAGAATTCCCTGATATAATGAACGAACATTTTGGTTTCAAAATTTTACTGCTGTTTCTAATGCTAATTTATCCTTTTTTTAATTTTATAAACTGTAAACTGCATTGATATTAAACACATCCAAACCCCGTTACTGCAAAATAGGAATATACTGAACTCCCACGTATAACGAACGATACTTTAGAACGCACCATTTTTTTATTGTTTTTAATACTAATGTATCCCTTTATTTAATTCTATCAACTGTAATCATGACTGAGATTAAATACATCCAGTATAACGAAACTGACATAATGAGCTCCTGATATAACGAACGAAAATTTTTGGTCTCACCGTTTTTCTATTGTTTCTAATATTAATGTATACCTTTATTTAATATCAAATGTAAATAATGATGAGATTAAATACATCCCTACGCCATAGTAACGAAACCGGCATATAACAAAATTCTAGCTATAACAAACAAAAATTTTGATTACACCGTTCGTCGTTAATTTATCCTTTTATAATGAGCCTCTGAAATCGTATAATTGAACATAACGAATTCCCGATGTAACGAACAAAAATTTTTTTTCACTGTTCTCCTAATGTTTCTGAAACCAATTTATATTTTATTAAATCTACCAACTGTAAATAGTACTGAAAATAAATACAGCCAAATTCCTCTACAACGAAACCAACGTGTAACGAACTCCCAGATATTACGAACGAACATTTTGGTTCCAAACTTTTACTGCTGTTTCTAATGCTAATTTATCATTTTTTTTAATTTTATAAACTGTAAACTGCATTGATGTTAAACACACTCAGCATAGTGGAACTAGCATAATGAACGTGCAATGTAACAAAAAAAAATTTTAGTTCCAATGTTTTCTTATTGTTTCTAAAATTAACTTATCCTCTTTTTTAATTCTGTCAACAGTAAACAATGCTGAAATTAAATACAGCCAAACTTCGTTATTGCGTAACCTGCATATAACGAACGAAAATTTTATTCCCACCATTTTCTTACTGTTTCTAATGCTAATTTATCATTTTACTTAATTCTATAAACTGTAAAATATGCTGACATAAAATACAGTCGAATCTCGTTATAGTAAAATCGGCATATAATGAATTTCTAAATTTAACAAATTGAGATTTTGGTTCCACTGTTTTTCTATTATGTAAAAAGAATAAATATTAATGCTAGTGTGTAACAAACGGATATTTTAGTCCCAGTGTTTTCTTATTGTTTCTAAAACTAACTCATCCTCTTTTTTAATTCTATCAACAGTAAACAATGCAGAAATTAAATACAGCCAAACTCCGTTATTGAGTAACCTGCATATAACGAACAAAAATTCTAGTGCCACTATTTTTTACTGTTTCTAATACTAATTTATCATTTTACTTAATTCTATAATTTGTAAAAAATGTTGACATAAAAACAATCGAATTTCGTTATAGTAAAATCGGCATATAATGAATTTCTAAATTTAACAAACTGAGATTTTGGTCCCACTGTTTTTCTATTATGTAAAAAGAATAAATAATAATACTAGTGTGTAACAAACAAAAATTTCAGTCCCAATGTTTTCTTATTGTTTCTAAAACCAACTTATCCTGTTTTTTAATTCTATCAACAGTAAACAATGCTGAAATTAAATACATCCAAACTTCGTTACTGCGTAACCTTCATATAACGAACGAAAATTTTAGTACAATCGATACATAATGAATTTCTAAATTTAACAAACTGAGATTTTGGTTCCACTGTTTTTCTATTTCTTTAATGTTATTTCCCAGTGAACCTCCGAAATTTTTGAAATGGATATAACGAACATCCGGATATAATGAAAGAAGATTTTAATTCCATTTTTTTTATCATTTCTAATGCTAATGTATCTTTTTACAGTGAACCTCTCAATATACTAGAATTTTACATAAATAAATAAGATTTTAAAAGGAAATCTAAATTTTGAAAAAAAATCAAAACTATGCTATTATAATAAAGATTTTTCAGCCGTATGGGTACTATATCTCCTTACGTTTGCAACGTGCATTTTCTAAAACTACTATATCTCTTTTAGAAGTGAAAACTCCCTATTTCTCCTACCCATTTTTAATATTGATCAAAACATTTTCAAACCGACAGCCTATCATAATCAAATGGAAAATTAATTTCCTCCTAGGCAATAGAATAATAGTGACATAAAAGGGTGGTAAGATTAATGATACAGTTATTTAGAGGAAATTTATTTCGCATTAAAAGTCAGGCACTAAGTCCTATTCTTATTTTTATAACAATAAAATGTTAACCTTTAATTTTCATCCCATAGATTGTTGAAACTGAGGAAATAACAGCCCGTCAGGAGAAATGATTGATGCCTGCTCTTCAGTTACAGCTTCTATCTCTCAAAAAAAAAACTCTAAAATCGATCCAGTGAAATTTCAATTTCGAAAAAAAAAAATGGATATGCAAATAATACACATATGTATATAATATATATATATATATGGTCAGTATATACATATTCTTAGTATACAAATTTTACATAAAAATATGCTTACGAACTTATATTTGTCATTCATACATAGATACATATATATAGATATGCATATATATATATATATATATATATGTGTGTGTGTGTGTGTGTGTGTGTGTGACATGATACAGTGTTAAGGCGAATGGGAAACAGTCCTTCTTGATAATAATAAGTTTATTAAAGCATAGTTTCATTTAAAAGCAAAATTAGCTCCATTTTCACTTGTTCGTGGCGGAGCTAAAGCTTGGAAAGGTGTTGACAGCTCCATGTCCACGGGATAACTGATTCATATCGGTTCGCTTAATCATAAAATTTTTCAAATATCTTACCGCCTGAAAAGATGATCCCAAAAGCTTACGCGAGCGTGGGTCTTTTTCATTTATTTTATTATTATAAAAGAGATCCCTTGTTAAAATCGCTTATAACTCACGTAATTTCCAACTACCTCCTTTTAAACCTGACATGTATATATGTATATGTGTGTGTCACACAATTGATATCATGAACTATACATTCAAAGGAACTATATATACATGCATACATATATATATATATATATATATATATATATGAGCATGTTTGTAAGTATATAAAGCTTCTTTATATGTTTAGCTCAGGATAAAATACATATGTATTAATTGTCAAATTTATACATATGTAATTCTATATATGCATATGTGTATGTATATAAATATATATATATATATATATATATATATATATATATATAAATATATATATACATAAATATATATATAAGTGTATATGTCAGAGTGGGTATAAGGTCATAGGTTAGCAATTATTAAGAGTGGGAGAGTAATATTATTTCAATAAAAATTCAAACTAGACCCATGAAATAATAAAAGCTAGGATAAATGTGTATCAATCTTCTAAAATATAGCACTGATCTATAAAAGTAAAAATTTTAATCTGTAATGAACTTCAATAATCACATATAGGGTGGTTAGTGAAATCTTTAATTTATCGCTGTTTTTATTTTCTTTATTTTTTAAGAAAATGTTTGCAACTACTCTTTTGACAGATTAAGAAAAAAATAAACTATCTTAATGAAATACTAGTAGATTTCTGAATAAAACTCAAGATTCGTAAATGAAAGAATTAAAAAAGAGCAATACATTGGTTAAATTTAGATTATATGAGTAGAATGTTGTTTCTAGTTTCATAACAGCAATATATTCTAAAGAAGTTTTCGCTGTTACTCTTTTCATAATCAGATCAAAACAGAATGAAGAAATTTAATAGAAGATTGGTAAACTACAAAGCCAAAATTAAGAATAAAAAAAAGTAAATATTAAAATGCAATGGATTTAATTTATCACACATATCTGTACATGAGGTCTCAAAATTTTCACTGTCTTTAAGTATATTTTTCTAATTTTTAAAAAAACAAGTGCTTGTGAATATATATATATATATATATATATATATATATATATATATATATATATATATATATATATATATTCACAAGCACTTGCTTTTATAAAAATTAGAAAAATATACTTAAATACAGTGAAAATTTTGAGACCTCGTGTACAGATCTAAGTGTATATATATATATATATATATATATATATATATATATATATATATATATATATATATATATATATATATATATATTTATATACATGATTATATGTATACTGTATATATTTATATATGTTTGTATGTTGTTGTTTATGTTATGTTTTTACATATATACATATATACGTTTATATATAGATATATAATATATTTAATATGTGTGTGTGTGATGTTATGGTATATTAAATATATCATTCTATATATTCTTATATATATATATATATATAGTATATACTTTTATAAAGCTTACAGACTTCTAATTTGTAATACTTTTTAGTCACCTTTATTTACCACTTAGAAATTTTGAATATATATATAAATATATATATATATATATATATATATATATATATATATATATATATATATATATATATATATATATATATATATATATATATATATATATATATATATATATATATTATATACATATATATGTATATGTATATATACATATTTATACATACAGAATATTTATTTATACATATACATATACATATATATGTATATGTTTATACATATATGTACATGCATATGTATATATAATATATATATGTATATATAATATATATGTATATGTATATATAATATATATGTATATGTTTATACATATATACATATATACGTATATATATATATATATATATATATATATATATATATATATGTGTGTGTGTGTGTGTGTGTGTGTGTGTGTGTGTGTGTGTGTGTGTGAATATATATGTATATATGTATATATATATATACAGACATATAAATATATTTTAAATATATTTGTGTGTATAAGATCGGACATTTGCAGATGATCACTTTTATAAATCTCATAGATTTTTAATTATTCAGTATTTTATAAATGACTACATGGATTATAATTATAATTTCTGTACCATTAAAGGCCATATATAAGTGTGTGTGGGAAATAGATATGCATATATAGAGTTCATATGTATGTATTGTATATAATTGTATGTTCATGTAAACGTATGCATTTAATATATTTATGTATGTATAGATATAAAGCCACACACTCTTATTTATTATCGATATACGCTTAAAGTCTCTGTAATTAATGCAAGTAAATGTACATTATATATTTATGACGAGTCATATTAAAATAACTTTTTAAATCTGGTGCATTTTTCAATCGATCATTCTTTTATTTTTTATGAATCAATAAAATATTGTAAATAATTTGACTTTTCCTTCTAGTCATTTCCATTTATCCATTGGAATTCACACCTTCACATTGAAAGTTCTGTATGTTCGCAATTCCATTCACGTTTGAATAACTTCTAAAGAATTTTTGCCCAACTGATCGGCAGCGCCTCTGCCCACACACACTTGTTACGCCACCCTTGATGGTCCCTAACATATGCAAATGGATTAAGCATTATCAGCAATTATACTAATGTCCTTTGTTACCATACTTGATTAGAGATAACCGATGTTTAAGTACAAATTAAAAAATTCAAACTAGACCCATGAAATAATAAAAGCTAGGATAAATGTGTATCAATCTTCTAAAATATAGCGCTGATCTATAAAAGTAAAAATTTTAATCTGTAATGAACTTCAATAATCACATATAGGGTGGTTAGTGAAATCTTTAATTTATCGCTGTTTTTATTTTCTTTATTTTTTAAGAAAATGTTTGCAACTACTCTTTTGACAGATTAAGAAAAAAATAAACTATCTTAATGAAATACTAGTAGATCTCTGAATAAAACTCAAGATTCGTAAATGAAAGAATTAAAAAAGAGCAATAAATTGGTTAAATTTAGGTTATATGAGTAGAATGTTGTTTCTAGTTTCATAATAGCAATATATTCTAAAGAAGTTTCCGCTGCTACTCTTTTGATAATCAGATCAAAACAGAACGAAGAAATTTAATAGAAGATTGGTAAACTACAAAGCCAAAATTAAGAATAAAAAAGGTAAATATTAAAATGCAATGGATTTAATTTATCACACATATCTGTACATGAGGTCTCAAAATTTTCACTGTCTTTAAGTATATTTTTCTAATTTTTAAAAAAACAAGTGCTTGTGAATATATATATATATATATATATATATATATATATATATATTCACAAGCACTTGCTTTTATAAAAATTAGAAAAATATACTTAAATACAGTGAACATTTTGAGACCTCGTGTACAGATCTAAGTGTATATATATATATATATATATATATATATATATATATATATATATATATATATATATATATATATATATATATATATATACACTTAGATCTATTTATATATATATAGGATCGGACATGATTACTTTTACAAAGCTTACAGACTTCTAATTTGTAATACTTTTTAGTCACCTTTATTTACCACTTAGAAATTTTGAATATATATATACATATATATACATATATACATATATATACATACATACATACATATATATATATATACACATATATTTATTTATTTATATTATATATTATATATATGTATATATATATTATATATATGTATATGTATATATATTACATATGTATATGTATATTATACATATTATACCATATTTATATATATATATACATATATATGTATATGTATGTATATATGTACATATATGTATATATATATATATATATATATATATATATGTATATATATATGTATATATATATATATATATATATATATATATATGTATGTATATATATATATGTATATATACATATATGTATATATATATATATATATATATATATATATATATGTATATATATATATATGTATGTATGTATATATGTATATGTGTGTATATATATATATATATATGTATATATATATGTATATATATATATATATATATATATATATATATATATATATATATATATATATATATATATATATATACAGACATATAAATATATTTTAAATATATTTGTGTGTATAAGATCGGACATTTGCAGATGATCACTTTTATAAATCTCATAGATTTTTAATTATTCAGTATTTTATAAATGACTACATGGATTATAATTATAATTTCTGTACCATTAAAGGCCATATATATGTGTGTGTGGGAAATAGATATGCATATATAGAGTTCATATGTATGTATTGTATATAATTGTATGTTCATGTAAACGTATGCATTTAATATATTTATGTATGTATAGATATAAAGCCACACACTCTTATTTATTATCTATATACGCTTAAAGTCTCTGTAATTAATGCAAGTAAATGTACATTATATATTTATGACGAGTCATATTAAAATAACTTTTTAAATCTGGTGCATTTTTCAATCGATCATTCTTTTATTTTTTATGAATCAATAAAATATTGTAAATAATTTGACTTTTCCTTCTAGTCATTTCCATTTATCCATTGGAATTCACACCTTCACATTGAAAGTTCTGTATGTTCGCAATTCCATTCACGTTTGAATAACTTCTAAAGAATTTTTGCCCAACTGATCGGCAGCGCCTCTGCCCACACACACTTGTTACGCCACCCTTGATGGTCCCTAACATATGCAAATGGATTAAGCATTATCAGCAATTATACTAATGTCCTTTGTTACCATACTTGATTAGAGATAACCGATGTTTAAGTACAAATTAAATATAATTAATTTCATTCTGCCATTTGCTATCTATAAACGCCTACTGTAATAACGGATGTTAATTTCTGAATTGATTTTTTTTATTTATTTATTTATTCCCGAATCATAGGTAGAATTTATCTGTATGCGACCTTTTTACCCGATTAGATTTAAAAAGAAAAGTATGAAATATAATTGGAGTCAGAATATTTAGAATATTTATACCAGAATGCAATTAAATATATGTATATATTTATATTCAGAAATTTTAAAAAATTATGTATAATTATACCAATTCAAAACAGGGTTTCTTCTTTTAATTTTTTTCTATCTAGTAATATAAATTTAAATGTGTTCTTATACCCAATTGTTGCATATTATTTTATTGCTTTCTCTTCTGTTCCCTTTTTAACAGAATGCATAAATTGGAAGTCGAAATTAAATTACATAAAATGGGAATACATAAACCAAGCAATACATGCATTGCAAATTCCACTGACGAAAAAAAAATCAAAAATAAAATACTCACGCGTTATTGTAAACGATGTCTACTTTAGAAATTCATGTCGAGCTTTAAAGCTGAAGAATCTGACACTAGTGAAGAGCTCCCACATTTAATAATTCGAAGCGGTTCGAGCGATCAAGACGCATCTTTCCAGTTATAGCCCCCGCTGCAGGCATAAATTGTATCTCTCAGTTTGCGTTTCTGCTTGAACAGTGAGAGGCAGCCCGATCTCGTTTTCGCCAGTCTTGGTGAAAAGATCTCGCAGAAGTAGATGGCGCTGCTCCGGAGCTTCTGCTCTCTCCGGGGATTGCTCAAAATTGAAAACGGTTTCTGGCAGCACGTGTGCATTCGTTCATTTTTACCTACACCGGCTCATAAAAACGGTTAAATAAATACCTTATTTCAGTTGCTTACCCATAAGATGACCAACGTTTTTCCCGTTTAAAGGAGGACATAATATCAATAAATGACATGAGTAAATTAAATAATTATTGTCATGTTTCAGCTGGGTAAGAAGTCAATAAGGAATCAGAATATATAGTTAGTTTATTTTTTATCAAATTATACACTATCAATAACAGTCGAAAACAGCAATTGTTGTGTATTTTTGTGAAGCATTATCTTCCCAATTGCAGTCATTACAAAGTTACTACCTAAATAAAATTAAGCAGTTTTTTTTCATATTTAAGAAAAAAATTTATTAAATGTGCAGATAACTATTATCAATAACAATAGAAAATAGTAATTATTGTATATTTTTGTGAAGTATTATCTTCCTGGTTGCAGTCACTAAGAAGTTACTGCCTAAATAAAATTAAATAAACGGTTTCTTCATATTTATGAGAAATTTTTGTTATTAAATAAGGAGATAACTACTATTGACAACAATCGAAAATAGCAAATGTATATAATATGTTTATGTATTTTATCGCTATATTTGGTGGAAAGGGCGCAGACCAGTTTTTTGCTCAGGCGCTAAAGGACCAAGTTACAGCCCTGCAACTCTCCGTTAATTACGTCGTTACAAGTTGCTAAGCGTTAATAAATTGTTAATTTTTTTATCACTCGTATTTACTGTGTTTTTTTAAATGATTAACCTGCAAAACCTCAAAAAATAAGTTCGACATTCGTGTAGCAAATGTCTAACAAATGTTGTAAACCATGGGTCTAAAAAACATTTTTCTGTGAATTTTAGCAGCTTTTCTTTTAAGCTTGTATACATTCAGGCCTGTTCCTGGAGAGTAGAGTACTTAGGTGTACAAAAATGTATTTATATATATATTAAACAAAATAAACTAATAATAATTGCAATATAACAGAAAACAATGAAAGCAAAAACACTAACGTTTAAAAAGATAAATATCGTTTTTAAAGTTCCATCAAAAAGAGGTATCTGCAGTAAAAAAAAGATTTTAAAAAACGCTAACGTTCTAAAAAAATAAATATTGTTTTTACACAAAATAAACTATTGTTAGTTTAAAATGCCAAAATTATAAAAAATAAATAAAAAAAACATTTATACTTCTCTAAAATTTAGAGAAATAAATTTTTTACAAGAGGTTTCACAGTGAAACCACTGTCCACGAAAGGGTTAAGGAGTCTCCTACCTTCTAAATATCTGCACATACTGAAAAGCCGATAATTCTAATAAGCGGACAAAACGCATAATGCCATACTTAATATAATGCCATTTTCCTGATTTCCCCTTAATGAAGACCCACTTCAGAAATTTTTATCACTTGGTTTCCCGGAAAAACTTCTTAAGCACTTTCCATTGTATCACTGTATATATAACGAGTAGATATTTGGTATTATAATCGATTGTCAATGTTCTTACACTCCGAATAGCAACGGTTGCAACAACCAGATGTAAACATTAGCTGCCGTCTGCGATTTGCAACCACGAGTGCATTAATATTATTCTTGTAATTTAAATATGAATTATAAAATTGTTTAGGTTCACGTTAATGAAAAATGGAGTAATATGATTATAAATATTTACCCTGTTTTCTTAACATGTTTTGACTTTACTGATTAGGAACAATAACTTCTGTTAAAGTGGAGCATTTATCTTTTTTTAACTGTGGCATTTTAAACTTTAATTCAACGAATAGTTCAAACAAACATTATTTTGTTGAATATGATTTCAAATAGATTCTAAACTACAAAGCAATTACAATATTTATTGCAAAGCTTAAAATAAAAAAAATGCTTTGAAAGGGATTTTGATTGAACTCCTTGATTGGTTAACAATATATAACGTGTGACCATAATTAAACTGACAGTGCTCACAGTGTTCTGTAGCGCGATCCATTTCCGAGAATGACGCCACATTTGTAGGAAGATTAAACAAGACGGAGGACGAAAAAAATAGTTCCAAAAGTCACCGCTAGGGGAATATTTGGCGATGTGTAATAGAAAATAGAGTGTTAACAAATGCAAATCAATACGGAAATTAATTTCTTATCTGTGCCAATGGATGTAACGTGAAATTTTAATAAAGAACTTCTTCTTCTGCTCAGCGTACGTGATATTGCAGATCACGAGACTTTATCGGTGTTTATGTAGATTTTACGCTTTTTTAAAAGTGTTGCCATATTGCACGTGAACTAAATCAGAAAATGTGCATAATAAAAGGTAATTTTATTCCGTATTAATTTGCATTTGTTAACACTCTATTTTCTATAACACAGCGCCAAATATTCCCCTAGCGGTGACTTTTGGAACTAATTTGTGTTTTCGCGGAATCTTTCGTCCCCCGCCTTGTTTAATCTTCCTACAAAATGTGGCGTCATTCTCACAAATAGATCGCCCTACAGAACACTGTGAGCACTGTCAGTTTAATTATGGCCACCCGGTATTTATGATTAGGGTAAGAGTGGTCAATCTCTGCCCCGACCTAAGCCATCCAGATCTTATGATTAAAGTAAAGGTAATATTTAATTATTTTGTCTTTTTCAGTTGAACTGTTTTACAAAGGAAAATATAATACTAAAATTGACCATTCTAATCGCACAACGTCTATAAATCCACAACTTGGATGAGGTTTGATCATATAACTTGAAGAATACCCAATACAATTCACTTTGCAGTTACATGAAATACGAAATTTGTAGAACCAGTTACATGAAGCCTACCCCTCCTCTTTGCCTCATTCCTTCTCCAAAAGTTTGTAGAATTGATTGGCATCTGTGGAACAACCTAAAGGTTTCATTCCATTTTCTGATATAATCTCTATGTTATACGATTACTTTCTTCCATAATTCAGATTTTCTCCAATGGACAGTGACTTTGCCAATACCAGAGGAACACTTAGGGGGACTGAAACTCCTCCAAGGAAATAAGTTTTTTTTTTAATTTTTCAACCACTTGCCTGTGATGCCAGAACATTTCGGTCAACGCAAATGTGCCAATTTTGGAATGCCCGACCTGAGTTCAGACAAGAGAAAAAAATGGTATTTCAATTCCGTGAAGACCTCAATCGGTTCATCTAATGCATAATATTTAATTAGCCATTTTCCCAACAGCGATATTTTCCCGCCAAAACTTCGGAAGTTTCACGACATTTGTTGCTATTTCCTGGATAATGGAATCAGAGGGACATGAAATTTATGAGAGTTAGGATAGATAATAATATTGTTGTATTAGTTTATTATATTTATCCAGATAATTATGTCATTTGATTTATTTTGCTGTAATTTGAGCAAAAATTACTGTAATCCATTCGCATTTCGCATATATGGGAAAATATTGAACATATCAGATATTGTACCGCGCTTCAGGTTTCATGTTGATTGAGAGTCGATAAAGCAGTCTTAAGAATCACAAGACAATTCAAAGAAATTTCTAGAAGATTGGGGAAATACCAGCAACACAAATCACATATAAGCAGCTCCAATTCAGCTAATGCGACATGAAACAGCTTTCAAATCTCTAATACCTCAGACAGATTATCGCACTAGATTAGCACTCCAGTTGAACAACAGCATCGAGCGTCGTCTATGGTATTTATACCCGTCTTGACGTGAAAATCTTGAGAGTTTCCCCAGGTTCTGGAAAGTTCCATCCTATATCGCCTAGTTTCGGTGGAATTTTCCAGAAACATCTGTTTTTCGTGAAATCTCGCAAAGTCCTCACCAAGTTGTCAGTGCTTGAGGATAGGTAAGTATTGGTGCATTGGTGCATTAGCACCCTTGTTGATTCGCCAATGCCACAGCTAGAAATGCTGTTTTTTTAACGTAAAATATGGCTAAATGGAGCGATTTTTGCTCAAAACTGAGTATTTCAAATCTGTCTAGGATATTTAAAGACGAATATAAAACGAATATTTGCAATTTGCAACAATATGTGTGCTTGAACCTACAACATTTTTCAAGAGCAACTTAAAAGATGACAGCGGTTAAAAGAAGTATCAGTTTCATTTTTCTATCTTTAGGTTAAAAAATCTTTAAATCCTTCAAGCTGGAGAGTTTTTACCTAGAAATACCGTTTGGATACTGGCTCCCTCCAGCATAAAATCTGGCTTTGTTACTGGCAGAGATTAATTTTACTGCTGAACCTCATCTTGCTCACAACAATATAATTCTTAAGCATTATGTTACTCGTTTGAGATGAAGAAGCCTATGATATAATGCACAAACTCATAAACAATTTTTGCCCAATAGACATCAATTTACACAAATTAAAGAATCTGAAATATTTCAATACATCCTCTATCTAATTTTAATATATCTTTTCAAGTTCTTTCTCCTATGTCTAAATAAAAATAATAGCATTCAATGAGTGCTTATCTAAAATAATGGTTCATCAAAGAGTAACACCGCGTCTACACGAGTCAAGTAGACACTCAAGTAGGTCAGTCAAGTCAACTTGAAAGTACTACTTGACTAGTGTAAACGGTTCTAGTCATGTCAAGTAGCTACTTGCGTCAAGTAGTGAGGCAAGTCAAATAGTTCCTCACGGTGGACAAGTAACTTGACTCAAATGAGTCAAGTAGAGGACACCACTGATGTATGAATCTTGTATCATTTCGCTATTGGTAGCAGTCGTTTATTTATAGTACGTGGACTTTATTTTTGTTTCAGTATGCGAAAGATATTAGAAAATGAAAAAAAATTAGGATTTAGACTAGAGATAAAGCATGGAACATAAATTTTCCATCTTTTCAAATTGTTCCACTTAATGTATGAAATTATAGATAACCCTACAACTAATAATTAAGGTAACTCAAAAAAAAATAATTCTTTCACATATAAAGTTTATTCTTACTATAAAAGTGTATGTAATACTTTTTTATTATGCTAAGGTGTGTCATTAATTTTAAAGAGCTACAAATGGAAGAATTTTTGTTGCTTTTCGGATTGCCGAACTTTTTTTTATTATTATCTTAAGTAGCTTGAAATTTTCAACATTTGATCTATATACCACTTTAAACATTTTCTTATGTTTACTTTGTTTTTAGAAAAAACAATTTTTTTAAAGTGAAGTACTTATTTTTTAAATTTCGCTGACACATTATCCGCTGAACAGATGCATAAAATAATATAAAATGAAATATTACTTATTTTTAACTGTTAATTGGAAGAATTTAAAAATATATAGAAACACTGATAAATATTCACAGAGATTATTACATAATTTATCATAAAATTTTGTTTTAAAAAAGGGATTATTAGAATGAATCTACTGTGCGAATGCAGTTTATGGAAGCACGGATTGAAACATAGCTTTATGTTGCATATCTTGGATGCTATGCTTATTATTATTACTATTTGTTTGTTTTGTCGAACTTTGTTTGTTTGAATGTCTAAAGATTCTAAAAAACATGTACACTTTCTCCGAAAATTTTCCCTTTTACATCTTATTTAATTTTCCCTTTTACGGAAAAATTATTTCCTGCTAAACGTATTACTTGACTTTACTAAATATCTAAAAATTCACCCTCTCTAAACAATCAATTTAATAATATCAGCCATATTCTTTCCTAAACATTCCACACACGGAACATCTGTTAAAATCAACATCTACTAAACTGACCAACCTGCGTAATAAAAAGTATACATTTTACACCAGGAGAATGAATATTCAAATAAAGCTAAAATAGTATGTGAAAATTGCCTTTTAAATTCTATAAATACCAAATTAATTAAAAAAAAGGAAAATAGAATTAATTAGATGCTCTCAAAACTATATAAAATTTTCTTATATCATTACAGAATATTTTCGCGAAAATTTTCAAATCATAATGTGCAATGTTCTTGTTTAGAGGCAAGTTACTTGACTACGTGTAAATGCATGCATTCAAGCTATAGATAGTAAAGTAAGAAAAACTTCGCATGCGCGGAGTTACTTGACTACTTGACTCGTGTAAACGAGGTGTAAGTTTTTCTCTTTATTTATTTTCTATTCCTTTTGTTGTGAGAATCGGAATGATTATTACCTTTGAGCTACACATAAGTCATTTACCCAGTTTATTTCAGCAAGTCAAGTAGTACTTTAGCAACCGCTGATGACCAGGAATTGTACGTTGAAATTGGGTTTTTTTTAATTGTATTGTCCTGTTATATCCTCACAAATAGTGATGTTTAGGAATCCATGAAGTAGTTTTGCATGTAATTGTTTCCGCATTTCTACCACAATTGTAAAATGTTCAGTCCCAAATCTGTTAAATCCATTTTTTTTTATATTTACACAAAAGCTATTGGCTCCTGTTGTAATTGTTGTAATTCCCTCATTCCGTTTTCGAAAAAATATATATACTTTTATAGACAAAACCAGGGATCTTACTCAATTTATTTAAAACGTGATTGTAAGTAACACTAGATACACTAATTTATGCCTTTAAAATGCTTAAAGAACTTTCCAGAAATTGGTGAATAATACCTGAAATATTTATTTTTATCCCTTTTTATAACAATGTATACAAAATTGACTCTTGGTTGTATTTTTCATTTCAGAGTTACTTATAAACATTTGTTTTACATCTTTAGTGATCAGAGACAATAAATTATAGTTCAACATAATGAATAACTTATTAATTCTATAAAATAATTTGCAAAATAAAAAGGGTATATATAAAGTAGTATCAAGGGGATCTTCCTGAATTTCCACTTTGATTTGACATGTAGCTACTATACCCACTATCGAATGACCAATCTTCATCAGATAATGCACTGTTTTGGGAAGAATAAGTATCAAATGTTCTGTTCAATGAGCTCTGGTCAGATTCATTGAATCGTTGGGGACTTAAAGATCTGTTTAACGGGGGAGACTCAATAAAAGGTCTATCCCTCAAATACGGAAAGCTAACATCATATGTTCTATTCAATCTCGGAGATACACTGACATTGTGCGTTCTATTTAGTCTCGGAAAATTACCAAAGTTATCATTTCTCAAAGATGCACTTCCACTTGAGTCATCAGACTGAGGAGATCCATCGTCATAAAAGGCTCTATTTAAGCTAGATGGACTCTGTTCAAATGTGTTATCCAATCGTGGAGATGGAGTTCTACCGAAAGATCCATCCATTCCAGGTGAAGAGTCTTGAATAAAGGCTCTATTTAAGGGCGAAAAACTACTATCAGGACTACAACATGATCTTGGTGACTTGCTGCGATCAAATGTAGCATTTAATCTTGGTGACAAACTACGATCATAAGTACCACCTGATCGGGATGACATACTACGATCAGAAGTACCACCAGAGCTTGGTGACATACTGCTATCAAATGTTGCGTCCAATCTAGGGGACATACTATATTCATAAGTTCCACCTGATAATGGTGATGTACTGCTATCAAATGTCACATTTAATCTAGGTGACATACTACGATCATAAGTTCCACCAGATCTTGGTGACATACTGCGATCATAAGTTCCACCTGATCTTGGTGACATACTGCGATCATAAGTTCCACCTGATCTTGGTGATACACTGCGATCAAATGTTGCATCTAATCTGGGTGATAAACTTCGGTCAAATGTACCCCCTGAACTCGGAGAAGAGCTGCGGTCAAATGTAGCATCCAGTCTTGGTGACATACTGCGTGCTGATGAGCTGCTGTCAAATGTTACATTCAATTTAGGTGACATACTACTATCATAAGTTCCTCCTGATCTCGACGATGAACTTCTATCAAATGTTCTGCCATGATCGGGGGATTGGCTTGCTTCAGACGAAGTAAAAGACTCTTGCATCCTGTATCTGTAAGATGGTCCTTTGATTATAGGTGATGGACTTTCTCCATATGTTCTGTTCATAACAGGCGAAGATGATGTATCAAATGTTCTGTTCATCATAGAGGCATCATATGTGCTATCAAGACCTGGAACCTTTTCCCAAGATATAGTTCCGTCAGAATAATATGGAGATTCAAAATAATAGGGAATATTTGAAATAGGAGAACGAGAATCAAACGGTAAGTGATGAGGAGAAAAGTATTTTCCTGGACTTTCATAATGTGGTCCAACAATCCTCCTAATATTAAAATGTTTTTTCTTAAAAATACCTTTAGGAGTGAAAGGCGCTGCGAGTTCTCTGCGAGCAGTTGTGGGAGTAGCATCTGGAGGAGTTCCCCACGTAAACACAGGTGAGATATGAGGTTGTTTTTTCCCTGCTTCTTGTACATCTAAGGATATATCACAAACGAAATGTTCCCCACTCGAAGTTTGGACAAGTGGTTGAGGCTGAACTCCAATATCAACAAGCAAAGGTTCTTCTCTTTGTGGACTTGTTAAGAGAAGTCTCTTTTTCAATACTGTATCTAGATCATAATTATCACCTGGAGGCAAATTTAATACTTTTGCTTTGGGATCTGTATAACCGAATCTACTCGTTGAAATGAATGGGGTTACAAAGTGTCTCGGTGTTAAATCAGCCATATGTGTTATATTAAAAGGTCTGTCTACCATTCTACTTGGTCCTGCTATAGGTACGTTACTCACCAGTCGAGTGTTTTGATGATAAGGAGAAGTCAGTCCTGACTGAACTGTTTTCATATTCAATGACTTTCCAACATCAATACGACTTTTTATTGTTTGTGTTGAAGGGTTTACTTTAGATGTACTCGGAAACATTCTACTTCTAGGCTGTGATATTGTTTGTGTTCCAGGAGCTATAGGACTGGGTATATGAAGATCATAGCTTAAATCTATGTCTGCAGGACTAGGTGGGGATATCCTAATACCTGGAATTTCTCCATCTCGAGAAGAATCGAGAGATAGTGAACCAGTACTATCAAGATGTTCTTGCCAATGTCTAGGAGAATCGCCTCTTCGAAATTGGTCTGGTGAAGACACAGTACTACTTGAATCATCTATATATGGAATGGAACTTATATTAAATAATCCGGGAGATCTTCTTTGAGATGTCTGGTCAACCTGAGGAGGGGAAGTTAACTGTGGGGGAGATTGAGTTGGAGTTGAGGATAATATGCTATCTAATAAAGCGTATGTATCATCGGACTGACTGCTAAGATTTTCTCTTTCTTCCGATATTGTACTAAGGACTTGACTATATTGAAGAAGTTCTTGTTGTCCTACTATTATGGATTTCTTCATTTCTTCTATCTTTAAAATGAAAAGAAGATAGTATTTATAATAAAAAACAATCAAGAAAAAATATTGTGACAGCATTTAGGTAAACTAAAAAGCTTAAATAACTGGACTGATAATAGTAAGATTTTTAAAACATAGTTTTTTAATTCCCCTTTATCATTACTGTTTTTTGTACTGTTTACTTTATTAAACGTTGAAAAAACTGTATATCATCTAGTATTTTTATTACGTTATTAGAAATGAGTCCTTTGAAAAAAATAACTATTCTTTTGGAAGACTTTTATCTGTCTTCTTTTAGGTATGGAATGGATGATAATTTGTAACATCCACTTCAGACATAAAATATACTTACTAATTCTTTTCTATTAGTTGTGAATACATTATTTCATCCTGTCTTTTTATAAATTATTTTCTCATTATTTTACATCAGCAGTTTTAAAGTTTTAATAATCAAAGAACAGTGAAAATTTAACAAAATTTAAAATGTTCTCTGTCATAATCGTTAACCTCATGTATAAATTAAAATTATTACCAATAAAAAAATTCCAAAACTCTTTTTTTTTATAGTTTGAGTTTAGGTAGTACTTTTTTTAGATAGTTAGTATATTTTTAAAAACATGCATGAAATGGGTCATCCATACAATTATTAATTATTTAAAGTAAATATGCTCTTCACTGTTTGCCTACCCATCTTCAAGAATTCTTTATTGTTAGTGCTGGGACGTCGTGGCCATCAATTTTTAGGGCATAATATATACTCGATCGGTAGAGACGCCATTGTGTCTGGGAAGATGACATTACTGGACCACAGAAATTGGTTACTATCCTGCCTAGACTGGTCTTCCCTTAATGGCTCAAGATGGTAGACAGGTGGGGAGCCAGACTTTCCGGTGCCAGCTAGTAGCAAATCCCAAGTTAGTGAGGGTGTGACTTCACCAATGAACTGATCAACCAGAAAAATAGACCGACCGGCGTCCGTAGGATGTGCGAAAATCCATAGAAAGAACAAAAAGAGGAGAGACGAACTGAGTAGGAGGGGAGAAGTGTTCTAACTTTTTCCAAAGATCTCAAGTCTTTTTTGCCAGCTCTCCCTGCACTGTGAGTGTACATCAAGTACGACTTGTTTTCGGGGAACTGACCTCTGATTTAATATTTTTAGGTTCACTTAGGCCATCTGATAAACATCACGAGTCAACTTGTATCTTTTGCAAATTTCAACCCTTCCGTAATCCCCTTGTTTCTTCAGAAAACTCTTTTTAAATTTAAATCGTGTATTACAAAAATGTTTTTGTTACTAGACCTGTGTTCGTAATCTTTGAGTATCCGGAACATATAAATGCTACAAAAAAAATAAATAAATAAAGAAACCCGATACGTCACAGTAACAAAGGTACTTAGTATTTTTGGAGCTGAATTTTTTTTCATTATAACAGTCTATTTTTCATTGTATATAAAATAAAAAGCGCTGTTCTGTTTAGAAAATGATTTCCTAGATTACTAAAATGGGTTTAATTTTATAAAAACTGATTAGTTATATTAAATAAATCAATACATTTTAAAAAATGTAAAATATTTACAGAAATTAAAAAAATATGAATCAAGTTACATGCAAAATAACTTTTGAATTGTGAATTAGAAATTAATTTTTTTATATTAAACAGATGCAAATTTCAATTATTTTAATACGTTCTATATATTTTAATTCACAGGATCATAAAGTCTAATTAATTTTAAATTTTCAGTTAACAGTCAGTTTTTAAATTTTTTAGAGTTTTAAAATATCATATCTTTTTAAAAATTTGGTTTACAGATTGAAACATATTTTACTTCAATTTAATATAAAAATATAGATTATAATACGGCAGTAACACATAACAGACCTGATGTACATACATAACTATTCGGAATCGCCTTTAAGTAGTAAGTTCCGGTCTAAATAGCCCTCGTGTTGTAAAAGAGTAGATCTAGTGCTCCAAACGAAGGCTGTTGATTAAATCCATTTTTCTGAATATCGGCCCAATTTTACGCAGAACATAAGGAATGAAAATAACTGGTTCTGCTACCATAGCATGAATTTGTTTTATTACTGGTAAAAATCGTGTGAATTATATAATTAATGTAATAAATTTTTTTAGTATTTTTAAAATTAAGTTTGAAAGCCAAAACCTGCTCACATCGCCGCCCTACCGCCCGAAACAAGTTCACTGCCCACTCGCATAGTCCTTACCCCCCCCCCTCCCTCTGGGTGTGGCATCGCCCCCATTGAGAACCACTAGTTAAGAAGATGACTACTGGAAATTTTCACATTATCACAGGCTTGGATTTCAGTTACTCACTGACGAACATATTAAAGGTCTTCACCTAATTCTTGCTGTATATGGTAATCCTGAAGTTACATTTAAAGAAAATCTAGTTACAGTCAGTATTTCAGAATAAAAATTATGTTATATATGTAGGACTTACTTTCTTGTGCAGTTCCTCACGCTTCAACGCTAGATATTGACGTGCGGCCTCTTTTTTGGCTACTTCATTGTCCAACATCTTTATTTCTTCTTTTGTTTTTGCAATAGTCTCTCTTTTTTCGTCAAAACTCTCATGTATGGCACTCATCCATTCATTTATAGCTTTATTGCAGTCTTCGGTATTTGCATTTAAACTCTACAGAAGGATATACTAAATACTGAACACAAGGCAAAAACTTTATCATCAAACAATACGAAATCAAACTGATATTTACGTAACCGATTTAGCACTATTGAAGTGGAAACTTCACCTTCCCCCAACATTCATATAAAGGGTAACTTTTAATCTTGAAAAAGCTACTTTGTTTTTTAGAGAACCCAAAATGCCAAAATGTTTATAGAGAACTCAGTTTTATTATTTCAGTATAAATCACATCAACGCTTCTCTTCATTCCTTTATATATATTATATATTTATACTATTATACTCATATATATATATATATATATATATATATATATATATATATATATATATTTATATATATATATATGTAAGGAAAATTCTCAGGGGTTTTCAAAACTTAAATCAAGGGTAAAAACTCCCGCGTCATTTTCTATTCCTCTTTTTAACCCCTAACCTAAATTGACCAGTGGGGCTACAGGTTACGCCCTCAGAGAAGGGACCTGGCCAATTATAAACCTACATGGCCCTAGCGGACAATTTAGGAAATTTCCAAATAAAAAGGAGATACACACTAACGGAGACAGATTTTTCTAGAGATATTTTCCCACAGATGTTGACCCAGGTGTTACTTGTCTTGTACATAGAACTTCATGCTAGCTGACCATTCAGTTTGTCCCTATGATGAAGTGGGAACCCGTCTTTCAAAGTTATCCTAATAAAGGTCTTTAGCTGAAACGGTATCATTTTTATGGCCATGACTGCAACCCCCCATCGAGAAGTCAGTCTCATTACATATATATATATATATATATATATATATATATATATATATTCCTCCTCGGTTGTACTTATACGGTGAGGTGATTAGCTGGAGTGACTCTGCTAAATACTTAGGTATCACTCTAGATAAGAGATTAACGTTCAGGAAACATATAACCAACATTAAAAACTGTATGAATGCCAGAATCTGTGAGCTTCGTTCACTACTTTACGGCCCCCATCTCTCCATTAAAAATAAAATGCTCTTGTAAAGCAGTAGTTTTGCCGCTGCAACGTACGCCGCCCCAATTTGGTCTTTTGCATCCCAATCTAACTTTGACCTATTATAAAATCACAACAGATCTCGGAGGATCGCTCAGGCCCCCATATCTAACCAATAAATTATTCGAAGGGATTTGATAGAACATTTAAAATTATTTGCACTAAGCTTTCTTCCTTCTATGGACAGGTGTACTCCTAATCAGATCATAGCCAATTAAATAGGTCATAGGAAGCTAAACATAAGCCTAGAAATGATTCCTTAAACTGGTAGAATTCATTCCTTCTTAACGCTCGCACTTCCCGACGAATCATGGAGCCACAGCTGAGTTTTCTCGCCATGAATTTTAAGCTATAATTTTTTAATTTTAATTTTATAACTTAATACATCTTGTATAACTTAATTAATTCACTTATTATACTCATCAATTCACTTTTTCACTGTACAGTAATTTAGTAAAATAAAAAATAATAAAATTTCTGTATTCTTAAACTTTCTTATTTTAAATGTATTTCATCTTAATTTATTTAACTTGTTAAGTAAGGGCCTAGCTTTATCTATCCCATCACTAAGACCTGCAATTATACTTATGAATCTTAAAAGACTGGACACTATTTTGAATTCTTAACTTGTAACAATAAGGCCTTCGAAGGTAGGAACTTTAATGCAAATCTAAGAATTTTCGCTTGCATTGTCATCAATTTGCCACTTTTAAAAATAATAAAGATCTTATGTTTAACTTTATTTTGCTGCATTGTCGCTTCAAATTTGTAAACATTTCTAGAACATCAAGATGCAAGTTGCATTATCTTATTTGCTTATAAAAGTGAAAACTGTAATTAATTTATAAAAGATTGAATTTTAACTTATGCAATAAAAATATGAATATTTATGAATAAAATAATAATTTATAAAAAATTCGTGCTAATAGATTAAAAAGCTTTTAACATATTCTATTCTTTTTTTGTTTAATTGCTTACATCGGATTTACAAAGTAAGTGGCATTAAATGATAATGGCATTTGCTGATTTCAACTTAGTTTTTATCTAAAAGACTAAGTTATTGATTTTATCAATTTGTTATTACAATTGAGCCTTCAAAATATATTTGTAAAAAAAAGAAATTTCTATTATTTCATCGTATTAAAATGCTTGCTTGTTACAATAGATGCAATATTTTGTAAAATTAAGAAATTTTAAAATATTTCTATTTTTTTAAGGCAGTTTGGAAATAAAAAATATGAACTTTTTGAATAATAAATATTTTAAAAAATTTATTTTAATGCTTGTTTTTTCAAATAGAATTTCGTGAGTGATAATATTAAATTTTTTTTAAATTGTTTCCGAAGTTGCTTATTATCACTACAAAACCACCACGTGGCACAGGCTTTGGCAAAATATGCAAAAAAAAAACAAAAAAAAAGTTATTAAAATATCAACGTTATAAAAAAAAATTGAAAAACGAAAAACCAAAAAAAACAATAAAAAGAAATCCATCACCACAAAAAATGCTTGTATTACAAAATAAAGATGCAATGAAAAGAGTAAAAATTCTTAATACTGTTATTAAGAGATGTTGGAGAAGAATTGAAAGATCGAGTGTGCCAGATAAGGTTGCGAACAATTCCACACATGGGTTGAATGCTCAAGTTTTTTCAACTCCAGTGTGGTGTGGCCAGTGAAAATAATTGCACTTAAACACAAGTTTTGGAGAATTGGTCTCCAGGAGGCCTCCAGGACCATCAGTCCCGGTCGTCCGGGTCGGGAAAGGACGCATTGTAAAAAGTACAATGGAACAACGAACACATCATCACAGGATA
Source organism: Pardosa pseudoannulata (assembly GCA_032207245.1). Classification (NCBI taxonomy): domain Eukaryota; kingdom Metazoa; phylum Arthropoda; class Arachnida; order Araneae; family Lycosidae; genus Pardosa; species Pardosa pseudoannulata. The sequence continues at coordinate 67,841,735 of CM063510.1, forward strand.
ATGGAAAAAGTATAGGGTTGCCTGAGTAGAAAGAAGGAAGGAAAATAATGCAGCGTTCTCTTGGAAATTTTTTTCAGGCGTAGTACCTGGAGTACTTCTTTTACTTTTTAATTTTTTTTTAAATATTTTTAGCATATTTCCTTATCGTTGTTCTATATTTGAACATTGTAATATAGATAAGTGGTATTTACTATAATTAAAGACGATATAAAGCAACTTTGGGTTATAAATGACTTTGAAATAACAACACCAATGTACTACACCACAACATCAACAACAACCTCATAAAACGGCAATTTATCGCCAAATCTATCAACTCTTTTAATCTTTCTCTCTGTAGTATTTTTTTTCTGTATATTATTTTTCAGATGTAGTTTTGCTCTGTCCCGTGCTGGTAGCTGTTTTACGTCATGTAACTTTCGTTTGCTAATTAAATGTTTTTTTTCTATATCATAATATATATATATATATATATATATATATATATATATATATAGTTTCATAGTGATAGTAACGTGCTCAATTAGCGCGCAACAAGGTCAAGTATGTCAGACGAAGGAAACCGGAAACTAGTGAAAAGGTAAGTGAACATTTTTTCACTACCTTATTTTGCCTACCGATGGTATATATCTAACAAGAGGTACTGTCAAGAAAATGATAAGCTCAAAAGATACCCCAAAGTGTAAAAACTTGAATACTTCTGACCTAGTCAATTTAAAACATATCGTAAGCCAGTAGTATAGAAGGACCTATAATAGGGCAAGGCCTAGATCACGGTCTAAGCTAAAATAAGCGTTATAAGTAGTTTTATACTATGCGCGTACAGACAAAAAAAAAATCTATCATTTTATTCATATAGATTTTGAGGCTTTTGATGGGAAATGACACAAAAGATGCTTACATTTATTTTCTCGATAAGGGACCTCTTGATACGCTCGTCAATCTGTATGTCTTGAGCAATCTCGGCCAGTTCTTTGATTCTGTCATGTTCTACCGCCACTATTTCGCGCTTCAGTCGATTCACTTCCTTGGTTAATCTGTCTATGATGTTTCGACTCCGAGTCACCTCATCATTAAGACTGCTCTCCAAGTCTTCCCGTACTTTCAGATCCCTTTCCATTTGGACCTGAAGTGGTAAAAAAACTGCGATGATGATCATCTAGTTCAGTGTTTCGCAGCCGAAAATGCCCCAAAGAACAGTAAAATGTACAGTCTTAAAATATACATCCCCAAGCTGTTGTTTCATAATTCTACGGCCATGGTTGTCTCGCAGTTTGAAGTTGTGTAATACACTTTGGAGAAAAAAATGCATAACTCCAGAGAAGAGAGTCAGACTAAAAGTTTAATTCCTGTAAGAGTCTCTCAAGTGCTAAACCCACCACTGATTCAAAACTCATTCTTTGTAGAGAAATATAATTCCCAGGGTTAGTATTTTCAAGTACAGGCTGTCCTATAAGTTTAAACGAATTTTAAAAATTTCATCGAAAGATTTAACAAATTAACATTTTTGAAACCACTTATAAGGCTACCAATATGGCCCTTTCGACTGGTCGGGATTGGATATTTTTTTTGTAACACATGGATAAATAATTTAAGATGCCACTAAGAGGACGCTGTTGACATCTATTAGTAATGCATATTAACGAAGTTTGTGAATTAACGGTGTTTTTGATGCAGCTTAGAACCCATTTTGAACTCTACGACACAAAAGGCCGTATTTCAGCATTTTGATTGCATATGCTTATTAAATTTAAACTTGAATTCTGAGGTTCAGTATTTACTGCATAAGCATTTTGCATTAACTGCATTATATGGACTTATAGCAAATAAGTCGTTGAATGTGTAGTAATAGGGATATTACAGATCAACACTAAGTTATTTTCGTTCATAACCTCTTTATGGCATTGAGAAATTTTCGCGATCTCAGCAAAAACAAAATATAGAATAAGTATAAAACAACTATATAAAAGTAAAGATTTTCTTGTATATAGTTGTTTTCATTGGTAAATAATAAGTATAGGGAAATAAATTGTTCCGGGATTTGTTTCAAACATACAGAAATTAAGAATAGAAAGTCACGCTTCAGAAGACGAATGCTCTTTGTATCTGATTTTTGGACAAAACTAGCTGAATAACCAGCTAAATATTGATGCAGTTGTTATACTGTTGAACACAAAGCATCTTCAGCGTCTAATGCTATTTGGATTTAAAATGATGAAAATTAGAAAAGTTGATTTACATAAGTATGTAGTGTAAGAGTAATACAACTAATGTTTCTTTAAATTTTCGTTCGTGATCCTAAAATTTCGTTTTGCGGCCCATTTAAAATCGAAGCTCGCAGTGTAAGAAATCCCGTTATGTACTAAATTGAACTTGATTATTTTTAACTTAGTTAATTTGAAATTTAGGATAATTCGAATCATACAAATTCCCTTTGAAGTGCTTATACAATATAATATTAAAATTGGTTAATTCGGTGAAAATTCAAAAAAAGTCTCAGATTCCGAAAAATATGTATTTTTGTCGTAAATTTCCCAAATTTTCATTTAGTATCACCTTTTCAAGTTTATCCTAATCCAATTACAATTGATCGTGGTAAGATATAAGTAGAGCATAAAAAAACACTGAGAAGGTTAACGAAACGTTTTCAGTATAGGTTAATGTGCTTCACTCATATTTGTTTCACATATATGAAGGGGATTGTTCTTTTTTAGGGTTTGTGGTCTATGTCATCTACGAATCATATTTAAATATTTTATCAAGCAGTTGTTATCTGACCGACGTAGAAATTATTGGTTAAATAATGAGAAGGATATTGATGCATTTTATGGGAGATAGAAAAAACAATGATGAAGAATATGTAGTACTAAATACATCGGGAACTAGGTTCTGTTACAAATAATAACATAGGTTTAAATATGAACATATATTTATATTAACATAGAAGTGAAGAGAGCCGTTTCAGAGGCCGTTTAAGATAACTGGAAACATTAACGGCTGAAAAATTTGGCCTCATTTTCAATTTGCTGTAAATTAATGAAAAGTACTAATTACAGTGAAACGTGTCTATAACGATAGTGTAATGACCTAGAACAAATACCTTTAATAGGCAGTTTAATCATTAGTGATCCAAATTTTATGTGCTTATATTCTGTGCATGCAATATGTTGGATTGAATTAAAAGGCAGTGGTGGATTTCTAAATAGACTAGCCTAAATAGGCTATAACCTATGCCTAATTTTTGAAAACAGCCACTAGAAACAACATCAGTTAAACCATCAGTTAACCAATTTACCGTCACATGTCTCTCTAAATTTCCTCCCAAACTTACCAAAAATTTTGGATCGTTTTCTGGCACTGGATCAAACATTGCTGCTTCATTACTTCCTAACATTCTCCTAAATTTATATAAAAAAAATATGGCATTGTAAAAGAAAGTAAGGATATGTATTACCAAGTAGAACAGGAAAAAAATCACAAAAATAAAAAATTATCCTCCTTTATACATTTAGAGGTGCTGAACACAAAACTTGACTTCTTAGTCAGCTGACTCAGAAGTCAAGTTTTGACTTCTGTGTCTATAACTTTCAATTTCGTCTAAACGTCGTACCCATCAATCAGTATCCCATACAATGAAATAATACTTTTGAAGCATTCAGACCTTTCTCTATGCGAAATTTTCTGGATTCACATTCATGTAAAAAATTTACTACCAACTCTGCAAATGATACAGAAATCATTCTGCCTATTTTAAATGACAGACCACTTCGAGGCAGGTGTTTTATTGATAGTCTGATTTGAATAAAACATATCAGTATGATCGCTAAGAGCCTACTTTCGGATACTTTGTGAAACATTTTTTATTGCGTGGAAAACATTTGGTGTCCCACTGATCATATTGGCGAAAACTGAAAATTTTTACGAAACTACTTCTTTTGTTACGAATTTTTAACTTTTCACGACTTTTTTACTCCCCTGGTATATAAAATCCAAATAACACTCATTAACTTAACTGTTTGTAATGCTTAACTATCTGTTTACTTAAAACTATAAAACTTTTGTTGCTTGTAACGGGCTCCTACTTTAACTGGTGTAAGACATTTACGATGCTTTACCAGTTATGCTTTTCTACCTTTTATCCTCCATCTTTTTACAGCAGTCTTTGAAATCGTCTTTAGCCGAAGCAATACCGTGATAACGGAGACGCGTCAAATAAATATTTTTTTAAATGTTAGATGGTTATGAAAAAAAAATGTCAGCTGTAATAAGTCATGGCAATACAGCTATTATCGCTATAAAATCACTAACGAAACATTTTAAATTTCAGAAGAATGCACCTGGTTTTGATGTTCTGCAAGCCATCCTCAATCATGTATAACACGGTCGAATTGTGCTCTATGGAACATTTCAAAATAAATATTCATTTGCAGTTGGATTAAAAATGTTTCAACTCATCGCATTAATTTATTAATACTCAGATGTAACTTTCATGCCTGATGTCACAGATCATGCCTGATATCACCAGTTTCTGCAGTGACCCATTCACGATGTTGCAGAGTTCTATGTCTTGCGCTAGACGATAATGGATTTAGGATGGTTGGTCGGTGAACTTAAAAGAACTTCGGCCGCATCTGGAAACGCGTCAGCTAATCCAGGCGGGTTGGTTGACCGCAAGATTGAGTCACCCTGGTTCTGGAAGGTTCTGGAAGAATCATGCGAGGGGCAACCGGGACCCCTATATAAACAGATTGGCTGAGCCAAGAGAGAGGTTTTTTGGGGGGAGATTTTTATTTTGTGTGGAGGTCGAGAAGAGTCCACTTGTCTCTCCGACTTGCCGGAGCTTGCTTTCTTTCAGAGACCGCAAGAGTCTCTGCTTTCTAAGAAATCGACCTTCGACTTAGGGATCTTATTTCAATTACCTGTAATAATTTTTTTTTTACTTCGTGCTTGGAAGTAGGTCGCTGAGAGTGACACTTTCTCTCATTTTGGGTCATCCTGCATCCTTCGACTCTCCACGAACTCCAGCGAGATACGTACTCTGAGCGTTTCGAGCCTCAGTGTAGAAGTTCAACTGTTCGGATCACTAGACCGGTAGATTATAGTGTCCGAGTCCCATACCGGTACTCATTATCGAACTGTTCTTGTGTTATTAGCTTCAAAGTACCCACGTATGGTATATTTTTAATGTTTATCTCAGAACGAGATCCCAGAAGTAATTGAAATTACTGAATTATGTACATAAATGCATGTAATTATTCCTATGAATAAAGCATTTACTCAAGAGTAATTCGAGTTTCAGCCTGTATCTTTGACGGCCTCGCCTACCCTTACTCCAGTACGTCACAATGTTGGCCAACAGCTTCTAAACCCCATGGGATGGGGAGAATTCCAAATGTTTTCAGTTGATTTTCTTTAAAATTTCTACATTTAAATATTTTGCTAATTAAGGCCTACCATGTTCTACCTACCATGCCAAAGGATTTTTGACCGCTAATATTACTCTAAAGAATTGAATGATCTTAAACATATAGTACGTTAGATCATTTACTTTATTCGCATTATATGTTGGATGGTATAATATATATAAATCCTAACTTTTCTACAAATACTTATGCCCCATTTTCATGAGCTACTATAACCATTCATCATTTATATATCTTAAGTCGCTGTAGTATGCGATACTGTTTTTAAAGAATATATTAAACGTCTCTTAGACATTTCTCCCTTTAAATCGATACAAGATAGCATGTATAGTTGCGTGTATCGGTGTAGCTGTTATATGTTTCGTAAATAAGTGTTTTTTCCACAGTGTATTAAACTGTTTTAATCTATAGAACTTTTCACTTTATTACCTAACATAACAAATTAAAAGTCTTAGAAAAACACTTTTTATATACTCCCTATTCATTCCAATGTGCAAATGCTTTGACGTCAGTGCAATGAAATCTGCTAAACGAAATACCTAATTTTCGTGTCTCAAATGTATGAACTTATCTAACAAACATAAAAACGGCCAATAAAGTTAAAACCAAGTACCCTGTTTCTTTGTGAAAGATAGTTTTGCGCCTTTTTTCAAATCGTAGATTTTGAAAATACTGCCATAAACTGAACAAAAAGACTGAAATGAATTTATCTATAATATCATTTCATAAAATTTGGAAATAAGAGATACACCAGACTTACCGTTGTAGGGAATAAAATAACAATAATATCTAACATTAATTTTTAGCTGCGCTTCAGAGTAATGCAGTGATTACCGATCAGAATTTCATGTAATTACATAGCAGCTGCTAGCCTAACCTCTAGATGTATTACAAATATATGACATGTTTCTATTTCTCTATTATGGGGAATAAAGAAACAATAATGTCTAATAGTAATTTATATATTTAGCTGAACTTTATAGTAAAGCAGCGATTACCGATCATAATTTCATTTACTTACATAGCAGTTGTACATCACTTATAAAGCCTAACCTATAGATCTATTATATATGTGGGACATCTTTCAATCTATTTTTTTAGGGAATGTAGGAAAAATAATGTCTAACAGTAATTATTAGCTGAGCTTCAGAGTAAAGCAGAGAGTATCGATCAGAATTTCATTTACTTACAGAGCCTCTGCTAGCCTAGCCTCTAAATGAATTATATAACTGTTACATCTTTCAACCTCCCTGCGACAGTTCTCTAGATCCCGACGCAGGATATTTGCTTCGATTTCTGCCTCTGCCATGCTGTCCATGATCCTAAAAAGATAATTTAAAATTTAAATAGAAATTATATACACACATATGTTACTATGTTTCTACTCGTTACACACTGGTGTGTAACCAGTAGAAATTCCTTTTAACGATCACACCTGAAGAATATTTTTTAATTGCCAAGGTCAGCTTAGTAATGTAACTATATTGCTACAGTCATATCGTAGAAGGCAATCACTAGAACTCTAGAAATTTTCCTCGAAGCTCCCAAAGGATACATCTGGTGTGGCAGGCCAAGCTTGGGGGTTTTCTTGGTCCCTGCTTCTAAATTAAGAGAACCACAAAGTCGTTCTTTCACTTTAGTATAGCAATGTATCCTCTTCGTGTATCCTCTGCCTTAACCGCTTGGATTGTGAAAAGGAAATTGCCATCAAAAATAGCACTGGTTTGCTGATATATTATACAGTATACAGAATTTATACAGGTTTATATATAAAGTGATGAGGCCAAATTCTAGAAAACTATATATAAGATATCAATACAAACAATTAGAATTCTTCAAAATAGAATCCTTGTACGTCGACACGCATCTATCAAAGAGTTTTCCTCTCTTATAAGGGTATTTCCAGAATACCCTTCCAGTAGTGTGTCGAAGCATCTTGGACCTCAACTACGGTTTTTTGACTGTTATCGTCACTTGAAACACCAAAAAGTTTGCCAGTGCCGAACTGGGACTGTAAGAAAGCTAGAAAAACTTTGAGATTCTGTTTGAGACTACGAAATTGTTGACCACAAAGGTGTAGCATGAAGCATTGTCCTCGTGAAGATAACAACTGGCACAGTTCTACTCATCTGTAAATCTTTGTGTGAACAGCCCTTTTTTATCACTTTCATCGTGGTATGTTATCTTTCCAACTCCTAACTGTATAAGATCAGCAAATCATACCGCGTTGCGCATTGTCTTCATTTCTGCTCATGAATGGGTGTTTTACAGAGAATTCGTTTTCCACAGTCCCTTCACCAATTTTGATGCACTTGTGCCATCTCAATTTTTGATAAGCTTTTACTCCTGAACATATTCTGCATCAGGACTAACATCTTTATAACTAATGTTTTGACTCCCATGCATAATTTAAGGACTTACTGCTGTTCTATAGAACTTTCCTTTATAATCTTCGACCAAGCCTATACACAGGTATCCAATAAAAAATAATACGAGCCCCGCAGAAGTTCGTATGATAGGTTAACTTTCTGCTCCATCAAATTCGCCTTGTACCAGCTTGCTGCTTATAGACAAGGTCCCATTAAAACGACCATACCAACCCCTTGGGAGATCATATGCGACTGATTCAAGGTTGACTTTCTGTTTCATAAAGCCCTCCTTGTACCATCTCAGTGTATATAGACAAGGTCCACTAAACCGACAGTACGAACCCCTCAGAATTTTGTATGCAACTGACTGGAGGTGAACGTCTTGATCCATCAAACCTGCCTTGTACCAAATCACTGAAACGTAAAGTCAATTCAGAAAAATGTAGCTTTCATTAAATTTTATACAAATGCTGTACTTGGCCTAATAGAGGAACCTCGTTGAATCATGGTATAATACTGTGGAATATGAACTTAAAATTTGCAAAATTATGTTCACTGTGCCGACTGTTTTCAAGAATGTGATTTAGTATGTTTTTTTTTTTCGCACTAGGGACACTGATCCAAAAAAAGGTTAGGATCTTCTGGTTTAAATTAAATATTTCCAGTCTATGTTTTCACTTGAAAGATAATTTAATCGGAATTTAGAAACTAAAGAGGATTTTGAATCTTACAAAATGTCATGTGAAATGAGGGATTCCATGTAGACGATTGGGAAAATGCCAAATGTTCATAGGCATGGATAATATTTTTCTTCGTCAAAAATAATTATAAAAAAATCATACCTTTCTTTGTGCTTTTCAACTTTAGCAGCTAACTTTGCTCCTTCCAGAATTTCTTGCATATTGGCTGATATGTTAATCTAATAAAATATACATATCATTGATAGCATTTATATATTTAAATACTAGCTGAAGTACCCAGCGTTACTCAGGCTGACGTAAATAATGAAGCAATTATGCAATTACAGTACTTGATGATACACTTTGGGTACCAAATCCAGGGTGCAAAAACCCTCTCAGAGGAATCATTTTCAGCGGAAGTGCGTAAACACTTGTTTTATAAGCTATTCAACAGCGTAAATCTATTTCCTTTGTAAAATCCAACTTATTTTCTGTCCTAGGTTGAGTAAATGGCAAAAACTTGTCAAAATGATAGTTTTATACTGAAAGGTGTCATTTTGACCCATTTTTGGTAATCTGAGGGAAAAAAAGGTGATATGACCAAAATTGTACAGAATCAAATTTCTAATCGTCTATGTGTCTTCAGAATTTTTTTTTT
>CM063510.1:67855864-68018364 GCA_032207245.1 Pardosa pseudoannulata
CTGGCATCTACTGCTTAAAGCCGGTTCAGAACGGTTATGAATATCCATGTAAACATTGGTGTTCAAACCCACTATCTGAGGTGCCTAAAAGCAAAGCCTTATCCATTCCGCCATCGTTCCGAACTAGCTCTTCAGACTTTTGTATCGATGCATTGTATCATTAACTTTCACAGCGAGTTAGGAAAGCAACACTAATTGGATTGGACGAGTAATATTTTTTTACGTAGGGCACTTGACTGTTAAGCATTCACCCAATATCTACGAAGCTGTTAATAATTTTGCACCACCCGAAGAGTTCATGTACGGACTAAAGTAACATTGCCCCTCTAGGTCCTCGTAATTTAGAAGCAGGGGCAAGCATAAAAACCCCAGTATTTCCTTGACACCTACAGGGGACTTGAGGACATTGCAACCACGAACATATTTTACGTGCCCCAGCAGCCATTCATGAATAAAGGACAAGCAATATTGATTCCATGTGTATTATCGAATAGTTTGAGTCTAAAATAAAATTTAATAATCCAAGCAGAAAGAATGGCCTGAAAATGTTCAGACTATTATCGCAGTGACTGGCAAAAGTTCCCCTACATATCTGATACTCTAATTTTTTGTCTAAATTGGAGGTACTTAAAAATGAGTGGCCTAAACAAGAATAACCAATGTCAGTTTTACGTAAAAACGAGATAGGTTACTTATTAAGCTGACATGCTTCCCAACTTATATATGCAAAAACAACCCAAGTTTTAAAAAAATTAGAACACGAAATTTCAGAGTAAAGTGCGTTCAATATTACTGATATTGCCGCAAAATGAGAGATTGCAAAGAACATTGTCGCTCCGTTGGCAAAGCAGCGGACTCATGAACGAGAGGTTGCGGGTTCGAGCGCAAGCGACGCAAGACGCCTTCGATTTTCCTTTATGTTTATTTCAATTAATTATGCAAATTTATGTAAATTTCAGTTTCCCATTTTCTGCGAGCCTTTCAAGTCTGAAAGGTTACACGAGTGTATAAAAGTAGCGACTCATTCAGTTGCACGAAAATAAAAAGTCTTGAGTTGATCTTGTGCTTTCGTTTCTATTACTGCGTTTATCTCATCTACACTACAATATTAAAATTATTTTGATGAGGAAAAAGGAGAAAAATCATGAAAGACCTTGTGTACAAATATTCTGAAATTTAATATTTTTTCACGATTATTTCACCTTAAAAGACTTTGTAAATAGGTGACATACTCAGACTGACACCGCTTCGGAAAGGGTTTTAAACTCTTTTAATGTGAGTAAACGTCTTTAGTCGGTGACGTCGCATCTTGGAGGCCAGTGCCTCTTTCAACAAGTGAAAAAGATTCAATAGACAATAGCTCCTCCTCGGTCAAAAGTTTAACTGCGACGACTTCAAATGGACCGTGCTCAACACGCAGCCAATGGAATTTTATGAGACCTAAATTTTTAAGAAGACACAACGCGGTAACAAATGTCTCAACATGAATGGCAAGTCGAAAAATGATTATCGATAATACTTCCATATCCGTTTCATGTTGTCATAAGTTGCATTATTCATTATTATGTTCAAAATTATGTGCATTACTATTTATTGATATCCTGTGAAGTTCCATTAATATAATATACTATGTAATATATAAACTGTGAATAGCCAGAAAAAGCCATGTATTTCAACCAGTAGTTTCATAAAAATCAAGTTTTACGCATGTGCAACATGTGCCTTTGAAAGCAAGGATAGACATAAGCATTATCAGCTGTGAGATACCGGAAAGTCGGAGTTCCAGAACCTGAGTGTCTTTCTTAAATATGTACATGGCCTATTCTAGGAACAAACAATCCGGAAATTTTTCTGGGGCGGTATTTTGGATGGGAGTGTGAGAAATATATTGATATCTAAAAACCGAATTAAATCGAAATTTATAAGCATCGGTTTTTTCTTTAACTAAAAATTTTCCATTCATATTACACAGTCCACTCATATTAATGTGATCACCGCCTACTTTTGACGTCAACGTAAGTAACCCATCGCAGAAAGCACATGTCTTCAGCAAATTTGGTAGATATATAAAGTGTGTTGTAGGTATTCGGAAAACATTGCAAATCTTGTAGTTATACAGAAACGGAGCGATTTATTCGACATCAAGAAGGGCATGATCACTAGCTTTTGGGCCAAGTGTGGTGTTGAGGTTCACGTCGATAGGTGGCGTTATTGTCATGATTCAACAGAAAGAAAAATAAATTCTGTGTGGGCGATGTGGCGCCCAATGTTGTATGAAGATGGTGTCTTGAACTGTTAGTCAAAATATACAAAAAATGTGCATTAAAATAAGCTAGTGTTTACGTGTTTACCAAACAAAAGTATTTTTGTGTGACATTCAACAGGTGGAAGTATTCCCGAAATTCCTAGTTTTGTAATCTGTTCACGGTCTGTTTCACCTTGAATGGCAAAATAGCACTATCCGAAATCATCGACGTGTCAAATGTGGTGTCCCACGAGTTACAGATGGCAAAGAGGAACGACTGCTGTGGATATGCGTTCGATCGAATAGACGTGCAACCATTGAGCAATTGACCACCCAAATGAACCAAGGGGCTACCAACAGTGTCTCCATGGCGACGGTTCAGTAAATGTTGCTGATAATGAGCCTACAGAGCAGACGCCTGGTTAATGCACCTATGCTGAATGCTGTTCATCGGCAACGAAGGCTGGAATTTGCACGTCACTACCGCAACTGGATTTCCATTGAATGGAGACAGGTGTTTTTTTTTCTGATAAATCACGTTTTATGCTCCATCTGAAAGATGCGTATACGGCACGAAACATGGAAAAACGAACACCCTGCAACAATTGCCGGAAGAGTTCAAGATGGAGGAGGGAGTATCATGGTTTGGGGAATGTTTTCGTGGAATTCTCTGGTTTCACTCATTGTGGAAGGTACGATGGATCAACATAAGTATGCGTCTATCTTTGCGGACCATGTTCAAACCTACATGCCAATCATTTTTCCTCTGGATTATGGCATCAACTAGCAGGACAATGCGACTGGTTATAAAGCTCGCAGTGCACGTCCGTGGTTCGAAGAGCACCAGGATGAGTTTACCGTATTCTCTTGGTCAGCAAATTCCCCAGACTTGAACCCAATCGAGAATCTGTGGGACCACCTTGATCGGATAGTTCGCACCATGGTTCCTCACCCGCGTAACCAAGCACAGCTGGCCACGGGCAACACCACCTAGAGAGGTGTCTCTAGGAGGCGTTGACTGGAGTCGGCATTGCTCAGCATCCCAGAAAACATCTTTAGAAACCTAATTAACACGTTGAATGCCACGGCAATTTTAAAAAATCTGGCCTAAAATGACAATTTGATTTAATCACATTATATTATTAAAAACTCTAATTCTAGTGCATAGTTATCATCAAAAAGCATAAAAAATGTGTTTAGTTGGCTTCTGTAACAGAAATATCTTCGCGGAAGCCAACTACGAGTTAATTCGGGCGCAGACGCACACAGACACGCTTCGACCTGTAGCTTCTCTAAGGCTGAACGCCTCTATATTCACAAATACGCGTCCATATTCGTCAGTAGTATCTCAGAAATTATAATCGAGTGCATCATATTTACATCTTTCTTCAGTGTTTTGTTTTATAATTATTGTTATAATTAAATTATCAAGAACCCAAAACGGATAAGAAAAGACCACTAACTCAAAAGGAAATTGAGTACTACTCAAATCATCGATATTAGCACTGATATACTACTAATTTATTCGTAGCTGCAGAAAAAGGGCAAATAAACACAGTAAGAAATAATTCGTATTTGGGATCCTGGAAAAGAACGCAATCTACGAGCTATCTCGTAGTTGGCAGTCAATGTGTTAACTCTCTTCTTGCACGTCTCGCAGCGGTACACTCTGCGAAAAGTGGTTATTCTGGATTTCAACAAGTGATCACACTAATGTCACTGGACTATATATATATATATATATATGCTCTTATTATATATCTATTTTTCTATTTTATGGTAGCTTCTTATATTTGTGGCAATTTTTACATTTATTTCTAGGAACCATAAGGAATGTAAATTGCTCAAATTCAAAATTCTGATTAAATTTATCTATGAATTCTAAATTTACAAAGATCAGATTTTCCTTCATTTTTCTTTTATTCTTTCAATTTTTCTTTTTATGTTATTTTTTAAATCCATATTTAGCAAAATTAAATTTCTGTGTAATTCATACAATATTAGCAATACGAAAGAGACAAAAAGTCGCCAATACAAAATATGGCCAATCGGCTCCTATACGAAAGCAACTCAACTTTCACAGGTTTGTATCTATCAAAAATTTATCTAATTTTCATAGTTTTTATCGTTAATGGAGAAAGTAGTATTTTACATTTTTGACTAGATTCGGGAAAACTGCAGCAGGGAGCCCTGAAGTGTGACAGTTAGAATGACATTCAACTGAGTATAGAAAATTGAGTTAAAATATTTCAAAAATACTCCCAATAAAAATATGAAAAGAGACAAAATAAAGTTTTCTTCTCTCTGGAGTAAAATCTACAGACAGGAATAGCAGAAGGCATCTTTGCTACAGAATTTCTACTGGAGACAATAAGGCTCAATCGGCAAAAGCGTCAACCCATAACCCATAAGTAGTGAGCTCGAAGTCCAAAGACCGTTTGTGAACACTAACGTCAGCTGGGACACTCAAAATAAATTCTTAATAAAAATGTCCTCCAAGTTTGAACGATGCCCTGGAAGAGGCGTTCTAGGCCTGGAGGTGCTTACTTCCAAATTACGAGAACCCATTCGGAGCTGAAAGTTGTTCTTTACCCCTATCGGTGCTCTTCATTACCAAAGACGCAACCTTCTCTTCAAATCCAATAGCCTCCGGCCATGAACTTGTCTTTTTTTTTTAAATGTGATTAGAAACAACAACACAATTAAATTCTGGATTTCAAACCGTTGTAGTTCTAGGACGCCTGAGTGGAAGAAAGTTACTTAGGAAGAAAGTTACTATGGTGCCGGGGAGTCTTTCTGCTGGACCTCAAGATATTATTCTGAACGGTTTTCAGCTTTCTGAATCAGTCGCCAGACCCTAGACCGGGGCATACGCATAACAAAACTTGCCGAAGCCTAGTTTTATACAATAAAGTTCATTGCTTAAACAAATGTGGTCATTCTATAAGACACTCGAAACATCCTTACAGTCCTGATAATATTTTTGGGCATTATCAATAATTTTCTGCCAAATAAACCTGCTGTCAAAAATTAAGGATACTGTTCATAAGCCTATAAAAAAGTATTCAGTTTGGCGGAAGAATTTAAACAATGATTTAGAGGGACAGTTAGTATAATGCCAACGTGACAAAGCTCGTAGGCTTAACAAATAGTTGTGTTACTTTCAAATAGAGTACCCGTTTGGCTAATTTAGTGAAATTACTGGTGATGTTTACAAAACACAAATACATAAACTAATTCCCTTTAAGTTTTGAATGCCAGGCAAAGTGCAGAAATAACAAGGCAATTGATGGCAATTAATCCCTCAACAGCTTGCAAAACCAGTAGTCCAAAACTATTTTAAAAAATAGCAATGTGAACTATCGGAAAATGGTAGTATCAATAAGAACCGACATCCAAACAGACATGACAAAACACGTGTTTGATCCGTTTGGATTTTCGGTAAAATCGCTATTTTTCGCCGAAGACAACCAACTCAATTTCACAAAGTTAATAACAAAAGAAAATTAGACACATTTTATGAGTAAAAAAGGTGACATCCCTACAAAGCGGGATAAGGTCAAAATATTAAATCAAAATGTAGACACGGATTCTTTAGAAAGGCGAGAGAAGCAGAATAAAGTTAGGTTACCATTCTCTGAGTTTCATCGCCAAAATGACGAAGGTGCCCTTTACTGATGTCAAACCCAATTAGTTGTCAATAAAAGTTGCAAGCCTATAATATCAAATTCTTAAGTTGAAGCGTACGTTCCGTATCAAAATTGGTTAAAATTCTAATTAGGTTCTCTAATTTTATAGTATAATTTTCATTTCAGTTAAAACGTGATCCTACCATTGTGTGAGATGACAGTTTATAAATATAACTCAAGCATTTATAACTACAACATTTTACAACTTTGTCTTTCAGCAATTTGTCTTTTTATTACTAATATCTTAAATATGTTCTACAAATATTGGTACAAATGCATTATAGACGCCGTGTTTTTTCGTCAAATTTAGCTACTTTTCGGCTGTTTTCTGGGGCAATGAGTGGGTTGATGTATTTGCCCTGACTTTAGTTATGGGGTATGGCAGCTCTGGTGTGTTCTTGCACCCCATTGGTGCACGGGATTTCTGACGTCAGTACACGGTACTATTCCAGAAATTTGCTGTTAGCTGTTCTTTTGGCTTCCAGACGGGTGGTGTCGCCTAGGTCATGTTGTATTTTTTTTCTTATCATTTTCTGGGATTTAGTAATTTAGTTATGGCGGGTGTAGTTATTTCGGTTCTTACTTTTTTTAAAATTGTTAAAAAGTCTCAGGATATTCTTAGGCCTGAGGTGGGTTTTGCATTTCATTCTAAACGATTCATTTGCGATTTTTCAAAACACGCGTTTTTCGGTTGGTCTGTTGGCGGATGGGGCCAGCGTCTATAACGCATCTGTTCCCAAATATCAGTTCATTACTGAAATTCAAGTAGGCGTGCTTAAATAGGATAGTCTTGTACTTCCAAACTGCATTATTGGTGAAAGAGTTAATTTCGTTTACATTGTCAGACGTTTAATCCGAACATTTACTGAATATTACATTTAATTTTAAAAAATGACCACAGTGGTTTGACACAAAAACAGGGTATTCCCGCAAACTTGGCGATAAAGCTCTGAGCATGGTAACCTAACATTTTCTCCTGATCACGCCATGTCTAAACAATCTGTATCTATATTTTAATTTATATTATATTTGTATCCAGCTCTCCTTATGCAACCCTTTGCTTATATATTAAATGCCCGTGATGTTTTAAAAAAAATAAATATAGTGAATCATTAATCGTTCCCTATAGCTAATTTTTAATAAATTGGAGCTGTTGGCTTTGTAAACTGTTGAGGGATTAATTGCCCGTGGCTTGACTAAAGAACTGGGTTCCCCCACCACCTTGGCAATAATGGTTTAAGTATGGTCGCCTAACATTTTCTCCTGATCTCCCAGTGTCCAAACAATATGTATCTATATTATAATTTATATGATATTTGCATCCAACTCGCCTTGTGTAACTCTTTTCTTATATATTAAAAGTGCGCAATACTTAAAAAAATTAGATATAACAAACCATTAATGATTTACTATGGCTGATTTTTAATAATTTGGAGTTAAGTTTGTAAACTTTTAAGGAATTAATTGCCCATAAATATAAATGTCCGGTTTTCAAGTAGTTTTCTTTAATTAAATAAAGAGTATATAATTCTATTACAATGGCGAACTGTGCATTAATTAAAGTCTCCAGAAAAAGCAAGAAATACAATGTTTGGATGTATTACCTTTGTGTTTTAGTAAATATCGCCAATATTTTAGCCAAATTTGTCAAGGGGAACCCAATTCTTAAGTAGTCCCATTGCCCATAAATATAAATGTCTGGTTTCTAAGTGGTTTTGGTTAATTAAGGAAAATTAAATAATTATATTATAATGGCGCATTCTGCATCAATTAAAGTCACCAAAATAGCAAGGAATACAATGAATGGGATACCATGGTCTTTTAGTAAACATCGCCAATAGTTTTCCCAGATTTGCCAAGGAGTACTCTATTTTTTATTACCACTATAGTCAATAATAGAAATAATAATTACAAACTTACAATCAAAATATTATATTCTTACTATTTAAAAGCTATCTATCTATCTGCTATTCCGGGATATTAATTTTGCTGTAAAAGAATTTTGAAAGCTATTGTATAAATGAGGAAACTTTATAAACAAGATGTATGCCTACGTAACGTCACGTGACATTATTTCCTTAGTCGTTTACGTTGCCAAAGATAAATATCTACAGAACTAAACTTTTGAATGCTATCAAAAATTTAAAGTACATGAACTTTATTATGGTTGTTACCAAATTTTAATCAAAATCATTGTTTATGTAAATTGAGACTCTACTATTAAACAAAATATCTTTTCCTACATTCTTCAAACCAATAATTAGGCAGACTATAAATTATAGTTATAAAGGCCGGTCTCATCAAAGTCATTTAACGGTTAACCGTGATTAACCCATGGGGCCAACTAACAATGGGGCGCAATTCTCCTTTTAAACAGAGATTAACCATGGTTAGCAGTTAAACAAATTTGGTGAGACTGGCCCTAAATCTAATGGGTGAGGCTCTGCCTTGCGTAATCAGAATTTGTGGATTCGAATCTGATTGTAGTCCGATATATTCATAGCTGTTTGCAATATTGTTTACTTTCAGCGTATTGTTTGAAAATATACGTAAATACAGGCATCAAAATTCATTCAGATATTATTAAAATGAATATTCAAAATTTCAAAGCTAAGCTTTGTTCGTACTTCCTTACAGACGTAAAAGAAAAGGACTCGATGTCCAGCAACTCTTGAATCCCAACATCGAGTCCTTTTCCTACTTTCTTTCCCCGCCTTTACACCTAGGTTCAACGTCCCTTTTTTTTCTCTGTCCCAATCACTTGTTAGTGAAATTTTCCCACATCTGCCCCCCCCCTTTGGGTGTGCAGGTGGGCTCATTAAAATGACCCCTTTGGTGAAAGGACATTATTGCTTAGCCTCTACCCCCATATCTCAAGGCAATATACCTGCCTGGGATTGACCGTTACACTTGTACCACTCCGTGAGCTATACTCCTCCGCAGGGGTCCCTACTAAAACTCGAAGTCAACAGTTGCACCTAAATTCCTCTTGGAAATTTAGTCACAGCTGTGTATGCACGTGCTGACCATCGTGGGAAAGTACATCGGTACAAGAATATTACTTTTTAATGTCAGACATAATAAAAAAAATTCAATTTATGCGATTCTTTGAATAGAAACATATTAAAATGTCGACTTCTCCCATGTAAACAACAATGTCGGTGTTTTCATGAATTGTGACGTCACAAATTAGGCCGAGAAAAAGTAGCGTTTTCGAGCGACGTTAAAGAGTCCGATATAAAACCCATTAAAAATCCCTAATTAGGGCCCCAAATGAAATGAAAAAAGGTATTTTGCTTCTTACTTATTTGTCTTCTATAGTTTAAAAATAAAATTCGAAAACGTGAAATTTCTGCATTCTTAAAATGCGAGAAGGGCAGAGGGAATTTTATTTTCCACACAGGTTAACATTAAGCGGGAATAATCCAATATGCAGTTAAATAAATAAGGCAATAAAGTTAACATAAATATTAATAATGGGTAAATTTAGAGTCTTCCTCTTTCCTTTTCTTAAAAAAAAATCCACTCTCCTTTACTTGTTTTTTTTTTTTTTTTTTTTTCAATAAATCCTATTTAGATATTTTGGAGTAGTAAGTGGCCAGAAAGCCCTGATGCTAAAATAGGTATAATAATTTTCTACACTGTGTATAATTTTCTAAAATATCAGTATTCAATACAGAAAGATTGTCACACCAAATATTTTTAGGTTCAATTTATTTCTGTAAATACTTTTTTAAATCTTTATTCAGAGACATGTTTTGTTATTCATGTTTGGAAAATCAGACATCAAAAATATTTAATATTATTCTAAAGTTCATGAAAATACATGAATATATCTACAAAGAAAAGAAAATCTATCATTGAAAATTAAGTCAAATATAGAAAATATTATTGATTATTCTCTATGTAGAAGAATTATGATTGACTTTCAATACCCGGCATAAATGGGAGGTGTTCAGAAGAACTTTTATTTTATCCATAGGTTAACTCTGAGCACGTGGAATCCAATGTGGTAGAGCAGGCATGCCTAAACCGCGGCCCATGGGCCACATGCGGACCATTTAAAAACTTTTTGAGGCCCAATTGATGTTTTCAACTGTCTATATAGTTTCAGTCATTTTGACTATATACAATTGAAACATAGAATTTTAGTTGTTAATGTTTGCAATAATAAATATCACATATTACGTACTTTAACACTTGATAGTAAACAACGTAAACCTGGTCTTTGAGTAGGGTTGGACAGGTTACGTTGAAATTTGAGCGTTCTAGAATATTCTGTCAATCGGCCATTACTTATATAACCAGATGACTAGCGTTACGTGCACGTGCTCTGTCCGACCAGTCAGTGGAAAGTTGTATCGAAAGAAAGTTATAAATTATATTTATGGCTATTGTGAAGTTAGCATTAATTGTAAATGAATAATTAAAGTATTGTTTATTTAGAAAACGCAAGCTAACGATGCGTTTGAAATTCTAACCTCCAAAATATTTAATTTGATGTATAAAACAGTACTTTAGTGATATAAGTGAACTTCCGGATGATTAATGGCTTCTAGATTTATGTTTTTTAACAGATATAACAATAAAACTGAATGAACTAAATCAGAAGTTACAAGGTGAAAATATATGAATAAAAACAAATGAAAAATATGCATATTTTGAATATTGCACGATAAAAAATATTTTTGAATAATTTGTTGTTTTATTTTTATATGTGCGGCCCACCTCAGTTTAATAAATTGTCTTTTGGCCCATCAACGATTTGGGTTGGTCACTTCTGTAGTAGAGCATAATTCAAACAACTAAATTAAGCTAAGACCCGATATTAGGTTAGTTTGAAAGTACTACAAGACACTAAATAATTTTTATTAATATAAACAAGAACTCAAATCTCCTAATCAAACAAAAAAAACTGCTGTGAGGAATGGCCAAATGGTTATAGCGCTGATCGTCGATACCAGAGTCAAGGTCAAGGTCAAGGTAATTGGGTTAACGGAGTACCTAGCGAAGTGGAACGTCTTCACTTTAACCTCCGAACGTGAAAAGAACAAAACATAAATTTAGGCCTCTAGGCAAAAAGTAATCCAAACAAAAATTTAATACGCTCCAGCTCACAAGAGAGCGAGGAGGTGAGAACGTTCTCATAAAAAATTATGAGTAACCAACGCGTTGTCTAATTAAAGGATAATTAGACTGTAACCTTGACAGTGACCATAAGGGATGGTTAACAGAATTATACAGATTCTACAACATGTTGCTCAAAAAAATTCATAGTAAGGTAAAACAATAAACAAAAATAGGGACCATAAGAATTGCAACTTGGTACAATAGAAATTAGCCAAAGTGACAGCACTAACAAAAAGATATATTTTTGGTTTTAATAAAAAATTTTAATTTTTATTAAGCATTTTTTCAGTTTTTTATATTTTTTATAACATAAAACAAGACGATACATTACAAAAACAAAATAAGCTAAAGCAAAGTAGCGGAATGATATGATACCCAAAAAATTGGAAAAATTAAATAAAATAAGCCAAAAAAAAAAGAAAACGGTACTTCACTAATAAAAAATAATTGAAAACAATATAAAAGATTAAAACACTTAAAATCAGGAAAATTGGTAAAATTGCCGGTTGTGGTCATCGCCAGGGATCGAACCATCAACCACAGGAGAGTGCAGAAATGAGCGGACACGCAAACGAGCGTGTCGATACCAGAGTTCGTTGGTTCGAATCCCACTGTGGCATGGATGCTCGTAGCCGTTCGGAATCGGCTTTAACCAGTAGATCCCAGTCTCATTATACCTCGTGTTGCATAAAAGTAGATCGTAGCGACTCCAACCTAATCAAATTAGTGCTTACTACAGAAGAAACATGAAACACAAGCAATAACAGAAGTTAGACAAGAAGCCCTGTTTTTCCCTTCTTTGAATTGAAATTACCATGGTGGAAAATTTCAACCCGGAAGAAATGATTATTTCCGAATCCGAAACAATAATTGAAAAAACCCGGAATTCCGGGGAAACTCCCGAAGCACAATCCCTACTGCATACATTTAGCACCAATTTACCATTTTGTTTTTTAAAAATAATATCTTTTAGAAAGATATACAAATTTTGCTTGATTTTTATAGTGAAATCAAAGTATTTAGCATGACACTTAACAGCTATTTTTCCACCTGATTATGATATTACACACACAAATACAATTGTTTAATTACTCTTCATACCTATAAGTAGAAATTCCTGCTCAAAAATTTTAAATACTTCTAACTAATTGTAATTAAACTCTGAGATGTGCTATTAATTGCATTCTGTGTTAATAACTAATTAATATTCACCGATTACATATAATTCAATTAAAGGTAATTGACTACTTTTAATTATGGGAGGAAGACGCTATATGTCCAGTATATAAAAAAGGAGATAAATTTGAGTGTGAGAACTATAGAGGAATCACCCTCTTAAACACAGCATTTAAGGTTCTGACTACATTTTGTATAAACGACTATTACCATTGTAACGATCTCTCGTTACATTAAATTTTCAGATACAGAATTATCTACGACCGTGTGAAAAACCGGCATAACGTAGAAGAATAGCAAAAGTGCTTTTTGTGAGCACTTGAACTGAGCTCTTATGAAAGGACTAGGAAAGGTCTAGTGAAAGGACGTTGTTTCGCGCAGAATAGGATGCTGAATAGAGGATTGTTAACAACGATGACCATCTCAATCATTGTGTCTGGGAAATTCATTAGGATGCTGGCGAAGTGTTTCCAGTGTTCGTTTCAATGGCATCCCGGAGAAAGAGTTTCATACGACAGCAATCCTCTACATTGTAAGGGAAGCAGCAATACATTCATCTAAGGGTTTGTCCAGAGACATCGATTAATGATCGGCGAGATTGCTCCCGATTACTGCAAACTTCCCTGGCACCTGTCCGGCGAGAGAGTCTACGCGTGTTTTCCCCACCACGTTATCAACCAGCTGTCTGATCAGCTGAGATGGACATTTTGCCCAGACGAAGATATAAAAAGGCCACAGTTCGAGGCCCAGAGAGATTTTCTGACCGATCGAGTGTCCTGTGATCGGCCGAGAACGTCCAGGCGAACGACAGAGTGTTCTCCCCCCCCCCTTTTTTTCTCTCTTCAAACGATTAGGAAGCTGATTCCTGCAACGATCATCATTTTCATGTGTAGATATTCATCATTTTCATTGTATTTATCATACTTCAACATTGTGTTTCTAAATAAATATCTTTAGTCTGTATGTAGGCCTCCGCTATCCTTTTTCGGGCTCACTTAGAGCCCCGGTACGCTACACCATATACAGAAAAAATTATTGGAAATTATCAATGTGGATTTCAAAGAGGGTGATCAACCATAGACCAGATCCACACAATCAGGCAGATCCTTGAAAAAAACGAAAGAATTTAATATTGATACTTACCATTTATTCATAGACTTTAAGGCAGCATATGACAACATTGACAGAATAAAATTATATGATGCAATGATTGAATTAGAAATACCTGAGAAACTAGTAAATCTTACTAAAATGACTCTTAATAGAGTTAAATGTAAAATTAAACTTGGCACCAACCTATCTGAATGCTTTTTAAAGAAAAAAAGGCTGAAGCAGGTAGATTCCCTGTCATGTCTATTATTTAATATCTCATAGGAAAAAGCTATAAGAGATTCAGGTATTCAGACACGATCAATGATTTTTCAAAATTCTATACAAATTGTAGCATATGCAGATGATATTGACATAATTGGGAGAACCCGAAAATATACGTGAAATTTTTTCCGCACTCGAACCGGCACCTAAAAATATTGACTAACAATAAACATAGAAAAATCAAAGTTTATGGTAGTAACACATTGGAGACAATAGGAGATTACAGCTTTGAAAATGTTGAACAGTTCAAATATCTAGGCTCAATCATAACAAAAAATAATGATATTAAAACTGAAATTAGGAACAGATTAAATATGGCAAATAATTGTTATTAAGGACTGTGAAATCACTTTAAATCAAAGCACTTAGGCATAAAACCCAAAATTAATCTTTATAAAACTTTAACAAAGCCAATAATTATGTATGGAAGCGAGTGCTGGACTATGAACAAATCTGAGGAAAATAAGCTATTAATATTTGAATGAAAAATACTAAGAAAAATATTTGGAGCTGTTAAAGAAAATAATGTATGGAGAATCCATTATAATCATGAACTATACTCTAAATTCGAACAACCAAATATTGTGAAAACTATAAAGATTTATCAATTAAGGTGGTCGGGACACATTTATAAATGCAATGATTTAAACCCAACAAAAAAAGTTACATTTCAAAAAGTTGATGGAAAAGGGAAAAGAGTTAGACCAAACACCAGGTGGATTGATATGGTTGAGAAAACGCTGCATGAAATTGGAGTCAACCAGAGGAGAACTGTGGCGGTGGACGGTTCCAGATGGAAGAAACTTTTAGAGACAGCCTTGGCCTGTAGAAGACTGTAGTGATAAAGAAGATTGCTTTTAATCAAGGCCGTAGGCAAGGAAGGGGATTTAGGGGACTAGTGTAACGATCCGTTACATGACCCAAAAAGAACGAGGAGCCGAAGGTGACCTTTCGCCGTGGACTCACGATTAGCCTCTAATAGAACCAGGTGGTCTAAGCACCCTAATTGAAAACTGTTCGTTGCAGGCTCCTCATCGTCTGGCCATTGTAAACCTGCTGAATGGAACGACTTTGTGAACGAGTGTAAATAATTAAAGTGCACCTTGCCGCCCATTAGCGGTTACAAAAAAGGCCATTAGGTTGATTAAGTCGATGGATCTGAGGAAATGCCGTCGACACATCTGGAAACAGTACAGCTGATCCAAGGCTTGGGAGTGACCACAAGATTACGTCACCCGGGTTCTGGAAGTTTCTCGAAGGACCGAGAAAGGAAGCGAGTGCCGCGATATAAAAGGAGGGACAGGACTAGAACGGAGGCTTTTTGTTTCTTCTCGAGGCTTCTACCTGCTAGAGCCTGGTCGCTCGAGGACCGCTCGTATCTCCGTGTCTGGAGTTTTTTTTTTTTTAGAGACCGCCAGCGTCTCTGTTGCTAGAAAGTCGACCTGCGACTTGGGAATTCCTTCCCCGTTATCTGCTAATTGTTAGTTAACTTCTTGCATAGAAGTAGACAGCCGAGAGTGACTTTGCACTCTAATTTTGGATCGTCTTGCATCCTGAGTTTTTCTTCACGAATCCCAGCGTGATACGCACTCGGAACCTCCGAACTTGCTGTAAAAGCCAACTGTGCTAATCGACAGACGGAGTGATCGTGTCAGCATTAGTCTCGGCACTAATTAGTTCCCAACTCTTGTGATTGAATGCCCTAGCCGTACTGTTCCGGTATCCCACACATCCTTGTGTGTGAATATTATCTCTGTACGAGATCCCTGAATGTTATCATCTACTGAATTTGTACATAGCTGTACATAATTTATTCTATTGAATAAAGAATTTAATCCAGAATACCTAAATTTCTAGCCTGTTTCATTGACGGCCTCGTCTACTTTATTCCCAGTACGTTACACCAGTCCCTCCCCGAAATTCCAACAGACAGTTTCGTGGAATGAAAATTGACCACGTGTGTGGTATGTCATCTGCCTAGCTGTGCATAGACAACAGGGTTCTCAGAAAGAGACTGCTTCGGCCATAAATGTCTTACGGAACCTTCAAAGACTTTTATCTACCCCCATACTCTAGGATCATTCATCTCAAGATCATTTTCCGTAATCTGTTGTATATCGTCTTCCTGTTTGAGGTGCTCCATGGTGAATATTTTGACACAGATTCTGTCTTCTAAAACAGCTTCAACTTATTACGTTAGACTAGATTTTGGTATATAGCTACATGAGAGACAAATTTAAACGAATAAATGTGAAAACGATTTTTAATGTTAATTATACTTTAAAACTCATTGTGCAGATGCTTCATCATTTATTCTAAGCTTTAATTTTTTTCATTATATCATTTATTAATCATTTTGTTATTTTAAAACCCTACTGTGCTATTGTACTCATTAGAGTTATACAGACATATTAAAAAAACCTGTAGTTTTACTCAAGTATCATTCACAAAAAAACGAAGTCTTTCCCCTTGGTCCACCGAAAAAAAATAACTTTTGGCTACGGTTTGCTTTTAATTATATTGTATTTTTGAAATAACATACCTAAGATTTGGGAGTTTTGACGGTTTGATCTGGTTTAAACATATGTCACGTCAAGAACCCAACCCTGCCTGCTATATAAAAATTTTGTAAAAGAAAAACCTCATTTTATTAATATGAATAACACATTTTATTTAAATTTAATGTTCTTCAAAAATTTCTAACTAAAGAAATTAAGGCATTTCTGTTTGATGTTTATTCCTTTCACTCTACTAAAATAAAATTATAATTTCATACCAAAAATAACTACATTTTTGGCATGATTATTTAAAGAGATCCAAACTGCCAATCATAAATATTACATCACATGATAAATAAAATGCTAAATATGTTTAATTTTGTAAAATCATAAACTATGTTATCCATGACAATGGATTAGATTGAAATGTGACAAAATAGTGAAATAAAACTAAAAAGAATGAAGTATGACAGATAAAAATAGAAAAAAAATTAAAACCCTAAAGTAATCCTGATATAAAAACATAAAAAATTTTGATTTTGAAGAATATTTGTAACATTATCACATGAATTAAGATTTTTTTTTTAAATTTTAAGATTCTTTGCATGCAGTTAAAAGGTAAATGTGTCAAAATATAGTCCCCAAACCCAATTTAGGTTTTAAAAATAAAGCATTTTCTTTCCATCCTACCCTTGACTCTTGAAATATTTTACCTGCCTAAAACCTTTCCAAGAATGACATTTATTAGCATACAAAATTTTGTAAAGATTGGTCCAGTCATTTAGAAATGCTTTGTGAGTATTATGTACACACATTCAAAGGAGATAATATCTGAATGTTTTAATCTCCAACTCTATTTTTCAATAATGTCCATGTTTTCCATTTAAAAACAAAAGAAAATGGACTATATCCAGCCCAAAAATTTTTCAGTTGAATTTTTAACTCCTGTGAATATTGTAAAAAAAAAAAAAAAAAAAAAAAAAAAAGGTATAAAACAAGGTTGGAAAAAAATCATTTTTTTTTAATTAAAAAAAATCAGATTTATTTGATTTAAATCGGATTTCTTTGATTTTTTTTCTGAATACTGATTTTAAATGTTGTTTTTATGTTTTTTGCAATATACATAGAATAGTTTCTTATAAGAAGTAACCTCTTATCTATCTAGTATATTCTACACACTGATTACCTAAAATTAAATATATATTTTTTAATCTAAATACATTCCATTATTTTGTAATTGGATAGAGCAAACTAAATAAGATGTACATTTAAAGAAGAAATTAAATATTGTTTGAATGCAAACAATTTATTTAAAAAAAAAACAAATCACAATTATATCAATATTTTTTAAGCACCGAATTATGGATTTATTTGTTTCAATAAAAACACTAGCTTTGATGCTTTAATTGGTTCCACACCTAATTGGTTATGAAGGCTATAATGAACAATACCAAAAGAAGAAAACTGTCTTTACATTCCAGCAGATGAAACCACGGCTGTTGTTATTTGGTAGACAAACTGGATTTCAAGTTCTGTAATACTCTTTACCTCCCATTACATAAAATGAATTCCACCAGTCATATTCGGTCAATAAAATCAAATATTTCCCCTTGGCCGGTTAGTCCTTCTAGAAAGCACGATGTAATTCTAACCCGTCTTCGCATCGGGCATACTCGCTTCACTCATCGTCATTTAATTTTGGGGGAAAATGCACCCATTTGTCGTCATTGTACGATTACTATGACCGTGAAGCATATACTTGTCGAGTGTCCTTTGTACGCCAATCAGCGTTTTTACTATTTTTCTTCTAATAATCTGCCTTTATGTGATATTTTAAATTCTGTTCCGAATAAAAACATTTTTATATTCTTAAAAGAAATTGGTTTTTATCCTCACATTTAATTGTGTAATTTTTTCCTTTTTATTGACCTCTACATTTTTAATCTTGTCTTTTGTATTCTTGTTTACATCTGTTTTAATTGCTACTATTGTGTAATTTTATTTATGCGTATTACGGTTATTTATCCTGTTTTACTATTTTACTATTTCTAATCTTTGCATCATGAAGTTGGCGTACCTCGTGTTTGGCACATTATGTCCTTTCAGGATCCAGTGCCATAAAGCCCAATAAAACCAAACCACCAGTCATAATCAATCATTGCACTACCCCTACTACATACTTTCTGATAACATCCCTAAATTCTTAGAAAGCACATGCTATCTATTTACACTTATTTACTGATTGGTATTACTGTGCTGACTGATTCCCAATTCTCCTGTCTTTGGAATATAGGTTTTAAAAGAAGTGAAAAAAAATTATTTAAATCAATGATTTTTTTTTAAATCAATTGATTTAAATCATGCCAACCTTGGTATAAAAGGAAAAAAATCTTATAAAAATAAATAAGTAACAGTTTTATAATCCAAAAATCTTAAATGTTATTCTCTACTAACAATTTATAACTACTTTTTTCTGTTAATTATAAGAAATTATATAATTTCTATTGGATAATTTAAGAGGACATTATATCCCAAATATAATCAAAATATCAAACTATTTTTTATTAACTCAAATTATTATTCTAACTTTTCTACACTTGCTTGCAAAATTTGAAATTTGTATCAACCATATTTCAAAAATGAGTTAGTTATGATTATGTTTTCAGTTACAGAAGATTTTCTTAAATAAAAATTTTAAATGTTTTCTTCATTTCTGTTTTTTATGGAATTCTAAGCTTTAAAAAAATAATAAAGGTTTTTTTTTCATTTAAAATAATAGTTTATTCATACAGGTTTTTTATAATGCATAGAACAAAACTATGCATGAAATTAAGTACATATATATAGTATATACATAAACATAAATAAGAAAGAAACTTTATTATTTTTCACTGTAAAAGTCAGTATAATGTTTATACCATAAAATTTTAGAGCCATCTGAAAATGCATTCACAGTCTTAAATAAAAGACATTAATAGATCACAAAAAGCATTTTGAAGTAAAAATATTAATATTTGAAAAAGTTTTGAAATATTTGAAAAGGATCTTAAAACTTTAAAAAGTAAATAATAAGTAAAAAGTTTTCTTTCCTGAATATGCCTTAAATTGTATTCTAAAGTACAAATTAAGTAGGTTTACAATAATACTTAAAATAAAGAAAATATATAAGAGGGTACTTTATCCTTTTAAACCAGAAAATAATTATGATAGCTTCACATAACATTTCATTTGAATAGCATTTTGACAGCTCAGAAATACATTTTACTAAGTAACTTATCACACAGTAAATATACTCAACACCAAAGTCCCTATTTTAAAATGTCTGTAAATAACTGAGAAATCATTTTAAATCAAAACACTTAGGCATAAAAACCAAAATTAATCTTTATAAAACTTTAGTAAAGCCAATAATTATGCATGGAAGCGAGTATTGGACTATGAATAAATCTGAGGAAAATAAGCTATTAATATTTGAACGAAAAATACTAAGAAAAATATTTGGAACTGTTAAAGAAAATAGTGTATGGAGAATCCGTTATAATCATAAACTATACTCTAAATTCAGACAACCAAATATTGTGAAAACTATAAAGATCTATCAAAAGGTGGTTGGGACACATTTATAGATACAATGTCTTAAACCCAACAAAAAAAGTTACATTTCAAAAAGTTGATGGAAAAACGAAAAGAGGTAGGCCAAACACTAGGTGGATTGATATGGTTGAGAAAACGCTGCATGATATTGGAGTCAACCAGTGGAGAACTGTGGTGGCGGATGGTTCCAGATGGAAGAAACTTTTAGAGATAGCCTTGACCTCTAGAAAGCTGTAGTGCTACAGAAGAAGTCATTGTTTTACTACTTTTCATCATACCAGAATTTATTAGTAGCTTCAGATGCAACAAAGAAAATTAATAAATGGCTTGACCTCATAGCATATCTTTAACAATTACACTTCTCAATCAATAAAGATAGTGATCTCATAGCCAGAAGGTAGTGGGATTAAGGCTTAAGTCAGCCAAAAGTCCACTATGTTCCTTAATGGTGGCTGGGGGGGGGGGGGCAAAAAATAGGTTCATGATTACATCTTCCAATTTTCAAAATGATACTTCTGGAGGTCTAGAGGGTCTTCTGCTTGGTCCTTGCCTTCTAAATTATGAGGATTCAATCTTAGAAGTCCAATCTCTCAACGTCATGATAAACATCTTTCCATGAAAAGTCATATGACTTCTAAATTGACCAACCAACCAACAATGAAGGTTAGCTTTAGGTGTAAAAGAGAAGACAACATACAGAAACCAATTTCATTTTTGCTCATGACCCCTTTGTACATTTGATTCATTTTCTTTCATTCAATATAAATTGTGTTTAGATCGTAGCATTTGGAAAACATGCTTCATAACAATTATGAAGTACAACATAAAAGGAAATAAGCATCATAGAATGTCTAACATTTTAATAGCTTCCAATGTGTACTAGGAAGCATACTACCCACCAAAACAGAAGATAAAATCAAATAAACTTAATCTAATAATTTAAATTAATTAATTTCTTAATATCAATTCAAAAAGTATTTGAATTAACCATTTCTAGGAAAAATGGTATAGTGTTAAAATGAATTGTAGCAATGATATTAGCAATAGAAGTTCTCATACCTTTTTATGTTCCTAAAAATTATTGAATATTCTTAATGGTTCTTCCATTGCATGTGAAAGGGACTTTTTCAAAATTTGTTCACTCATTTCAAGGACAATTATTAAAATCTGATTTAAAATATCCTTTTTTTTTTTTTTTTGTTATATTTCAAATATACTTTATGATACTACAGGTAAAATGAATATTTTTTTTAATTACTTGCTTTATGTATAACAGGAAATTTTGATTTTAAACACATATGCTGTACAGATCTCTTACGAAAAAAAGGTCTAAGTAATGTTTATTTGAAGGTTTTAATAAGCTTTTTTTCAGTTGAATGGTTAGTTAGAGATTACTAATTTTTTTATTAAATCTATAATAAAAAAAACCTTGTTGATACTTTTATGTGTGTGTATATATACACACACATACATAATAAAAATTGGTTTGAAAAGCAAATTAACAAATAAAAATACTATAAATCATTTTTTATTTCTTAAATAAAAAGTAAGTCTAAAGAAGGGACTATAACACTTGACCTATGATACCTAATATCCCTTAAAATCTGAATGCTTAACAATATTCTTAGTTTTAAAAAATATGTACCATTTCTCATTTATATTTCAGTAAATTTTTACTATGAATGTAAAGCAACAATATAATAAAAAAATGTTTTTTCAATGTGAAGTAGTATTTTAATTTTTTAAGTTAACAAAGAAAACAGTAAGTTTATTATATTCATTATAGTACTCTGAAATCAATTTTATTCCTTTAAATCTTAAAATAAACTTAATACTCTTTTATGTATTTTTAAAATTTTCAAAACTTTGTATTTGGCAGTTTTTATCAAATAACATTTTGTTACATTATTCCAACCAAATTTACATACTTAAAAAACTTTTGGAATGCTTGTTCTGAAATACATAAAACTGATTTTTAAAAAATGCTAAAATATTAATGAATAAATTTAGTATCTTGCACTTTTCTTTTCAATTTTATTTTATTTTTTTTTTTTGTAAGTAAAATTTACAAGATTTTTTGGGTAGATGGGTGGGCAGAAAGCCCTGATGCTGTATGATATAATGGTTTTCTTAATGTGTTTAATTTTCTAAAATATCAGTATTCAATACATGAAGATTTGTCCTAGATTCAATTTATTTCTACAAATACTTTAATTTTTATTTTTTAAAAATGATTTGTTTTCACTTATTAAATTTGGAATTTTAGTCATCTAAAATATTTAATTTTATTCAAAGTTCTTCAAAATATATGCTATGAAATATTTTAGTCATCTAAAATATTTAATTTTATCCAAAGTTCTTCAAAATATATGCTATGAAATACCATCATAGAAAATTATGTGAAATACAGGAAAAATAGATTATTTGTAATTCTATACACAGAAAAATTAGAAAAGACTTTTAATGCCCAGCAAAAAGTATAAAAATTGACAGGCAATTTATGGATATTAATTAACTAATATAATAATTCCTGGTTACTGAATACAATTTTCTAGCATCTATTTACCCCTTTAAATAGGTGTGTTTTGTATGCGTAAAATATTGGCCTTACTATATTTTTCTTTATCCAACACTTACTCTTTACAGGGTATCTGCCAAAATATAATTTTTCAAATCCATGAATTTTCATGACTTTCCCTGATTTAGCAGATCATTTCCCATGACTTTAAAAAGCTTTCGTTAAAGTATATATGAATAAAACTTCTGATGTACATGCAAATAAAATAAATGCTTTTAGAGAAATTACAGGAATTTTATCATAAAAAAAACTATAAACTTATAAGGTAAGTGTTAATAAACTCACATACATAAAAATAAATTGTTGTATCTACATACCTAAGTTTAATCATATAGCAATTTTTCAATCAAAATGTTTCCAATTTGAATTCAGGGTACTTTGGTATTATCCAGATGACCAAGAATAATAGCCAAATATAACCCTATAATGTTTATATACAATATACCTAGAGATAAACTTATATTTTGTGCAAAAATATTAACTAATTTTTATTAAAAAATAATTATTACTATGTTAATAAAATTTTAATCTACAATTTAAGAAAAAACCAGAATAATATACATTTACCCACCCATTAAGCTTTCTTGCTTTGAATTTACTTGGTGAACAAATTTTACTTGGCAATAGGGTCAATAGGATAATACATAAATACCAAACTCAGTAACTTCAGTCAAATGACAAGTAAATATAGAATTAAACAATTCAATGCATTTTTTTTAATCGGTAGTTTAGCGGATCCATGACTTTCCATGACTTTTATTCATTTTACTTGAAAAATCAAGACTTTCCATGACAAAATTAATCCATTGTCTAAATCCATGATTTTCCATGACTTTCCCCGACTTTCCAGGTGCGCGGAAACCATGTCTTTATTAACACTTTGTTGACCAGCAATTTTACTGAAAATTTATCTCATGTCACCGGCTATTATTTCACAGTTACCACAATTTGATTCATAATCACTCGGACAATCAGATAAAGCATCCGTGTATAATTCATTGAAAAATTCTTCATGACATTCTGAACTTTAAAATTTTTTTAATTATTAAATATTTTTTACAACAAAAGATTTGGCAGGTCTTATAAGCTTGAGACACAGCTTATGTTATACTGACCAACAATTGCACTGTCTGGTCACCAACAGAGAAAACAACAGCAATGCAGAAAAAAAAAAGCACCACGAGTTTACTTGTGACCAGTCAGCAATGTTCGGCCATAAAAACACGAGTTAACTCGCGACTGGTCAACATATTAACAAAAGATATTAAGAAGCATTTTATGCAATACTTGAGGAAGAAAGGTGAGACAGTGACAATGAATCCAGTCTCTGCCAAATAGCCCTTTGAGATGAGGTCCCATGAGCTTGGTAAAGAACTAATCTTTCTCAGATGAAATGGATATCCCTGAACACTTGCTTTCTACACCAAGATAGGTGATGCGCTACCTAAATGCTCTTGGCTAAGGAAAAAATTAAGTGAAATAGCTTTGTCATTTCCAAGTTCAGAGTATACCTATTTAAATTGATTAAAATCCATACACATCCACATATATACAGTGAAACCCGCTTAAGAAGTTTTCCAAAGGCCTAACTCATTAAAACTTCTTAAACAGGAAATCATGCAATAAGCATTATTTATGTGTATGTGTGTATATATATATATATATATATATTTGTATATATAAATATATATACCGTAAAACCCACTTAAGAAGTTTTCTGAGGGAATGGAAAGAGAAAGCTTAAACAAAATTAATTTTTTTAAAAACAAAATTACATAGATAATGAGGAGAAATTTTTTTTCTTTATGAAATGATATATAAACAATAGGTTTGGTTTTTCTCAAAAACTTACATTTTTTGCACACTTAAAAAATCAGCTAAAAAAGGAGAACAACATAATTACCTTAGAATATCTTTAATTCAGCTCAGAAATTTTGCTTTAAACATCACTTGAATCGATTTTACAGAAAAAAATCGGTTATAGTTTTTTGTTTTTGTTTTTTATCAACAATTTGTAATTGATAATAGTCCAGCTGTCTTAAGCTTTTAAAAACTTCTTCACATATTAAATAAAAATGACAACAATTGTTTTCAACCATAAACATTGGCCTTTACAAACAAAGAAAGACAAGAAAAAAACAGTAATCAAAAGGCAGCTATAAATGCGTTCTGTAACTAAACTAGAAATGAAAGAAAACTTTTTAAGCGGGAAGGGAAGTTTTAAGCGGAGTTTGGAACAAAATTTTATAATCGGGTTATTTTAACATTGTATGAATACGGGGAAAAATGGGTACTAAATATATAAACTTCTTAAGCGGGAACTTCTTAGATGGGTTTTACTGTATATGTTTGTATATATATATATACACCACTTCATCATCATTATGTGCATCTTTTAAAAAATTTCTATTCCTTTAAGTTTTTATTAATAGTGTCACGACTTTTAATTACAAATTAGAAATTCTTAAACACATTTCTAGGAATTTAAAAATAATGATGTGCATGCTTATATTATTTTTTTTTATCAAACTGAAAAACTGAGATCTATAGTTCAGAACCAGTTGCCATCAACTAACTGTTCATTGCTGATAACATCTTGAAAAATTTTTGTAAGGATAAATTAAATTTGGTAATGAGAGGATGAGAAATGCACTCTGCTTTAGTTAATTTTAACTATCACACTTTCAATAAAATACTAGAATGCAATCAAAATTATACTTTTATGCAAGGCATGCGATTAATCCTGGAAAATAAAGAATGCACCAGCAATGTTATGGCAAATAAGGTAATTTAGTGTTTAAAATAAACTCATAAGCTACATCCTAATTTTTTTAGTTTAGCATTCCCAGGACTTGCTTAAAAATGTTAACAGGATATTTTCATCTATTGTCACATATATTGGACTTGCACCAAAAATTCAAGATTGCAGTAGCCAATATTGACCATTATGCATGTTGTGAAGTAAACATTATTTGACATTGGCCTATTTATATTGATTGTAGAAAAATTTTACAGTGCCTATTTAATAATGTACATGTTTAAATCTTGCTCTACAATATTATAAATTTTAAAAAAAATTACTAATTATGGCAATTACTTCATAAAATTACACAAAAATCCCAAACTGTCCACTTAATGTAAACTTTTATTTATTCAGATTAGAAAATTTTAAAATCTCAGGCAATTAAAAGAAACATTATACTCTAAACATACCTTTTACAAAATGTACAACTACACACAGATTTAAAAAGCATCAAACTATCTCTATTTTTTAAATTTAAAAGAATTTGAAATAAAGAAAAGAAACATTGAACAACCTAATGACACTTTTATAAAATAACAGTTTTATTGCAATTTTAAGAATACATATTATCACAATCCTATATTCATTACCAATAACTCACAAATGCTTCACTTCCTTTATTTTTTAGTTTCTCAAGAACTGTAAAAATGCACTGATAAATATTTCAAGATTAAATTTTCTTTTAAATTTCTCTGAAGTATTAGAAAATATAAGTCTCCCATAAGTTTACTTCACTGTAATATTATCTGTAACTCTAATTTCTTGTGAAAACATTGTTTATTGGAAGAACTACAAGTTTTTCATGTTGTTATTTTTAATATTTGTCATACACAATATCTTTTAATTCTTAGATAAGACTTCAGCATTTCTTCATAGATATCACTTGAGACATTTTCTAAATCATAATAATGTTTTCAAATAGTTTAGCTGCTTTAAAAACAAAATGGGAACTTTATAAATATATGCAATTCAAATATATTTTCAACTACTGTTAAATCAAATGCAAGATTTGGTAAGACTAAAAAAAAATTTTTACGCTCTCAAATCCCTTCAACATGAATTCATATCTTTAGGATCGTAATGTGAATGAAGCTGTAGAGGAGAATCACCATTATATGATTACTTGATATACTGTTAAAGCTGATTTCTGAAATTGTTAATCTAGAATAGTTAACATAAAATAAAATTTCTTTCTATCTCTAATAGAAATGTGAAAATTCTGAATTTGCATTTCACATAATACGTAGAAAAACTTCAGATAAATCCTGGAGAACTAGATTTGTCCCGAAACTTGATATTTTCAATTGTTTGGATAGATATCCACTCAGCATATTGAAGCATTAATTTGTAACATTTCACTTCCAGCAAAACTTTTACCGTGATTCATACATTTAGCGCACAGTGTAACACATTTTAAATTAATTACCTGTTGCATATGACACCTGTAGTCTTATTGCAAATTAAATATAACATGCTTTTTCTCATAAAATCACTCCTCTGCTTAACAAATATGTGTCATAAGCACAATATCTACAGATGGGATATTGCCAAACATAAAATAAACAATCGGAACTTTACATTTGCTAACATTCGTAGCGCTACCATATTCACTACGACATAAGTTACACCTGACATCATAATGACGTCATGAGTCCCCAAATAAGGGAATTTGGTACGATATTCAACCGCCAGCCGGGGCCATCGTGATCACGATGGCCCCGATTAAACTCCGCTTCTAAACTTAAGCTGTTCCCAAAGGTGGGGTAAAATTCCCATACTCGGTAGCAGTGGCGTACGCAGAATTTTTTCAAGGGGAGAGTTTCATAACTCTAAAAAATAATAGCCCGCATAATTTCTACTAAATTTTTTATTTTTGCCATTTTGTTTGAGCTTAAGGGGAGGTTAAACCCCTAACCCCCCCTTGTGTACACCCCTGCTCGGTAGTATCTTCCTCATCTTACGCTTGTTTCCGTGCACCCAGAGTACTGGTTAGGAAGTAGCAACAACTAAGTACCGTTACGCCAAGTTAACGCAAGTGCGTCACAGCGAACGTTTAAACCGGTTCGCAACTCCAGAGTAGGACTCTCAGAATTACTAGAGACTTTAATGTAGAGTTTTAATAAATACTCCTAATTTTAAAAAATTCAAATAAAAACCATCTAAACTAATTTTAATGTATATTAAGTTTTAATTCGTGGGTATACATGTTTGTGTTATGCCCTTGAAACTTTCTTCTAATGCTCTTAAATTTTCCTTGGAATAGAGAGCTCCATGCTGATTTGTCCCCAAAATACTGTTTAAATTTAATCCCCTTAACGTGACTTGATTCAGTCAAAATTTTAAACTGACATTGATTTCGCTAGGAGAGAAAAGCAAATATATATATTGCAAGAATATTTAGTACACTCTACTAACCTAGTTGGTAAATACGATGCTAAAACAACTATTTAAATAAAATTGGAAAACAATTCTGTTTTCAATTCTATTTATAGTGCTTACTTTAAAAAATGATATATTTAACAGCTTCTTAGTTTATTTTCTTAACTTTAAACGAAATTTGTATATATTCCTGCCCTGTGATAAATTCTCAATTAATAGGATACTCTCAACTCGTTGTCTGCCACAAAATTCAAACAGTGTTATGACTTATGTGAAATGACTTAATCTGATTTGTGTGTTAATCTAGTTTATTTAGAAAATTATTTTGTTGTATTATAGCTATAATGGATGTACAATGGGGCTATAACGGAATGTACAAGAAGAAAGGCCTAGCGTTCACTAACAATGAAGTTAGTAGAATTTCAAGGCAGGCTGAGACACTTAAAGCTCGAGAATCCTCTCGCTTCAAGCGTCTCAGTTTGCTACGTAATTTAGACGAAGATAATGATGAACAATCAATTGAAATTGTTAAACAGGAGGGTGAGATTTCTTTCGTATATGAGTTCTATATTTTTAAACTTATATGTATATATATATTTATAAACTTTTAACTATAGTTATGAGTATGAGGTATTTGAAAAAAATAATTCTCTGTCCTATTTTACTTCTATTTTGAAATTCATCATTCCTTTACCATTTTAATTCCACGTTTCTAGTTAGCAAACGCAGTTAAGTTACCTGGTAAATGTAACATATTTTTAGCAAGAGTTTGTTTTTTGATGTCAAAAACTGGTTTTTGACATAACATGTTTCAAAAACTGGTTTTAAACCATCTAAAATTAAATCTTAAAAGAAGATTACATATAAGCTAGATGTAGTTAGTGTGTTTAATCAATATTTTACATTCTTACGCTTAAAACTTACTGAAACTTTTAATATGAAACCTAGAATATTGTTTTGTTTATTTTGGATCTATGACAAAATTGCTTTTTCCCTCTTCTTTCCTTTTTATAAACATCTCTGCCAAGTTTGTATAGCTGACGATCTTCCATATTTCTTTAAATTGTGAAAAAAGTTTTTAATAGTTCATAGTTATTAATATATTAAGAGTATTTGTAATGTTATGATAAAGACATCATTAATAATATTAAGTTTTACAAAAAGTACGGTATTTGAGGGTTTTTACATGGCAAGATTTTCAGTACCTGACAGTTTCAATTATGGTCAACATAATTGAAACTGTCAGGCACTGAAAATCTTTTAAAATTCTACCTTTGTAAGCCATTATTTTAGAATATTGGTGGAATTAATACATGATTAGAATATCTAACCGATATTGGTTCTTGTAACTAAAAATACTCAAACACCACTGAATTTGGATTTTCTAAGGTTACTTTGTCGTCTTGTAATCATTTTTTATACACCATTTTAAAGCATATTTTCAATGAAAAAGATCTGAAATGTTGCTAAAATTTAATACAAATGCGAACTTGAGTTTTTAATGTATTTACATGTTTTGTACTGTCAAATCAAAAGATTATATACTCCAAATACACGGGATACCTAAGTTAGGTAAATACGATGCTAGTATATTTGATATTTATAGTTTTTCAAAAATGTCTATATTTAATACAAAATAAAGCAGAAATATTTTTAAATATTATGGTGATTGTTAAAAGTGATAGGCTAAATAATAACAGTGATGTTATTACAAGATCGTGTACCGTTATTCCTGTTATGGGAAGTCAAGGGGACTTTGCCTCCCTTGATCAATTCATCCCTTCATTTTCTTTAGATTTTTAAGCTAATAATTTCTTTAAAGCATTTACTCCATTCTGTTCATTCCAATTTTAAGGTTATGATTTCTATAAGCAATTTGTATCCTACTTTATTACTTTATTATTATTTGATAGTTTTAAAATGATTTCATTAAACAGCAACAGTATTTTATAAATATAACCATGTATTTTATAACTACCTAAATATAACCTAAGGATGCTTATATTTTGCTTAATTTGTACCTATTACAAAAATATTGCACAATTTAGTTCGATAAACAGTACAAAAGTGTGTTTAAATGCATTAAAAACTCTAATTTTTATGTGTTTTACTTTAGAAACATTTCAAACTTTTGTTTCAAATATATTTTGAAATTGTGTATGAACACAATACAAGATGAAACACAGATTGTAAACATTACTTAACAAAAATATGGCTATCCCTTGACAAAAATATTGCCAAAACAGGGCATGCAGCCCACTAAACTTGGTTTATACCATATAAATAAACAAAAAGGATCTTGTTCGGTGACAAAGCAAGAAAATTTTTTTCTACATGGATTCTCCCCCTTCGACTCATCTGAAAATGAATACAGCAATCCTCATGGGAGTACAGCCCTCACATCCCCCTGTTTTGTTGTATCACTGACCTGTCAACAAAGTCTGTACAGATCCCCTGCTATCCCATAATTTCTAGGTCATAAGTTTTTCATAAAAAATGACTAAACAAGAAGTGTTTGTATTCTAAGGTAGCATTTCTCAACCTATGGTACATGAGTTGAGGTTAAAGGTACATGAAAGGCAGACTAGTTAACGTGCTCTAGTTTTTCTACCTCAGTGTGTCTCATGAATATGTAAAAATTCAGGATGTCTACATGTGGGAAGTACCAAACTTTGGAAAGAAAGGTAGAAATTTTAAAGAAAGTAGAAAATGGTGAATGTAAAACAAAGTTGGCTTCTGACTATGAAATTTTTAAAAAATACCTTCTCAACTTATTTGAAAACCAACAAATTAATTTGAGATTCATGGGGAAAATTCGAAATTTGCTAGAAGAAGGAAATGCATGACAAATGCGTCCCAAGAAGATCTTGAAAAAGCTCTATTGTTATGCTTCCAGGATGCTAGATCTCGAAACTTTCCGATAAATTGCAGACAAAGGTTGATGAATTGGCAACTCAAATGGGAATGAAACTTTTTTAATGTAGTGATGGGTGGCTTTCTCAATTTAAGTCAAGGCACAATATTTCTTACCAAACTGTATGTAGTCAAAGCTTTGATGTAAACGAAGATGTATGCACTGGTTTTGATAGGAAACTTCCATGTCTTATTTCTACTTATCTGCCAAAAGATATTTTTAATGCAGGCGAAACTGCATTTTTTTATATACTGAGCTTTTCTTTATCTAAAGAAGTATTTTGGTAATTTAAGAAAAGTTGCTAATTATTTATTATTATTTTCAGAGTAAAGTTTAAAATCATTTAAATGTGTTACTTTTTAGCATACTTTCATAGCTTTGAAATATTTTTATAGAAGTAATATAATTATCTCTATCCCTATCCCTGTTTGTCCAAAATGCTGTATAATATTTAGTATTTGTTTGTGTCTGTCTCTCTTATGTATAAGGGTATAAAATTTTCTGAAGACTTTTTGGGGTTCCCCTGTTAAACTATCATCTAAATCTTTTTGATAAAATTTATTATAAAATTTAATTAATGTAGGACTAAACTCTCATTTTTTAATCCAGGAATAATCATTTCTGATATCAATTAGTATCAAAAAAATTTTGAGATTCCTTCAATTTTCTTTCCATTTTTGTAGTATAATTATATGGTATGTTTATTACAGAAAAGAAAAAGCCTCAATCACGTTTGGAAATGTTATTTAAATGGAAACAAGAGAAAAAAATGAAGCAAGAATTAGATAAGAAGAATGGCAAAAAGCCCTTTTATGTTGGTTCCCAGTTAAAGAAAAACAATTTTAATATGGTATAGTGTTTTTATTGTCTTTAAACAGTTTAAAAACATTAAATTATATAATATTCATAATGATTTCTGAAGGTTTTCTTTATATGTGCCTGTGTATATGTAGCCAAAAGTAGTTTTTGCTGAACATAAAACTATTTAGCTATTTAAAATTATTTTGAAATTTTAATTGCTCTTCTCATGCGTAAAAAGTACATGGAAATCAACAGAGCAAAACTTTGGAAAATTATCCAGGAGAAAAAAAAATAAGAAATTTTTACCATGGCATCCAATTTAAGCAACATGGATGTAGGGCATTGGCCACATCTCAAGACCAGTACAAGGAATCTCTTAGTATGCTTTGACAGTGGGGAGGAAAAACAACTTGCATTTTAAATTTTAATTAATTTTATGCTATCTTTATTAATTTCAAAATTTTACAATAACTTATTTTGATTACTGCCGGGGTGCACGGTTTGATACTCATAGCACTAGGCCATGTACCCAATGTTTACTTTGATGCTAACAATAATAGTTTCAACCGTGCTAACCCTATATAAAGGTAAACTTTTTCATAAATTTAATATGTTTTTAAAAAATTCTATTTTTGGTGTTTTATTGATTGTTTTTTGGCTTATGTAGAATTGTGTTTATTAGAAGATTAGCCGATCTGCTACAGTTAAGTACTGTTTTTTGGTGCAATTATAACACAGATAAGTCTTAAAATTCATTTTTCAATTTTTGTTTTTTCCTAGTTCAAAATTTTTGCAAGCTTCATTTGCTTTTTGCCGTTATACATCTTCATTTTTCCTCTTTTTTTTTTTTTTTTTCATTTTATTAGTTTTTGCCAATTTTACAACTTTTTTGTCACCAATGGCAAAAAAACATTACCAAGAAACACATTACATTTGTCCCATTGGTCCATATATAAGCTGATCTTTTTTAGGTCTAGAAAAAATCCCAAAAATTTCTCGATTTATACATGGAAATATATATGTTTTTATAAGTTGATAATTTTTATTTCCTAAATGTGTTTTAATAAATCATACTAAAATTTAACAGCCACACTAAATAAAATTTGCATTTAAATTTACGGTGTAGTTAACTCAAAACATCTAATAACCCAAAAAAAAATTTTTTTTAAATAGGAAAAATTAAGCTGAGGAACTATCAAATCTGAAAGAAATAAGGCAAGGTTCTTGGTTAGAGATTTAGTTTCATTCTAAAGGTCATTATACAGAATAAATTGGCTTAGTAATAATGTTAATAAGTTTTACCATATAAAGTACTATACCTCTGTAAGTGGTAGGCCAAGACTGTTTGTCTTCTAATTGGTCTCTACATCTAAATTCAGGACCTACTCTTCGAAGTTGAACCTCTCAAGGTAGTAACTACTATCTTTCCATGAGAAGTCAAATTTTTCATCTCTGATAAATAGACATGACACCAACCAACCAGTATTCAACTATGTCAAAATTAGATGGTGTCAAAATTTTCATGGCACTAATAATGAAGATTATAAGAAGCCCAGTTGTATTTGCCACATACTGTGTGAACCTAAATTCTATAGCCATGGACATTATTTCTTTTATTTGAATATTCTGGAATTAATACTTTTGTGCTCAATTTTTTGTTGAAAATGTGTTTAACAATACACTGAAATGTTTTATTTTATACTTAGTATTAATATATTTTTATTGAAGTATACACTTTAGTACTACTTATTTTTTTCCACTACTGGGAAAAATAGAGGTATCAATACATGCAGAATAAAATGTAATAGTACTAAAATGCATTTGAGAAAATTAAAAAATAATGCTTTAATTTTCTATCCAAACAGTTCAAGTGTTTAACAGTTTGATTTTAAGATGCTTTTAAAAATGATACCTGATTTTCCCACCTAATCTTATGAAATGGTTTTCAGTGATATTAGCAAAAAAGTAAGCTGTTTTTAGAATTTCAGAGTATATTAGCAATTGGTTTATTATGAATTACTGCAAATGAAAAGGGGATAAATATTATCTATTCATTTTACTATCAAGGTTTTCTAACTCCTATTATTATCTTTTATTTTCAGGGTTTTTCATCAGCTCCACAGTCAAATGTAAATTTACATTCCTCAAGGATAGGAAAAAGCAGACTTGTAAGTATTTTACAAAAATATGTTTGTAGAATTTCCTAATAATGAATCCACATGTGTATATCAGTCAGTTTTGAGATTCTCTATTGACAGCATGAAAAATAAGTTCTCGTTTTATCTGTAGAAAACCCTCACAACACACATTCCATACCTATAAAAGATTATTTATATATATATATATATATATATATATATATATATATATATATATATGTGTGTGTGTGTGTGTGTGGTATGACAGACTTCATGGGGGGTGGTTGCAGTCATGGGCATAAAAATTACATTGTTTTGGTCAAAGACTTTTGTTAGAACATTTGT
The DNA here is from genome assembly GCA_032207245.1 of Pardosa pseudoannulata. NCBI lineage: Eukaryota > Metazoa > Arthropoda > Arachnida > Araneae > Lycosidae > Pardosa > Pardosa pseudoannulata. Next base: position 67,889,529 of record CM063510.1, read on the forward strand.
GGATTGGTTCCCACTTCATTATTTTAAGGACAAACTGAGAGAGCAGCTTATATGAAGTTCTATGTAAAAGGATAAGTAATGCCTGGATCAACATCTGTGGGAAAATATGCCTCCGATAGTGTGCATCTTTTTGTTCTGGAATTTCCTAAATTGGCTGCTAGGGCAGTATAAAGTTTTAATTTGTTAGACCCTTCCCTGAGAACGTGAGCTGTAGCCACAGTGGTCAGTTTAGGTTAAAGATTAAAAAGGGGAAGGCAAAGGGATGCTGGGTTTTTTGCCCTTGACTTAAGATTTAAAAACACCTGGAAATGTTCTCAGGCCTTAATGCAGGCCATCTTTGGGGTTTTACACAAAATACCTACATTAGTTTCCTGATTTAGTTTACTTTTCCTTATGTATATACACATATGTATGTAAGAAAGAGTTAGAGCTAGTGAATTTATTAAAATTCCAATGTTGTCAAATTGATAAAAGAATTCAATTCTTAAAAACAAATTTAATTTGACAAATGATATTTAAATGAGTGCTAAGGACATCCTTTAAGCCCTACCTACTTCAATAATTCTCTTGACTCTACTTATTTATATATATATATTTACTCTTTTGATGCAGAAAAGGGGTGGTGAGGATTGGTCACATAACAGTTCCCTTCAATAGTGAGTCAGTAATTTGTTTTGATTTTGTTGCAAATAAAAGATGATGCTTTTTGATTATAAGCATGTATAATGACAAAATTCTCAATTTAAGCATTTTCTAATCCTAATTTTGTAATTAATTTGTTTTTTCCTTTAATGTGATCAAAAATATAATTTTTTCTTGCATTTAAATAGCTTGAATTTGTTAGGCAAGGTAACATAATTTATTATAACAACTCCTAATTTTTTTTAGTTCACAGAACCCTTAATGCATCAGAATTTTGCTTTATCACCCAGGTAGGGAATTTTTTACCATTAGAGACCACATTTAAGTTATGCAGTAATAAAGGAGGCTGCCTAAATTGATATGCCCAAGGTTTGCAGTGTTCTTAAGAATCCTTATGGTTTGAGAATTTCCTTAAATTCCTAAAGTTATACCTAATTTTTTATGAAAACCCTAAAATTCTTGAACAAGTAAATTATGTTTATGTAAAACTGAAAATTTCATTGAATTATGCTGCAATGAAAATGGTGTCAACCTTTCTTCTTTACTGATGTTAAAAAAAGACTTCTGTTTCGTATTGTACCATAAATGTTCCTGAATGACTGGTTTGCACCTCCCCTGGATGGTACTGGAGAAAAAAAGTCGGTGCACAGTCTACTGTGTGAGTCATAATTACTATATCAGCACCTCTACAGATAGTATCATTTTGAATTGTCAAAGCTTTTGGATTTTAGGATTTGGCAACTTTGATTTTTAAGATTTATTGAGTGTTTTGGTTTTGGCAGTACTTGTTTCCATCATTTACATTGAAATGCATGTACATCTTATCCATGTACAATTGTTATTTATATTTTGATCTTGTATAATTTTGTCATTTTATGACAGTATGCCAAAATATAAAACCAAATTCCAGGATAGCTGGCTAAACACAGAACTTGATTGCATGTCTATAAAAGAGTGGTGGGCTACCTCAGAAAATTACACAGCTTATTGTCTTTTATGAAGGGAAATCTTTGACATTGAGTGGATTGCTGAAATCTCACTTTTTTATAAAGAAAAATCTCTTAAAAAAATTTATTCCTTATTTTTAGTATCTAAGCTACTAGAAGCCTAGGTATTTAGCCAGACTAAATAGTTAATAAAAGTGCTAAATAGTGGCAGAATATTCATTACATCTCTAGTCTATATAAATCAGCTGATGCAGTTAGCTTAATTTAAAATTAATAAATAAAACATTTTAAATTAGCAAATGATTTATTTAACATGCCATTAATAAATTTATTGGGGTGGATGAGCTTGTTTTTCAGTGCACAAATTCTCAAAATCATACTAAATACAGCTATTTTCACTAAATTATTAATAAAAGTTATTTCACAAATGATGCAGAATATTACTATATAAAACCTATATCATCTTGTATCACAACAAATTTCAAACATAAATCAATAGATTTTATTGATATTTTGGGTCCACTACTGTTGGAGATGTTTAATATTTAAATACTTTTCTAGCACCTGTGTAGCCTAGCCATGTTGCTTTAGCCTGCAGCACACATATTTGAAATCATTGGTATAGTCATACAACTGAATGAACTGAACTGTTATGTTACCATGTGAAACATTTTATTTTGTTCCCTCATAAAAAAAGTATCTTAAATATTTCTAAAGTGTTTTAGAATTATCTGAAATATGAAAACTAATTATTTTTTTTTATTATTATTATTTTAAGGTCAATAATTTGCATTTTATTATTGGTGTCCAGAGTTTGGTTTCTGACATAACAAGCATGAAAAACTGATTTTAAACATAAAAAACTCATACAAGCAAGGAACTATATGCAAAATATTTTTATTTTGCCTTGACCTAAATATATATTCATGTAGTTATATGGAAACCAATAAGAAAATAAAGAAGAATGAGGATTAGATAAGATAATGAGCAGAAAATCTTAAAGCTATTTTCTATTAATCCTACCTTACATTGAGAAACTTTACAATAAAACACCTATATAATCTTTCTTATGCTTAAAACATGCAATAAAATGAAGAAATTGAGAAATGGTCTAATTTTTTTATGCCTGTTTCGAGTTCAAAATTTTAATGTCTTGACAGCCTAACAAGTACAAGCACTACTTTATTTTTTAATAATTTCACTATTATCCACAAAGGTACTAATTGTCTTTTCATTTGAAATGAGTATTATTAAAATTTATTAGGAGAAAGAAAGGCACAGGGCAAAACTTTAACATTCTCACAGCTTTAATAAATCTTTAATTCATCCATATAGAATATAGAATTCTAGTTCTTTAAAATGCACTTATGTGTTTTCTAATTTTAATTTAAACCACCACTATTTAATAGTTAAACCAGAGTGGGAAGTGATTAGTACTTAACTTGAACTGTAGATAACAATTTTCCTTATTGTAATTTATTTCATTTTATAAATATCATATTTTTCTTAATTTGTGGCAGGTTGGAGCTGGCCCATGGTTAGTAGTTTGCAAATGCCTGGTTTAAACCATGGTTAAACTGTCATGCTTCAAAAGTCTGCCAATACTGTTGGTGTCTTATAATATTTAAATTGAAATATTTTTTTCTGCTCTATATAGTTATTAATTTTATATCTTATTCTTTAGGTTCCTCCATCCTCAACGCAGCCTTCTAAAATTATGAACACCACAAAACAAGTATATTACTCTTATTTCATTATTTATATTTGTCTTGTTAAGGAAATTATATCTTTTTGCTGATAACTTATATCTTCAGTAAGGTATTTTCTCACTAGAGATATGTCATTTAATTTGTATTTTTCATGTATGAATTATAGTTTTAATTTTTTGAGACCTAACCCCATTATTTGCCATATTTGTAATTCTCCCTAAGTTTTTTTTTGTTCTCTCATCTTTTAGAATTACATGTTTCCTAGTTCAATTAAAACATTAATGTTAAAAAATTTCATCTTTGACTTGATTGTTACAAAATTAATAGAATTATGATTATTTTTCAGTACTAATAAATAGCATCCATTACTTTTTACCTTATTTGATACCTTATTCTTTAGGTTTCTTCATCCTCAACTCGCCCTGCTAAAACTATGAACACCACAAAACAAGTATTTTCCTCTTCTTTATTTATATTTACATTGCTAAGGAAATTATGTATCTTTTGCTTATTACTTGTATCTTGACTAAACTTTTTTCTCACTAGAGGTAGTCATATGATTTTATAGTTTTAAGTTATTAATTTAAAATGAATTAGACTTAATACCATTATATAGTACATTTAAACATTTCCCTGCCTAGGAGTTTCACTATTTTTTTTCCTTATCTTTTATCATTGGATGATCCAAAATTGAGTTAGACAGTTAATGTTAAAAAAATTCCAACTTAGATTTAAAATTGTTAAACAAATAATTAAATTATAATTATTTTACAATATTGATAAAATGTCCTTTAACTTTTACTTTTTGTTCATATTAAATTTTAGTCACTATAATTTGGAATGCAAATGTGTATAAAATTGCAATAGATATAATGTAGATTTTAAAATTATGTTCTGAAATTTTTTAAACTGTGTGTTCTGAAATAAGATATTGTAGCTAGTACTACCTCAGTGTTGCATACTTTTATGCTTATATGTAAATGAAGGTTTTGTGGAATTTTAGTGGGGGGGGTCACTCTTTTATTATTGAGCTTAATTTATGACTAAAGTCAATTACAGGTTATACTAGTTGAATATTGTTGGGATCAAGTATAAACTTGAAATATTTTCTCTCAAATCATTTAAAAATTAATTAGTTTTTACTAAACTGCCATAAGCATTGTAAGAATTAGAATTCCACATATTGTTTTACTTCATAAAATTTTGGTCTATAAATTTTATGTAACCTAAAATGTTTTCCTTATGTTTTATATTAAGAGCAGTCTTACAGACTCTCTCCGGATTCTCCAGAGAAATGAGAAAAATAGGTAACTCCGAAAACTCTTTAGATTGTCCCGGAAAATAACAAAACTTTTGAACAGCTGAAAGATTACAATTCAGCAATTAAGTACAAAGTTTTTCAAAAAATAATGCTGAATATTACTCTTTCCACACAGTAATGCAGCATGTTAAAGAGTGTTCAGTACTGTGCTGAAAAACCAAACGGAATTTAGGTCAAATTTGAGTAGATAAACTCTAGAATCCCTGATGATAGAAAAATGGAAATATTTTAATCAGGGTTGTGCTACATGGTAATGTTTCTACAAGAAACACTGTTCTGAAAAATAAGTTGTTAAAGCTAAAAAAAAAACTACTCATACATTTTAAATGTACAAATTTTAATTTCCCTTTTACAATTTACTACTGTGTAAATATTTTAAGTTTAATTAGAATTTAGAAACCAATAAGATATGTACTTATGTATAATCTGTAATTAGCATGTTAAAATTTCAAACCACGCTGTTGCTCCGGATACAAGTGGCTGAATGTTGGCATGTCTGGTCTTAGTGTTTCATTACATTGTGGCAGCATAACTTTTATTAATAGGATAAATTAATTAGTTTTCATTTTCCAGTTTTCTCTAACAGCAATATTAAATGAGAGGAATTTTTTTATTTGTAGACTCGCTCAAAGTCTGTGATGAAACAAATAATAAAATTAAAAAAGCATAGTATATATTAGTTCCTTGTAGAGATTTTTAAAGAGTATAATTTGAGACACATAAATGTTTGCCCGTTTTATATCTAAGTAACATTGCAAAATTATGTGATATTATAGATATTGAAAATTTTAGAAATGTTACCTATTTTTAAACATGGGGAAATGCCATTTCAAAAAGATTCATAAGTTCTTGTTGTATTAATAGTTTTTAAAAATGTTAGCTCATGTTTAACAGAACTTTTACCACTTTAAAGTTGTAATTAGTTTGTGATTCTTTTCAGCAGACAAAAGGTACAACATTCCAGTCATCAAAGATTCCAAATAATTTCAAACCGGTAAATCTGCTTTATTTTTATTTAAGAGTAACACTTAGACCAGGAATCTTCAACCTTATGCCTGCAGTAGAGCGTTCAAATAATGGGGCTACTAAATCAGCAGCAGAATTTCTTGAAAAAGAAACACTGAAAATCAAAGATGCTTTAGATTTTTAAAATGACTTATTAAAATCTAATGATACAGATGGAAACTTTTAGTATTTAGTTTACCATAAAGTATCTTTTTAAAAAGTGACTCCAAAATCAAATTCCATATTTGTACAAATTTTTATTTTCTACTATAAATATCATAAAATTTGAACTGGGATATCATAACTCCCAACTGAAAAATTAGGAAATGAAATGCAGTGTCAAAGATCATACTTATTAAACTTTTATAATAAATATGTTATAGTAAATAGTTAGAAAATATACATCATATGAAAGACATTCTTTATTTTCAATCTAATTGCACCTCCCACAATTTTTTGCAATTTTGAATGTGTCTGCAATGGAAAAAGGTTAAAAATTCCTGTATTAGATTATTTGTCAGTTAAAGAAAAATATTTTAAATGCCATATTCTAATTAGTATTTATTAATTATATTCAGTCTAAATTTTAAAATATACACTTTTAAATCTGTGTGTTTTAATTTTTTTTATAGTTTTTTATGTATATGATTTATAAATGTATTTCTCTTATAGAATGGTGGAAAATCTGCAAATATAACAAATTCAAATGGTGTGTTGTCTAAAAACTCAAAAGCATTTGGAAATACAGCTGTCTCAAGTACAACTCAGGTAATATTTAGGAGGGAGGTAAAACTTAAAATGTTAATTTCTTATTTGATCTATCCGTTTTGCTCTGGAAATAGATGTCAAATGATGGCCATTTAGATAGGGTGCTTTTACTGCCAAGTTCATGGGTTAAAATCTTACTTAATTCCTGCATGGATGTATATAGCCTTTTGAAATTCACTTAAAGGAGTAGGTCCCAGTCTAATTAACACTTGTTGCAAGATATTGAGCTTAGCACTCCAACCCCAATCAGTCAAAATACTATTAAAGAGAAACATAATTCATGAAAGGTTATTGTTCTTTACAGTGATAAAGGGATTACACAAAATATTAAATTGAAATTAAAATAGTAAAGCAAAATTAACTGTTTCATGTTTGTTTTTTTTTTGTTTGTTTGTTTGTTTTTTTTTTCTTTGGGTACACAAAATTTGGATATTGTAAGATTAGTATAACTGTAGATATTGAGGAATAAATATTTTCTGTCTTCTAAAGATATCTTTTAAAAAAGGTGTTCTGGCTTATGCTTTTGATTCAACATCATTTAGTAAATATTACTGAAGGATACAGCTGGCAATTTAGTTTGATAAAAAAAAATTTTCTTTTGAAAGTTTAAAATCTAGCAAAAGTATTCCTAAACATCACATAGGTTTCATTGTGAACATGCAAGTTACATCACATTAAAAATGTCATTTGGATGTAAACAGAATGTCCATTTGAACTTGTGTGCAGCTAGGGTACACTTCTAGAAAGCTTTGCTCAACTCCCTTAAGTTCAAAGAATTGAAGTTGTGTAGATCTATTTGTAGGTTCTATCACAAGTTATTTTATAATGGTTGCAAGTTTATTATTTTTTAATTAATTTTAGTTTCATTTAATTCTCCTCACATGTGGCTTAGGTTTGAATACTGTACCATTAAAGTTCTCTAGGAAGAAAATCCTTTCTGTAATGAGTGTAAACTGAATGATTTCCAGTAGTAGGGGAATATGGTCTAAACCAGGCCTGGCCAGCCAAAAAGACTTGGTACACACTGGAAATGCATTTCATTCTAGCAGACTACATTGTATACAGGCCAAAAAATACTGAAGCACGCTAGTTTGAATGTGCATCAAAAATAAAAGGTTAAAATTAAGGATACATGTGTCAGTCGTAAAATAGACTTAACAATTTAATATGGAGAATAGTTGGATCTTATATACATTGCTGCAAGGAGAAGGAATGCGAATTACCAGAGCAGAGTGAACCACAACAGTTGTACAGGAGCTGAGAGATGATGCACGCTGCATTATATAAGCTATATATAAACAATAGTATGTATGGTTACATTTTTAGTTTATTGCCAAGTGGCAGCACCAAAGCAGTACTGGAAAGTCTTTAGTGCTGATTTGGGGCTGTGGTGCCGCTGCACACTCCCGCAGTGTTAGCGAAGGGAACATATTGCCGAGGAGCACGAACAGTTTGCCCAGAGTGAGTTGTCTGCGTGGCCAGTGATGCACTGGTATTCTGAGAAAAAGTTGAATTTTCCGCAGTGACAAATGCTGGTTTTAGTCTATCAATAGAAACAGTCTTTTGTGTCCCCTTTATGTCAATGTCGAAGGTCTTTTCTCATCATAATAGAACATTATAAGGTCCATCATAAGGTGCTTGGAGTGGTTTTCGAGTTCCATCATGCCAGACAAACACATGGTTGCACACATTCAGATGGGGATGGACAAAAAATTATCTCTGTCCATGGCAGGATGTTGGTGTGAGACGCACTGTCGCAAAATGAGATTTTAAATCCTCAATGAGTTGCTAGGGAGATGTGTCTACAGGCCTTGGAACAAAGAACTCTCCTGGAAGTCAAAGACTCTGTCCTGGAAAGCCTTTAGTGCTGATTTGGCGCTGTAATGCTGCTGTAATACCACAAGCAATTATCAAACTAATCTCATTTTTCTTTCTTAGATGAATTTCTCTCTTCTTTCTTAATTTATATAAGTCTAGAAATAACACTACAGCATTTCAGAGTACTTTAATTAAATATGACATTTATGTTTTCTTCATGCATTGCAACTCAATGTGAAATTGTCGTGTCATCATTTTTAGTTTATTCAAACTGGGCCATGGAAGAGCAAATCCTTAACTTTAGCTTATAATGTTGTACCTCATTAGATTGTGTGGTGTATCCAAAAATGATGAGAATTTATAATTTAATAATGAAATTTAATTATTCCATACTATCATGTTTTCTTCTAATCTTTTGAATGTTGAATACCCATTAAGTTGATCAAGTTAGTTTCTTAAAGAAGTTACATTTTCAGAAAGTTATTTTTAATTCATTATTTTTATATTTTAAATAGTTTCAAAACACTTTTAACTTCTAGGGCTCACTTCCAAGAGTTGCACAAAGCACCAAAGTTCAGGATGCAAAAAGTGCTCCTAATACTAGAAGTGGAGTTAAAACAACAATGAAACCTCTGGCAGTAAAAAGTCAGGTAACCATTACCTCTAGTGTTATTGTTATATCCTGTGAAGCTTTGTTCCCAATTAGTAATTAATCTATCAATAAAAGAAATCATTGCCCAAACTGGTTTTCTTTTATCTGAAATGGATTTACTGTTTGCACCATTGCGTATGTTGTATTTTCATTTTATTTCGGTTTTAGTAATGATTTTTATTTTAGTTTTATGGAAGTTCATCTTTAAGTACCATGGTTTATGAATTTTCAATGCTTTATTTGTATAGACCAATAGTAGCTAATTTCAAATCCAATGTAAAGGCACAAATCAAATGCTAGATTATTATCCTTTCAGCAGGGTAACATCAGCTTTTTGTATAGTGATAATAATTTGGATTTTCAATAGTGTCATAGTTAACTGTTCTTCATGTTTCTTAGGTCCTAATTAATTAAAAGTATTTATGAAATAATCGTGAGTATAATTTGTTATTGAATTGTTCATAATTAATTTAATAAATTCCATCCCATTCAGTTGTTCTCACTTGTGCAGATAAAACTTGATTGTAGTATTCTCAACTAACCTACTTTCCTTTGTTGTTAGATTGAGTTTGACTTTGTTGTTGTTATCTGAAATTGCATGTGCTATATATTTCTGTATAACCTGAGAATTTTTAGGGCCTTTTAAAGATTCAAAGGGGTTTGGCTTATATATGGATCCATAAAACATATTTAGTGTGCTTTTTTTTTTTTTTTTTTTTTTTTTTACAAGTTGCTAAATTGGCAAAAATTAATGAAATGGTTTTAAAAAAAGAAGTTAGAAAAAAAAGAAAATGTATAATGGGGAAAAGTAAATGAAGTTTGCAAAAATTTTGAAATGAGAAAAAAAACAGAAAAATTGAAAAATAAATTTAAAATGAGTCTCTTCTGGGTTATAAACAGGGCTTCAAACTGGAACTAGACGGAAAACCAGAAAAAACTTATTTTGGTTGGAATGAAAACCAGAACTGAACCAAAAATAATCTGTTTATTTCAGTTTAATATATCTTTGGGTCATTTTGTTACTGTAACTAACTTATCAATATTTTTCAATTTTACATCAACCATATAATTACCATCATTACGTGTACATTATGACAAACTGGATTGTTAGGATGCTGATCTTTGGTACCAATTTGTGGGTACAAATCCCACTGTGGTATGGATGTTCATAGCCATTAAAAATAGATTTTAAGCAGTAGGTCCCAGTGTTATTAGCCCTCTTATTGTAAAAAAGTAGACTGTAGTGCTCAAAACCAAACCTAACTACAAGCACATTGCTTCTTGATTTCATGTTCTGATGTTCATAACAACTTTTCTGTTTCATTTTTACATACTTAAGGTAGATTTAGTTCAGTTGTGAAGCATAATTTTGATAATGGATAACAATGCCAATGCTCTCTGTTCTCTGCTCACCACTCATATTGTATATGCTAGTAAATTGTATCAATTCACATAGTGTACCATGGCAAAAGAATAAGATCTTCTAAATTTTGATAGAATTACATTTTTTGTATATTATAAAATTATACTTTAGCACAAATAAGAATATACATAAAATTATTCATTTGGAACTGAACCCCCAAACCATTATTTTTGGCAGATCAAAAACCGGAACTCGACTGATTTTTTTTTTTTTTTTTTTTTTTTTAGTTGAACTGGAATGAAAAAAATTACAGTTCGAAACCCTGATTATAATCATTCCCAAACAACAGTATTATCATAATAGCAGATTGGCTAATCTTCAGACACCGCAGCGCTCCTTTTTTTCCTCTTTTTCCTTTTTTCTAGAAATTTCTCCTTTTTTCCTTATTTTACGGCATTCCTCCTTTTTTTTTCGCCTATTCCCTCCTTTTATTCCTTTTTTCTTTGGGCCATTCACTCCTTTTATTTGTTTTTTCTTTCTCAACATTTACGGAGTTATGTAACGCCGGGACGGATTGCACACATCTTCTTTTCCATGTTTTGACAACATCTTTTTTTCTATTTTTTTCTTTCTGTGAAACCCTCCCCCCCTCCAAAAAAAAAAGTTTTAGGCTATTTATTGGCGGTACAGGTGTTTGGAAGTTAGCGAATAACGATCAAAGTGTCAAAACTAAAGGGGGACCCGAATTTTACGATTGTAGTGTCGAGAAATCTGTTTAACCCGTTTCTGAACCCAAGAGGGGCAAACGTTACTCCAAGCCTGTGCGCTTCTTCTTCTTCTTCTTCTTTTTTTTTTTTTTTTTTTTGGCCGCGTCCACAATTTTTTTGACAAAGAGCAGGAGAAGAGCGTTATCAGTTGATTCTCCCAACACGTGCTTCAAGGTCAAAAAGCCGGGTGACGCGGTATAAACACATAGAACTTGTGTGGTTTTAGTTGTAATAATACAGCTAAGACGAAATTGTATGTTTTTGGTGAAAAACAACCGTTTTCTGGATTTCGGTTCCGGAAAATGCGCATTTTTTAATGGGCCATTATTGTTAATACTGTTATCATAATGTGGGATCTCTCAAACGGTAGAATTATATTTTAACAACCTGCGTACTTTAGATATTCCCCGAACGCACGTGCATGTAGGCCGATCGTAATACTGTTTTACATATCGATATTTTTTTAATATCGCGGTAACAGTATTAAGATTTCAATCCCTCCTATAGTTATTTTAATGATTCTTCATCTTATTGACTGAATTTTTGTGCAATGGGCAGTGTCTGTGAGAAAATGAGACTGTTGCAAATAACTTAAGGGAATTTTGGATAAGCACGGAAGTTGATTATTGTTGAAAAATCCGCACCTATTTTTGTTGTTCAGTTTTGCATCTATATTGAAGTTGATGAAAAAATTTGCTAATGAAAAATCGTAACTTTTAACGGCAATCCCGATAAAAATCAGCCCTACAGCTGAATCGGTAGGACGCTGCCACGGGTTCGATCCCGCCGCTTTGTTTGCAGCCGTTCAGAATCGTCGTAATTAAGTAGTAAACTTCGATGTCTTTAGCTGTCGGGTAACATAAAAGTAAACTCTAGCGCTCTCAGACCAAACTAAATGGTTACAAATCTGTTAGTCTAAAGTAGAATTCGAACCCACTGGCTCGGATACCGGAAGAAAGCCCGTCCTATTCGATCATATTCCTAAAATTTTACTATTTAAAAATTTTTTTTAAATTGTCCACAAAAAAAAAATAGCGTTATACAGAGTATATGTTATTTAAATCATGAGTTTTTAGACTTTGATTAAAATTAAATCTACTGATAATTATTGTATCTTTACAAACTATTAAGGTATAGATTTTATTGCTATTTAAGAAATTCTACAGTCACAAGATTAAAAATTTGTTTATAGAAATGCCTTCTAAAAATTTGATATCTAAAATGCTCGTTTATACTATTAGATTTTTTTTTAATTAGATATTTGAGAAACTTCTGATTTAAATCTGTTTTGATCATTTTTTGATTAGGAGACTCAAGTAATTGTTTATACTAGTAAAAATTATTTAGCTTCTGGTATATTTCATACTTAGGTACTTGTTTTTGCATTATGTATGCTTAAATAAATATTTTAAAATTGTTCTTTACTTTCCGTTTTTCCTTCATTTTCCTCCTTTTCTTTCCCTCTTATATTTAACTTCTGAGTCTGCTACTTTTATTAAAAAAATTTTGAAATTGTCCATTTAAAAAAATTAGACTTGTACTGTATTTTTTAAACATTAATTATAAATCAATGTAAGAAAAATTAATAGAACTGTACAAAGTAGTTAATAACAAATTTTACTGTAACAAAGTTTTCAAGTTCTGTTTGGAAGTACATTTTAAAGCTTTGCTATTTGACACGGCTTTTAAATTATTGATGTACTGTTGAAATTTCTATCTTAACAAACCAGCTTATAACAAATGAAAATTTTGATCTCATGGTATTCCTTTTGTTTACAATGCTAATTTATCCATAAATGGCGATTCTCCATTTCATACATTTATAGTGAATCTTAGGAATGAGGTAGAAGGATCCTTTCTTTCAGTCATTTACTAAGTTTTTTTTTCTTCATTTTTCATAAAAATAATTTTGCAGTTATAAAAGCAGATTTAAATATGGTTCTAGATTTAAAAACAAAGTGCATGAAATTAATATCATCTTGTCCAGCCACTCAAGGATTGAAAAATTTTTTTGTTGTATTGGACAAAGAAATTCTTTAAACTATCTTCATACTGGGATCACGTCTGTGGAATATTATAAATTAATTCAGTATTAGAGTAGTAAGCAATAACTAAAGACAAAATTAGTTTTGCATTTGTCTACATTTTTGGTCATTCTAATAGTCAATCGTTCAGTTGTTTGGTTAAGGTCAATTAAAATTATTAAAGATAATATTTTTATAAATCTTATACAAGTTATAATTTTCTGAGATCTAGCATTTTTCTTAAAGGTTAAAGTATAACAAACAATATGGTTCCTCAAAGTTTAATATAATAAAGTTCAACTTTATTGGTGAATTTATTGTTTCAATTAGGCACATTGAAGAAGCATCTGATTTGAATCTATTTTAAATATTTTTTTACTAGGAAACTTGAGTACTTGCTTATATGGATAAAAGGTTATTTAGATACTTCCATATTTCATATTCATATTTAGGCACTTGTTTTTACATTAAGTAAATGAGAACATTAATTTTTAATAGTTATTTAACTTCCTCTTTTTTCCTCTTTTTTGAATTTTTCTCCTTTTTTTCCTTCTTTTTTCCCAAAATTTTGACTTCTGTGTCTGAATCTTCTAATAAACAATTCTATGGAAGCCAGAAACAATCGATAAACTAACAAACATAGCATTTTTTTTAGCTTATATTTTTTAAAATTATGGAAAGGTTTACCTTTATATAGGCTTACCAGAGTTGAAACTATTGTATTAGCATCTAAGTCAAAATATCATTGGCTGCATGGTCTAGCACTGTGATTATTAAACTGTGTGCTATGGCAGTGATCTAAATAAGTTAGTGTAAAAATGTGAAATTAATAAAGACAGCATGAAGTTAATTAAAATATAAATGTAAATTGTTTTTCCTCGCCACTGTTGAAATGTGTTAAGATATGTCTTTGTGTTTGTCTCGAGATGCAACCAATCTTCTACTCCATGGTATTTAAATTGGACACTGTGGCAAAAATAGTTTTTTAAGCAATTTGATTGGAAAATATTTCCCCAGTTTTACCTGCTTGACTACATTTTAGCTGCTTGGCAATATATTTGAATGTTCTAGAAATTGTTTTTCCCTTTCGGCTGATATACAAGTTTTTAACTTTGTGCAAATTTTTGAAGGAAAATTGCACATTCGTCTTATGTATGGATGGGCTTATATTCGGAGATATAGTGTGTATATATATGTGTGTGAGAGAGACAGACAGACAGACAAATAGGTTGATCATACAATTTAATTTTTCTGCTTATCCTTTTGCATGAAATAAGCATGCAGTGACTTACTATTATGTTAAACATTTCTAAGGCCAGGGTAAATACACTTACTACCAAAGTTCCCATTTTTTAAATGGATATAATAAGTCATTTTACCTCTATTCATTTGATCTGTCCAGGGCCATAACTAGGGCATGGTGAAGGTGGCACTTGCCATGGGTGCATCAGTTTTACTAGTGTTGCACCACGTACAAAAATCTTGCTTAAGACTCTCAAATGTGATACAAATAAAGTTGATTTGTAAGGAATACAAAAATGAAAAATAATTTTTTGAAATTCTGATTTAAGGGTAGGTTTAAAAAACAATAAATTAATATTTTTAAATAAAATTATGTGTGATAATTTACATTTGTTTTTTATTAATTCCTGGGGATGAACGAAAATTGATGGGAATGTGTAGACTCCTGCCTATTACAAGTAAAAGCTCATGAAGGAAAATAATGCAATAGTTTTTTACTGCAAGAACCTTTTTGTGATTTAAACATCACTGCTTCCTACCTTCTTTTATATCTTCAACAGAACAATATTCTTTGAACTTTGAATCCATACCAATTTTTGGTGACATCTGAGTCGCATATGATTGTGCCTTTATTTCTTCTACTTTGTTGTTTGGCTCAAAACGTTTAAGTTTCCCTCAATATTTTTCTTTGTGTATTTAGTTTCATAATTATAAATCATTTTATATTATTATTAATATTTTAGTAGTTATAAATAACAGTGGGATTGTGAAAGAAAGCAGATAGTTTTCTATTGTTCTCTAGAGTTGTCTTTAATTGTAATAAGTGGTAATAATGTAACTAATCTCTGTATTTAAATGTATATTTAGTTTTGTTTTAGAAACTGGATTCTTTTGATTTCATGGATGTACATATTTTTTACTGGTTATGGGAAACAAATTTAACAAATAGGTTTTATGGAGGATTTCATTCAAACCATCGATAAACCTGGAATTTTCTTAAAATTCTCTGGAAAAGTTAGGAAGTTTCAAAACCTCTCAAGAGTGGCAACCCTGTAAATATTCTTTCAGCAATCTGAAACTGATAAAATTATATCATCTAAATGATTGCTCATTTAGTTTAAAGATATCTGATTCGACCCTGAACTAAAATGAAATCATAAATTTATTCATTAATGCTAAATTTTAAAAGAAAGTTATAAATTCCTTTCCTTTTTTATATAATACAGGAGTATAAAGTTGTTAATTTTTAATTTTGTAAGTCATCAGTTCATTCTGAAAATATGCTATAGAAAGAAAATTGATTTACATAATTTTACTTACATTTAGTGTTTAGAGCATAAACCAGTTTTTACCATGCCAAAGGACCTAGTTCTGCCCCGGATCTGTCATTAATAACTTCAGAAATAACAATGAAAGTTATTCAATGTCTTTTCCTTATAGTGTGTTTTTAGCTGTTAAGGCTAGCTTTGTATGAAGAAAGGAAAATAAAATTAGAAAGCCAATTTCTTTTGTACGTAACCCTAAATTCATTTGATTAATTTTCATTTATTCAATATGAATTCTTTTTTAGATTCTAGTATTTGCAAATTTAGGCTTTATAAATATATAGTAAAATATAAAAAGAAATGAAAAGCATGAAACTACTTTTAAATGGCAGCCATTTTACAGTGGTAGGGATATTCCCCACTCATATAGATGTTAGTTACAGCAATGTAATTTATTTTTTTAAACCAATTTCAATTCAGAGAGTGTTTTAAAATACCATTGCTAAGGGGAAATTGGCAGACATGTCAACTCCTCCGTATTCTCTAGAGAAATGAGGAAATTTTATAACTCCAGAAACTCCTCAGGTTGCTGCCAAAAACAACACAACTTTTGAACAGCTAAAAGATTACAATTCAGCAATTAAATCCAAAGTTTTGCAGAAAATAATACTAAATATTACTCTTTTCAAGTAGTAATGATGCATATTAAAAGTTTTCAGAACTGCATGGAAAAACCAAACTGAATTTAGGTCAAATTTAAGAAGGCAAACTCTAGAATCCCTGATGATAGAAAAATTTGAAATATTTTAATCAGGATTAATGTTGATATAACAAACATCGTTCTGAAATATAAATTGTTAAAGCTAAAAACACTACTCATAAATTTTTAAATGCATAAATTTTAATTTACGTTTTGCAATTTACTACTTTGTAAATATTTAAAATTTAATTTTAATTTAGAAACCAATAAGATATGTACTTATGTATAATCTGTAATTAGCATGTTGAAATTTCACACCATGCTGTTGCTCTTGACACAAGTACCTGAATGTTGGCATGTCTGAATTGACCTTATAAAAGATTAACAGAAAGTGGTTGTTATAAGTTGTAATTCCTCTTATATTAATGTTTTGATCTTTTGATTACTTTCTTCAAACCTTTAATAAAAAAGACAAGGCATTCAACTGTTTAATAATCAGTTAGTTACAATCATTGAAAAATTCAGATAGTCTTGTAAGTTTCGTTAGTATGTCAAAATCTCTTATACCTTTGATAAGCATATTAAATACCTAATGAAATGGGTCCTCCATATTTATCTAAAATTTGAAGATATTGAAAGTTTCTAAATATGTAATAAGATCACAAAATTTCTGTAAAATATTATAGACCAAAAAAGATGCAGAAAAGTATGCTTTGGAGAACAGTGATTGTTTAGAATCAAGTTTTGTTGCAAGAGAATAGGAAGTAGGATCAATATCTTGTAACCATTTTTCTGTAATGCTACCTTATTCCTTGAAAATTGTATCATATTTGAACAAGTTAAAATATTGTGCACTTATTCCATTAAAATTCATCTGCAATTTCAAAGCACTTATAACTTTTTCCACATTATTGCCGGTGGCAAAATTTGTAGCTAAAACTTGCTTTATCAAGAATGCCTTTTTTCTTTGGTTGCAAATACTTGTTCTGGCAGTAGGATTTAAGCATTATATAGAAACTGCATTCCAATACAGTGAAACATCAGTTTGTTTTTCAAAGGGGCAGAAAGGGAAAATGACAAGTGTGGAAAATGTAGAAATTTTATAAAATGTATGATTGTGAATAAATAATTTACAACACCAATTTGAAGCATTTAGCATTTCATAAAATATAACTAATGTTTAGAATGAAACAGCATTAAAAAAATATTTTTCAACCTCCTTTGTATGAGTTGATCGCTCACTGTAAATAATGGGCATTCTATTGGCTCTACTTCTCAAATACACTGTCACTATGACAGAATAGATACAGTTTTAATTTTGACAAAGATTTATGGGTTTCATAAAGACTGCTGATTCAGGCTCATTTTCCTTTTCATCTAGCCCTTTCTCATTTTGTTTCTTGTTTGTATGTAGGTCTTTTACTCCTGTCACCCCTGTTGTTAGGTTACTAACCCCCTGGTACCTTAAGAAAGCCCTTGATTAACTAAAAATGTTTATGTAACCTTAGAGCATTCTTTTTTTTTAAACCCTCATTTTTTCTGTTTTTTAAATTTAACAAATGAATACTTCCAGGAAATAGTAGTGATGAGATCAAAACTTCTAACTATAGAAAAAATTAAAACTCTTGGAGCAATGACTGCAAGAAAAAATAACATTGTTTCTGTAAAATCTTGAATTTGCTTTATTCTTTAAATATCACTCTACTATATTTCTGTTAGTCTTGTATAAACAATTTTATTATCTTTGAACATGATAAAGAATTCTTATTTATAAGCATTCTAGTAGGTACAATAGGGCTTTATTAATGTTGACCTAGGAATGACCTCGGTGTAGATGTTTTTTCTTTTTTCTCTCTAAACTTGTATAGAACATTGAATTTGTTTTAAATGTATTTGAAGTACATCTAGAAAAAATTATTTGTGGCTTGGGTACATTCTTTTTTGATATGAATGTACTTCATATGTGTTTATGCATCTATGTATGTTCATATATCTCTGTTTATATTTTATTCTTAGATGTCAGCTCTTCCTAAACCAACTTTAACAAAACAGCCAAACAAACCTGTGTTAAAGGTATTTGTTATTTCCTATAAAGATTTAAGATTCTTATATAAAAATAATTCTAGGATGTATATTATTGTAAAATAACTTTTTGCAGCTATGATTTAAATGCCAACTCAGTAGAATAAATGTATTATGAAAGTTTTAAATGAAAATAGTTTTTACAAAATTTTTTTCTATTACTGAAAAATGCTTCTTATCTTAAGCTTATTTCATGTTAAACAGATGTTTACATTCTTATGTAATAGTTGTGCAGCTCAGATATTCACTTCTTCATCTGAAATTTTGCTTGTTTTAATTCAAAAAATGTACATATTGAATATCACATTGATGAAACTGTACATCAAACTGCATTTGGCATAGATATTTTGGTATCTTGCAATTAATTTCATATAAAATTATGCATATTTTACTGACAGGAAAATAGGCTAAATTTTATTTTAGATGAATTAATTTTTTGCTCAGGATAAATATCCACTGTGTGAAATAAGCTTGTTTTGTTTGAATATCAATCTAGTTTAACTATAGAAGAAATTATTTTGTAATAATGCTTGTCTTGTAGTACATATCTTTGTATTATTGAAATAATTTTTTTTTCTTTTTTTTTTTTTTTTTCTACAAGTCTGGGATAATTCTAATGGTAAACTTACCAAAAAAAATATTGTTTAATACTTATGATATTGCTGAAAATTTTAGGAATACAAAATATTAATATCTTTTGAAAATGTTACAAATTTCTGTATTACGTTTACAGACTGGAATACCTTCCTTTCCATCAAACTCTGTAAAAGGAAATTCCTCACAAAACATGAAAATTCAGGTATGTTATTAAATTTTTATATTATGTAGAGTTATTTATGTATCTTTAGTATTTAAGTTTAGTATATCTGAATACTATGCTAACAGCTGTAAAGCTGTTACTATAATAATATGCTATTCATCATAACCTAAACATATAGGTACTTTTGAAAACCATAGTCTCATAAGATTCAAACATGTGTATTATAAAAAATGTGGGATCTAGTGACAACAAAAATGGAGCTTTCTATAATAGGCATTATGTTGTTTGAAATTTCTGAACAGGTTTAGTCCAGGATTACTCATTGTGTAAAAACAAATAACTAGCTTAGGGAAAGCAGGAGGCAAATGTAACTTTAAATTAACATTGTTCACTCTTTTTATTATTATGCAATTTAACTTCTGTTAATCCATATTAACCAATCAAGTATTACAATATATAAAATACTCATATGAGGAAGAATGAAGAGTAGTATATTATTTCAAGGCATATACTTTAGTACTGAGCATAGTGTCTTCTGTGCCAGGCACCTAATGTGCAGAAATAAAATGAATGACAGAGCATAAAAGACTTGGAATCCTTGTATGTCAAGCATTCCAGATAATCAGACAAGATACTTTATTAGGCTGCTGGCCATTCTAATATTTATGTACATCAGTCAGACTCTTGTCACCATTTATGTCTGTTCCACATCCTCTCCAGTTAGGACATCCCATTCATAGTTTTTTAGGGTTCTCTGTCATTGGCTTTCTTGGTACATAATTTCAGGGTTTCCTCAAGATAGTTGGTGAGGTTTATCCAGTAAATATCAGCCCCATCCATTTTAGTGACTCCTTCCTGATCTGTCCTTCTGTCTCAACTCTCATATCCAGGTTCCAATAATGACTGAATAGATAAGATGTTGCTCTTCAGTGCCAGAGTTCATAGGTTCAAATCCCATATCTGGCATGAATGTTTATAGCCATTTGGAATCATCTTTAAGCAATAGGTTCCAATCTCATTAGCCCTGGGTAGCAAAACAGTAGACTGTAGTGCTGCAAACCAATCCTTTTCAAATCTCATAATTTCTATCAAAGAATTGATTTCAATGATTATTGCGTGACAAAACTTAATGCAATTTAAAATAAATTACTATAATTTTTAGTTTTACAAATATTCTTAAGTTTTATGGTGTTGGTATGTAATTCTTTTATTGTTTTACTGAAGTTAATGTTTTTACAGTGATCTTTTGTTTTTAATAATTTAATTTGTTTTAAGAGTTGCAAAGGTGTTATTGGTGCTAAAAGGAATAAACCTTTTTTTTCTTTTCAAATTGTACTTTGTACAATTGTATATTTTGTAAGTGGTGGAGGTTTCATTACTTTCATAATATTTAGTTTTTAATTCTAAATATATCTTTTTGCTGTTTTTATATTTGGTTTTATTTTTCTGTAACTCTCTCTTTGGCTAATGTAACCTCTTCTGGCAAAACTTAATAAATACTGTGTAGCAAGGGTCACTCATGCTGGTTATCGTTTTGTCTGGATGGTAGTTAGGATTTTTCTTCACTTTCTTTGGCTCTGTGAATAGTTACAAATATACTGACTGAAAGTGTAGATGTGGTTCAAACCAAATTTGACCTCCAGGATTTTTTGCCTCTGATATTTGCCCTGCCATAAATGACTTTTTGGCAATTTGCTTCTTATAGCTCACTGCAAATGCAATTGAGTAATACTTTTTTTTTTATTTATCACCCCTATCGTTTTGTATAACTTCTCTCCTGTTGCCTTCAAGATATGTCACATGTATCTGTACCTGTTTTACTGTAAATAAAATGGGAAGATTTAACAGTTGTTTAAATCTATTATTTTGTGCTTTTATGTTCTTTTACAGCTTTTAAAAATTGTGTAAATCATAATGAAAAAAAAAAGGGCTCTAGACATAACCCTGGAGTGGATTAATAGCATTTCAGATTGTTTCAATCTGAAAAGTTGTTTTAATATACAGATTGAACTATAAGAACTATATTGAACTACAAGATCTTTTATAAAATTTATTAAACTGGTAAATTAAAGTACTACTGTATGATGGATTTGATAATCGAGTATAAATGTTTAATTTACCATGTTTGACAGATTTTATCCCTTTAGATTCTTTTACAAAAGCTTATTACTACACCTGTTTCCACGGTTCAGGAAAATGTATTTGCTCAAAATAACTTTTTATTAAGTATTTTTATTTTATGGTGTTTGGTTTATTGAATTAAAATAACTGTTTGTAAAGGTTTTATCACAAAATGTCTTATTTGTTAGAAAATTTCAGGAAAATTGCAAGTTTTCCAGGATAGTCTGGAAAAAAACTAAGAAAATAGCAATTGTGTCAGGAAAATTAGTTGTGTGCAATTTTTTTTAAAGAATGAAACACAAGCTAATATCTATTTAATAATTAAATTGAAACAATACATAAAAAATTGTATAAAAGATAATCTGAATTTAAGTATTCATAATATTTGTCATATTATTATCAGTATTATTTTCAAAAAGGAAATGCATAACAATATCACTTAAATTATAATTTAATATATTCTTAATTACCTCTTTTTATATCTTTAAGTAATTAAGCAAAGATTTTATATACATTGTAAGTTAAGGCACTATTGTATATTGTATTTTTTAATGTAATTTAAAGATTAAATTCACCAAGAACAACATGTTTTACTTCTTTGGTTCTTCTTACAGAAACCTGTTATTACACCTGTTTCCAAGATTCGTGAAAAGGTATAGAATTAAATAACTGCTTTTAATTTTTTTTATTTTATTGTATTTAGTTTATGGATTTGACATAACTGTTTATAAATATTTTGTCATTTATATAAGCATATTCACTGTTGAAGAATTTTAGTATAATTTTATTTAGTATGTTGTTTGTATTTAAGATAACTAGTACAGATTAGATATAACCCTACCATGCAACTTGTTTTTTTTTGCAGCGTGCTAAATTCTTGTAACCTTGGATTACCATATCTGACAATTAAATGTATTTTTGCTAGCAAAACATTTTTCATAACTGTAAAACTGTAAAAAAAAATTGAATACAAATATAATTTCATAGTTTTTATATATAAATAAATGAAATTTTGTATTTATAAAAACTATGAAATATTTTTTTAATGTATATTGAATCTTTATATAAAATTTCAATTTTTTTTTACTACTTATATCTTTCTAGGTTACTCCTCATTCAAAAGAAAATGTCTCCAACAAAAAGAAAGAAAACTGCTTAAAAGGAGCACTTACAAAGCTACCAGGTACTTTTCATTTTAAAAAGTTTGATATTAAGTTGCTTTTGTTAATACCATAATTGTGTTTTAAAACTTAGTACAATAATTTTATAAACTATTGATCAGTGCTTTGTTATAGATTGAAGATTTTAATTTTTTAATATATCTCCTGTCAACAAATTTCAAAAAACATGTCAATAAATTTTGTTAAAAATTAATGGCATGTTTGGAAGAAATTAAAGTGTTTGGAACTTTCATACTTATATAAGTTTTATTATAGAAAATATGATTGGGTATAAAATTTTATATGGCTTCAAACTTCGGTCTATTTAAGTACCATAAAAATAGTACTCTCAGGGGGGATTGTGCTCTGGGTGTACCCTGAAATTTTTTTTTTTTTTTTTTTTTTTTCTTTTTTTTTTTTTTTTTAAATTAACCTCCAATGCTTCAAAATAATATTTCCTTTCAGGTTGAAATTTTTTGCCATGGTAGTTTAAATTCAAAGAAACAATGAAAAATTAAAAGGGCTTCTTGTTAAGCTTTTGTTCTTGCATATGTTTTGTGTTTCAGCTGCAGAAAGCAAGTATTCTCTACAGTGAGCATTTCTTGTTATTAGGTGGGGGAGGTAGAAAAGAAGAGGTGATTCGCTGAACTATAAGCTTTGATCTTGGAATATGTGTTAGTTGATTTGCATAGCATTGCAATGATACATTCTTGTGATTTATATGTTTGTTGGGTGGGCAATATGGAAAGTACATTTGAGTGTTCAAAAGAAAGCAGGGAGGAAGAATTAGAGGGGGAAGTTTTCTGAATACATGGGATTGGCTAAATTTTTGTTTAAAGAAAAAAGTATTGACTTGAAAGACAGAGAAAGTTAAAAATTCTGCCATTTGTTTGATTCAATTTCCAGTATAAACTGATGTTATCTTAAGCACTACTTATAATGTTGTCTAGCTAAACATGGTGCTTTTTTCAGAATTTCATCTTTCTAATCATTTTCTTTAATGAAATATTTAATTGTAAAGATGATATTAAATCAAAATACTTGAGCCTATGAAGGGAAGGACATATCTTGTGGTACCTATGCCAATATTTCTGTGAAACATTAATTTATGCATTTCTATCATTAATAAAATTTACTTAATTATTACTATTTCTGTTGCCATGTTTACTAATGCTTGCAAAACATAATTTCAATAGTTTCACTTCTCTCTTGTAAAATTTATTTCTTTCAATTTGAAAATAGTTTTCAATCTAGTTGTGATTAAACATGCTGCCGCAACATATAAATTAAAAACTCATTAATTCAGTTTACAGCTCAAGGCAGTGTGTGCACATATTATGGTATCATGGTCAAATACAAATACTAGTTGGTGGATTGTTCTCATGGAGCTGTTTTCTCCCCATAGGGTTCCAAGCTCATTTTCATTTGCCAATGTTCCCAACTATCATCACATTAAAGAATGCTGCCGTATCTACATCTTTGAATAGTACTCATTCCTTTTATCCTAAACTATTCAACTGAATATAATATTTAGTGAAGGAGGCAGTATATTTGTTATTTAGTTCTACATATGTCACTTCTGTTAAAATTAGATTCGTTTTGAATGTATGGTAACTGTAAATTTCAAAACTCATCAATATTTATTCAAAGCATTGCATAAATGCTAACACCAGATCTCCTTATATATCTGATGTTTCAGTATGTTATGATGAATTGTCTAAAACCTTTCAAGTTTATTTTTGTGAACTGTTTATCAATAAATTTGTTAGTTGTTTAATTTTTGTTATTCATTATTAAATGTGCTGCAGCAACTACTGAAAAGTAATCTTTCATAAATTAACTATAAATTCTTTCTTCTTATCAGAAATTGAGTTTTACTTCAGTGTAGCTTCTGTGCATTAAACTCTTGCTATCGTAAATATTTATAGGCATGCATTTGAACTAAATTTCTTTCTAACCAATTTAAACATAGTGATAGTATCATGACAAGTTTCAATAGGAATGGCCTAACACAGAAGATTTACAAAATGAAAAAAATTTAATGTGGGGCCAAAAAATAGATGTTTTGGGCATATATATATATATATATATATTTGTTGTTGTTTTGTGCAATTCTTTAATTAAATACAGTAGCAAATGATTGAAGTCTCTTTTGAATCATTCTGAAACTTCATTACACAAGAAATCATGGGATTCTGTGAAAAATTCACAAATATTGCATAACTTTTTTGTAAACAGTAACATTATGATATGTAACGGTTAAAGCCAAACTATTGATACGACAACTAGTAAAGCTAGGACTGAAGCATTAGTGTTTTCATATTTTAGAGTAGCAATCACTTTCATTTTCTGTAGCACCTCATGTTATTGAACTAGACAAATGTTTTGCAAGGGATTGTTCTGCTCTAAATTCATTAGAACTTAGTCAGTCTAAGTCTTAATCATATTCATTAGAGCTACTGCATCATACAAATTAAAGTAAAATTTTACAAAAACCGTTAAAATTAGCAAATTAAAAAAAAATTTCTTACTCACAAACACACGCAGGGCCCATGCTGGTAATATTTTGAAGTTTTAATCTATTGCTATTCGATTGAAAAAAAAAAAACTCAAAGTTTTATTGAGATTTTTATTATTGATAAAATTATCAATTTCCTATTCAGAAGCTATCTAATGGAACCATCACAGTTCATTTTGAAGAAAATGATTTGTCTTAGGAACAACCAATGAGTGTTCCCAGGATAATACTTTAATCTAGCACTTATTGTACTACAAAACAGATTTATCATAAATAAAATGCATTTGATATTTAAGATTTAAAAATCTGAATCTGAGAAGGCTAATTTATTCAATAAGAGGTAGATTCATTAAAAGAAGTTTCGGCTCTATGATAGCCAAATGGTAGGGCACTGCAATTCGGTACTGGAGTCTACATGTTTGAATCTTGATGCAGGCATCGATTTTTATAACCATTCAGAATTGGTTTTAAGCAGGTATATTCCCTCATTAACTCTCCTGTAGCAAAACTGCAGATGGTAGTGCTCCAAACCAAAGAAAAGTTTGATAAGTTTGTCATTTTAACTATTAAATTGAATATTGGTAACAAGCAGATCTTTGTAATGGATTACAAAACTCTTAAAAAAGCTCTAAGTTTTCAAGAAGTAATTTTTAATCATTTTTTATTTTTTCTAGCTCTGAAAAATGAAGTCTCAAATTCTAATTCAGGGAAAAAAAGAGAAGAAAAAAACAATAATATTAACATGCGTAAGAAAGAATTAATACCTGAACTACCTTTGGATAATGACCCAGAAATATTTGATTGTGATATCAGTATAATAAAAAGTACCCCATCCTTTGCTCCTGTTAATTTTAAGTTTGTTCCTCCAACTGGATTGCCTGATTTTTCCATTGATGATGAAGCATTTGAAAGGATTAAAGCAAAAGTTATTTCTAGAACGTATGTTGTCTTTCTTTCATATTTTCATTATTGTATTGTTTTTAGAAATTGAGATTTCTTTTATAAAGATTTAAGAATCTGTCGTTATTTATAGCATTTTTCCTGCTTAAACTAGGGTTCATGTTTGATTTTTTCAAAAGGTGCTGTATCTTGTCCTTTTAAGATGATGTTGCAAGATTTACCCTTTTCAATACATGTACCCTGCCCCCCTTTTTTTAAATGCTGTTACTATTAATTTATTATTATTAAAGTTGATATATTTTATTTGTAAATAAAATCTTAAATATGAATTCTACTTTTAAGGGAATGTGTGTGTGTGTATATGTATATATATATATATATAGAAAGTCCATTTTTTAGTGTATCTTATTTATAGTTGGTATCAAATTTATATTTGTACAGTAATTATTCTTTGAATAATTTAACAGTGTATTGTTGGTGACTTTTATTTTACTTAAATAAAAAAATTGTTTCAAAAAGATTGAGCTATTGTATTTTTGTGTTATGATTCTAAATCATCTAGGTAGTTGTGAATCAATGTGGATTTTGTTTGTTAAAAGGTACTTATTTTTAATTATTAAGGTATTTAATTTTTATAAAACATACATAACAGGGTCTCTCTCACTCACTCAGAGGATCTAAACAGTATATTAAGAGCTTCTGGGAGAAAAAAAAAATAAAAAATATTCCCTTATTCTTAAAAATTAATCAAGCCTAAATTTGTGTTCATTTTTTTTATCACTTATGAAAAATATGTAATGTATATTTATTGAGTCTGAAACATTAAATTTGAAGCAGTAAAAGTGTACTTAATTACACTTATACTATGTTGATATATTATGCAACAAAAAAACTGGATAAATATTGTTCCATATTTTTGTATATTTCTGATTTAAATTTTTTTTCAATTAAAACACAAATTCTACAAATGAGACATCTTATTGAATTAGACATATTTACTTTAGTAGAATTATATATAAATCAAACAGTACAATTATTTTGAAATTTGTTGCATCTTCGTATTAGATATGTTATTTTATTTTTTGTTTACTAAAAAAGTTGACTTTCGCTTTTTTTATTAGTATTATTCTCTTGCAGTTCTACTCCATCTAAAGAGTCTAAGAAATCATCTAGTCCGACTGTTAAAGAAGCATCTAATAATTCTTCCTTAATTCATAGTAGCTTGGATATGTCAACAAATTTACTTGTTGAGGAGATATTACAAAAGGAAACTGGTGCAAACCTTCCTAGTAACGCAGAAAATCTACCAAATGAGCAAAAGAATGCTCTGGTATTAGTTGACGAATCTAATGATTTTCTTGCCAAAGTTGATTTAAATAAGATCGAAAGACTATTTGAAGAACATAAAAGATTAGAAGAGGAAGGTACAGAATCTAATTCTGGTAAATATATATTTTAAATTCTTTCACTGAAATGCTTTTAAAAATGTGTGTACATGTATATGTAATGATAAAAAATTTGTGAGATAAATTATTAAACTCTAATTTCAAACTTTATTTTTCACCTTAATTGGGGGAAATATATTCAGAGTCCAGAAGAGATAATGCATAGTAGCTAACTTGGGCTGTGAGCTCACATGTGCATAATATAAAGGTTTTTAATGTCAGATCATTTTTTAGGAGTTTATATTAGAATGTGAGAAGGCACTCTCTTCTGTTTTTACTTGTGCATATCTGCATCTTAAACACAACATGTAAAGTGTGCCTGGTTAAAAAAAAAAATGACCATCTTTTGTTGTCCAAAGAATAAAAGAGATTTTGCCATGAGTGTCTGAGTTTGTGGGTTTTCTATGTTTAATGAATGAACACAATGGATACAAAATTTTAAACTATCTTTTCACTAATCATTGTCTAAATATTATTACACATATAAAATATTGTTACACATCATATATATAAATAATAAAATATAATATAATATAAAATATTGTTACACATCACATCATTATTTGTAAGCATACAGAAAAAATCAGAAAAACAACACAGTAGCGGTGTTCCTGCTGAACTATCTCCAACCTGAGTCCCTGTGACTTACTGATAAGAAAAATATGGGTTCTTCAGAAAATAAAAAAAGTCTGAAGTGAAAGTCTAAGTTTGAACTGAAAAACTATATTTAAGTAAAGAATATAATGAATATTACACGCATTTGCAATCAAGAAAAGATTTATTTTATTCACAATTATGTATATGCAAATTACATGCAAAATCTATTTCACTTTATTATTAATTTTTTTTAATTTAATTTATTTTAAAAATTGCTTGCACCTCACTAGAACCTCACTAGTCTTTTTGAAACTTGGCTCTTGTAATGAAATCATTAAATTTTTCTGTTTCTTTTCTGGTGATTATATGTATGTGTATAGTTAAAAATGAGCTAGTAGAATTTTAAGTAGTCAAAAAATAGACTACATACAAACACTGCTGTACTTTTTTTTTTCTCCTAATTTTTTTTTTCCATTCACTCTTTTTATTTCTTTTTTCTTTCTCAACCTATATACAGTTATGTAACAGTTGAGCAAATCACACATACTGTCTTTCCCATGTTTTGATAGCACTGTTCCTAATATTTTCTTTCAGTTCAATATTCAAAAATTCCTCCTCCCCAATCTCAAAAATAAAGGGGGCTATTTATTGGTAGTACAGGTGTCTGAAAGTTATAAACAAATAATGGTCAGTTAAGCGTCAGAACTAAAGGGGTCTTATTAAACTTTGTCTACTGTAGTGTCAAAAAGTCTGTTTATCCTGTTTCTGAATCCAAGAGGGAATTAAAAAAAAAAACTACTCTGGGTCAGTGCAGTTGAAAATGGTCTGCCACATCAAGTACCTAATTATTTTTAAGATTATGCCTAATGCTTAAAAAATGACATTTCCATGAAATAAAATGTATACAAGATTTAATAAACTAAATCATATGAAACGTTAAATCATTATTTATTAAACGATGTTGAAGTGATATTTAAAGGTTATAAAACGTTCCAGAGTTGTGGCATAAAACAAAGTGTAAAAAAAAATGTGGCATAAAACCAAGTGTCAAGACTTTTGGGTACTCTAAACTTTTTGTCCTCAGTAGTGTCAAGAAGTATTTATAAATGTGTTAATCTTAACTCTACCAGTATAAGATACGTTGTATCAAAATTTTTGTGTGCCTTTAAATCTGGCTTCAAACCATTTTCATTGTTCCTACTTAGCATATTTCTGTTTAAATTAAAAAAAAAAAAAAAATGGTTTCTGTTCTTCAGGATTTTTTTTCTTTCTTTATAATTATTGTTATTATATTTGCAATGTTGGATTGAAATTCTAAAAATTGATACTATTTCTTAAAATTTGATGCATATTAACAAGATGAATGTGAAATATAAAATGAATATTTAAGTATTTTAGAATTTTAAATGCCCAGAATATTTAAGTTTATATTGTGAAAAATGATTTGATGTTAACTCTTGATAAGAAAAAAATAAGTAGTATCATTGTGATTCAGAGCACTACAGTCTATTTTTCATGTATTCCAGGGCAAGACAAGGTCTAATAAAAGCAACATTCATTCTGCTCTTTCGTACCAAAGTTTGTGGGTTTGAAACTCACTGCTAGCATAAATGTTCATAGAATTCAGAATGGGTTATAATAGTAGGTCTCGGTCTCATTAGCTCTTACATAGCTAAAAGTACACTGCAAAGTTCCAAACCAAATTGAATAGCTACAATAAGACTGTCGCAGGTTCGAATCTTGCTATTGGCATGGTTGTTTGTAACCATTCAGAATTTAAGTAGTAAATTCCAATGTTTTCAGCCATTGTGTAACATTAAAGTAGACCCTAGGGCTCCAAGACGAAATTAAAAGATTACAAAATTCTTAGTTAAAAGGGAAATTCGACCCCACTGGTTCAGATACTGAAAGGAAGCATTTTCTATTGATCATCACCCAGAAATTTTACTATGTAAAAATTATTCTTTTTTAATTGTCCGCTTGAAAAAAATATTATACATTGTGTACATTATTTAAATCATAACTTTTTAAACTGATTAAAATTAAATCTAACAATAACTTTAACTTTACAAATTATTATAGATTTTACTGCTATTTAAGAAAGTATGCAGTCAAAAAATTGAAAATTTGTTTTTAGAATGCCTTTTAAAAATTGCTATCTGGAATGCACTTTTAATTTTTTTTATTTATTTTTATTTAATAGAATATTGAAGAAACTTCTAGCTTGAATCTGTTTTAATTTTTTTTTTTTTAAAGGAGACTTAGGTACTTGTTTATATTAATAAAAATTAGTTTATTTTAATATTTCATATTTAGGTATTTATTTTTGCATTATGTAAATCAAATTAATATTTTAAGTTCTTTATTTTCCATTTTTTTTCCTTTTTCTCAAATATTTTACTTCTGTGTCTGTTTTTAATTATTGGAGTACAGTTAAAAAACCTATTCAAGTAAACCAGTATATAATAAATAAAAATTTTGGTCCAACCATTTTCCTTTTATTTATATGGTGAATTTCCAAAATCTTAGACTTCAGATAGAATGATCTTTTCTTTCAATCATTCACTGTCTTTTTCTTATTTTTTAACATAATTTTAACTGCTGCAAGCATATATATATATATATATATATATATATATATATATATATATATATATATTTACACTTTGCATAGTCGATGTGTTAACTGCCTTGTAGTGTCATAAGGGGTTTAAAAATACAAGCAGGAAATTACTAAAAAGTATTCTGCAGAAAGACTTATATATACACCCAAAGCAGTTAAAGCATTGACTGTGCATGTTGTATATTGACTATGCAATTTGATTTACTTCAGTCAACAGGTTACAATTTTTTTTTTTTTTTTTTCAGTAATGAAAACAGTTCTAAATATACACTTCTAAATTTAATTATAAATTGTGGGAAGTTTATAAGGTTTTGTCCACACAACCAATGAAATTTTGTTGTATTGGACAAAGAAATTCCTAAAATTATCCTGATATTGCCATCACATCAGCTGAAGATTACAGATTAATTCTGTATTTAAAATACAATAAGCTACAATTAAGGATAATTTTTTTCTTTTGTCTTCATTTTTGGTCAGTTTAATAGGCAGTGGGTCAATTTAATGTAGCTGATTTTAATCAATTCAAATCATTCAAGATAATGTTTTACAAATCGGTACTACTGAGTTATAATTTTGGGAGATATAGCATTTTTATGAAAGGTTTAGGTGCTACAAACAAAACAGTTTTTCAAAGTTTCATATAATGAGGTTCAACTGTATTTGTAATTTTTTTATAAATAAGACATATTGAAGAAATTTCCAATATGAATATCCTTTAAACATTTTTTGACTAGGAAACTTGTGCATTTGTTTACATTTACCAAAGTTATTTAGTTTATTGCATATGTTAGTGTAATATGTTGGTTTTCAGACAAGTATTTGCCAGTAAATTTTACAACTTAATGGTGTTATAAACCCAAGTATAGATATATTTATGAACAGACAAAGTGATTATGATATTCAGCAAAATATCTCTTCCATTCTTAAATATTTATGCTGGAAGGAGAAGGAATAATTTAAATACTTTTGTAATAAAATTTAATTTTTAAATGCTTTGTTTCTCCTTTTCATTTGTTTCTTAGGTAATGACCTCCTTAGTGAGATTGCAGAGTCTGCAAAAGCACTAGAAGATGTGTCTATTGACTCTCCTTTTAACATTGTTGATTTGAGTGATAATGATGATATATACACAAAACCTTTAGAGCTATTGAAACTAGAGGATGAACCAATCAGTGGTAAATATAAATTTTTATGTTTGGTAAAAAGGTTTTTTTATTCCACACTTGTAATAAAAATGCATCGTAACCTTGTTTCGATTAAGTTGGATCAACGTTACCACTAGGTGCTACACAAGTATTCTTTAGGATACAATTGTTTTTAAAAAATATTTTTTAAATTTAATGCATTAACAAATAGCATTTTTATTTGAGGGCACTTGATAAATACTTTGTAGAATTTTTACAGTTTTGTAAAGATTTATTTCTTTTTAATGGAGATAGAAGGAAACACTATAAAACAGTTTCTAAAATTTTCAAGTATCTGCTATTTGTTTTTATAATTTTGTCATTTGTTGAGGTACTTTTGGATCTTTCAGGCCTTGCCTATGAATTCGCTTTTTTAGCAAGTTCATCAACCAAAATAAATGCACGCAAATGACAAATATCTTTATCACAAAAAGTCTTTTAAATTTTGCATTTTTAATATGTTATAATTAAGGATATTCCATTTTCATTCTCTTGTAACATTTTAGCCAGTGCTGATATTTACTGGTAAGAAATTTGATTTTAATTCTTTTAAGGGTTTTTTTTTTTTTTTTTTTTTTTTTTTTTTTTTTTTTTTTTTGTCTTCAAAAGACTTCCTTGATTTACTACACAGTTGATCGTTTTTATGATAGGTCATCATGATAAAAAAAATAATGGCAAAGAAAGGCAAGATTAAATTATATCAGCCGTTGTGAAACTATGAAAATCTTAATTTTCAACTTTATAATTGAATATTTTCTCAAGTGTAAATATGTATGATGTATTTATGCACTCCCCACACTTATAATCAACTATTGTCAAGCATTATCTAATATGGCTAAATAAAATTTGTGTTTAAATCAAGCATTTAAATACCTTTAATGCTTTGCCTCCTTATACAGGAACAGTTAAAATAATTTGTAGAAATTTTGTTTTCTTGGAATGATTTTTCCTTTTTAGTGAAGATAGATGGTACAATTAAATTTCTCAAGTTTTCAAGCACATGTTATTATGGCTAACTTTATCCTTTGGATAGATATTTTAGGATATTTTAAGACTCTCATATAAATTTATTTTTTCAGTAGGCACGTAGACTAAAATCAGAATAAATATCTATTACAAAACTTCACTTTGGAGTACTGTGTTTCCATAAGCAAATAAATCTGGTATCAGAATTTTTATAAATGACATCAACCTGGATGTTGAAAGTTACAGCTCATCACTGATAAGGATGCATTACTAATTTTAAATTTCATTTTTTTTCTCTCGGGAGTTCATAATAACTAATACTTAAGATCAATATTTATTCAGCAAAAAAAGTTTCTGCATTAATTAGTTAATACAGATTTAGTTCAAATAACTGAAGATAAGTATATAAAAAAGACAAAGCATTTATTTTATTTTAAAAGAACTTAAAGATAAAATTTATTTTTTTACAGGTACAGGATTAAACAAGAAGGAAAATAATCAAAGTACAAGCATTTCAGAAGATGCAAGTGTTGATATGCCATTACAGATAATTAATTTGAATAAAATGAAAAAAAATTCTACAAGTCAGGAACTGGACTTGCTAGAATCAGAAGAATTAATTAATGGTAAGCATTTTTACATTTTTCTCACAATTATATATAAATTTATAAAAGAAGTTTTCAGCAGAGCCTAATTTACTGAGGTGAATTCACCATGCGTGCCTGGTCTCCCAATTTTTGCTATATTACCATGCATAATAATCTAAAATTGCATTTTTAAAAGTCAAAAAAGCATAATAAGTCTAACATTTGCAAATGTTTAAAAAAAATTTCAGCATTTGCAAATGTTGAAATAGCATTAAGACTATTTTTTAGCTTTCCCAATATGTGATTTTATAGGAGAAATGGTGTTCTCTCTATTAAAAGGACTTAAATCTTCCTTAAAAACCTTGTTTAGTCAGTCAGAATCATTTAATTAGTTATCATTTTCATCTGATTTTTTGCTGAAAGCTGACAATGTGTAGGGTGTTCTTCAGTAAGTTCGTAGGTTCTAATTCCAATACTGGCTAGGATGTTCATAGCCATTTGAAATTGGCTTTAATTAGTAGATACCCATCTAAGTACCTTTTATATAGCAAAATAGTAGATTGTGGCACTCCAAACTTAAGTAGTTTCTTCACATGTAGCCTTCAGACTGAATAATTCACATCTTCTAAAATGAAGGTTATCTGTGTTGTAGTAAAAGGCATTAGTACTTGAAAAGAATTTAGGCCAAGTTATACAATGTTACAATACCCAACAAAACAAAAATCTTACAACAGTAGCAGAGTATGGGTTAAAAAAATATAACATATTTTTAAAATTTAACAATTTATTAAGCTTTAATAAATAAAAATATATTTATAATTATTTACAATAAGAACAAAAATTACCAATTATCATACCAGGGAAGTTGTTTATATTACAGGGGTTTCTAATATGAATTAATATGAACAAAATTAAATCTAATACATATTTAATACTTAAAGTAGCAAGTAACACTATTGCTAGAAACTAATACAAGCTATAATTAAATCTAATACAAATTTAATGCCTGAACAGTGGCGTGTTATGCCATTACTAGAAATTACTATGACCACAGTTGCTGTTAGACTTGCATTTGGACTGGCTGGCAGTTTCTTGAATTACCTCATATGAGCATTACTGTATTGCTTTTTATACTATTCACTCTTGCCACGTACTGTAACTATTGAGATTTGCATACAGGCAACCATGGCAGTTGGTTTTCTGGGAAACTGAAAGTACAAGGGGGAAGAAATAAGAATGAGGCAAGAAAATATTTTTACAGCATTTTTCGCTAACTGCAGAGTGGGTCATTTTGACCCAAAATCAATTTTGTTTCTGATTTTTTCAAAAAGGTACTAATGGAAAGAAATTTATTGACTTTTCCTAATATCATTAGCAATCTATAAAAATATGATACTTTAAATACTTATTATTTTGTTTATAATACTTATACCTAAAATTGTGGGACGGGTCATTTTGACCCCATTATAATTACAGGTATGAATTTTGTAATTTAGTGCTTACTGGAATGGGAAATGCTTTTATAGTTTTATTGTACATACATGAGCGAGACAATACCTCATGGTCAAATGGATAACTTACAAGGGCAGGGGGGAATCAGAGGGTGTTACTGATAACAGAGGGACAGCCCAGAATTTCATTGTAGTGGCAATAGACAGTGTTGCAGATCAAATTACCCTTTGTAACATTTCGATAATATGTTCCTTTTATCGGTAAATAACTGTTTTTCAACTAGAGGAATCTTGTTATGACTCTGTATGAGAGAAAATGCCTCTGGTTAGCATATTCAAAGTGTACTACTTTCTCCTGTTTATGGTTATGGCCTATCGAATGAAATCTAAAGTCTACTCAAGGTGCAATGCTATCATTAAAAATCTGGAAGTTAATTCGTTCATATTAAGTTTCTAAATCTTTTTTTTTTTAATGCATATTTAATGATTTTTCATATGAGTGAAGATGAGAAATACTGTAACAACCTTACTCTCTCCAAATATGTTGTTTTGCATTTGATAGAGCTTTTTGAAAATAAAGGAAGAAATATCACAACAGATAATTTTTTCACAACACTGAATCCTTTCCAAAGACTTCATTTTTGAAGTACACTGGTTTAACTGAGAATGAAATAGAATCAGAAAGAATTAAAAGTATTTGTGAAAAAAGTAAATATTCTTTCATAGGATATATTGTTACTCAAATATGATAGCATAATTTTGACAGTTTATCAAGAAAAAAAAAACAGTAAAAATGTCTTATTGATCTCCTTACATTCTACAGTCAATATTGACAGTAATTACCCCAAAAAGTTTCCTGAAACAATATTTTATAACTCAATAAAATTGTATGTTGATGTTAACACCAAATGGCTCTGAAATATTCTGTGAAGGTAGGATTAAGGAGATGGCTAGTTCATGTATTCTACAATATTTTTTATCTCTGTGAGATTAATTCATGGATTTTATACAAAGAAGTTACTGAAGTAAAATTTAGTAGATAATATCTTCAACACATTGAACAGTTGTGTACTACATATAATATTCGTAAACAAAAATACCAATCACATACAAAGACAAAAGCTGATACTACTGAAGAATCTATGCAGATACAAAAAAGAGTTTGTTACCAAGTCTCTAAGTGTGGAAACAAAACTGTAGATATTTGTTCTGACCATAAAATATTAGTGTGATGAAAGTATACAAAATATATAAAAAGTTTTCAAACTGCGCATGAAATGGATAAGAAATCTTGACTGCTAAGAAACTAAATTTTTCAGTTAATGTTGTCATATATTTTTTCTGTTTAAAATTTTTCATATTGTAATATATTATTTTTTCATGTATTATAACAATTTATGTTTAAAAATTAATGAATATCCTTCACATATAAATTCAGTACTTTCTGTATAACAACACATATTTGTATTAATTTGGGTCAATTTGACCCAGCCTGCATTTTTAGGTATATTGAAACTGTCGTGGTTCTAGTGTTAAATTTTAAATTTTTTGATTATATACCAACAAAGTCTGAAAGATGATTGGGATGTTATTAGAGAAAAAAATTTAAGCTTTTAAAGATCCACTAAATTAAACTAAAAGTGACCATTATTTTTATGAATCCATGAGGAAGTTTTATAGTGCTGTACATTCATATATTGTCAAAAATATTTCTACTAAATAATGAATTCCTTGAGCATAATGAGGCAGCTGATTTATGATTAAGATATAAGATTTAGCTCCTTACATTACATTACTTAGGATCTCTAATTAATAATACTGAGAAGGAATTTAATAGAGATTAAACAGAATTTTCCCCTTTACCAAAATGAAGAATTTTAATTTGAAAATTAGGACAGAATCCATGAAATCTAACAAAATTTGGTTGGTTAAAAACAGATTAGAGAATCACAATATCAAAATTTATGCAAGATAAACTCTTTTTTAACTATTCAATACAGTAATGCCACAACTGAAAAAATATTTTGTATTACTAAAAATAGGTGTTATTGATTTTAAACCATGCTTAAAAACCACATGTCATAATTCTTTGTTAGTTGAAAAAATTAAAATCATGCCAAAATATCTTGTCAAAGAGAATTTTCAAATTCAACAAGAAAAGCTGCACTAAACAAAGAAGAAATAAATATTTTTTTATGTTATTTCTGCATCATTATTATGTATTTAATTTCTTTCATTTTCAGTAATTAAAATATTAGGAAACATTTTTCCATTAATCACATACATTTTCCTTAATGGATTAATTTTTTTTTAATTTTTATTTGTGATTATAGGTTTAATTTTTGAAGTGTATTTAATATTCTGGTTAATATTATAAAACAGATTAATGGTAAATGTGTTAAATTATTTTTTAATATTATGGCACTAATTGGTACAAAAAAGGATATTTGAAATGGATTATATGTTGTTACTGAAAGTTACTAAAAAATTACTTTCAGATTGCTGATTAGATCCTTCGGAGTTGGCATCTGTGGTGATATATTAGGCAATTTACTTTTACACTTAGCTAAGCAAAAAGCTTATGTTTTTCTCAAGATAATTTAAAGAGAACCAAGACACAAATAATATTAAACATGTAACATAAATAAAATGTTATATCTGTTTTTATTAGTAATATCAATATTTCTCATAGCAACATAATAGAGAATCATATGGAGAAATAGCACAATTTAAATTATAAAGAAGAAAAAAAAATATATCAAATGACAGTAATATACCTAAATATAAGTGGCCTAACTATAGAATTGTCAGACCCAACAGAAATTTTCTAAAAAAGAAAAAGCCTCCATCTCTGTTATGACCACTGATCAATTGGACTTGCATAAAACCTTCTTAGGGTTTACTTGAATCATCATGCAAAATTTCATTGGGAGTACTCCAGCCATTCAGAATGCATATCTGATAAATAGGCATACATACAGAGAAATTTATATATACAGAAGATGTTAAAAGAAATTTTGTAGGGAAAAAATATAGGAAAATGGTTAAGTATTAATATCTGATACTGATAGGTTTTTGGAAGAGAGGGGAGGAGATATTTTAATCAATATTATTACAATGAAAATGTGTTTGTGTTTATTTACTTTAAAGCAAATACCTTTTATTCAAACTTTTTGTATATGATTTCTCAATTCTTGTAAAATCTTCTTGTTGTTACATATTTTCAAATATGGTCGCTAAGCTAGGACTTGATACCAAAATATTATAAATTTACATTAATCTCCCCAAAAGTCTTGCTATAGTGCTGTTATAAAACCAGTAGAGGGCCCAATTGCACACATTGCTCTCTTTTTTTTTTCCCCTCTAATTACTGATTTTCAGTAATATTTTGTTTGTATCAAGCTAATATTTTATATTCTTCCCATATAGAAAAGGTGCTACAGAAGGAAAGTAATCAGAAAATAGCAGTAACAAAAGATGTACATGTTGATTCACCTCTAAAGATAATTGATTTGAATAAAATGGAAAAAATAGCTGCACATAATGAACTGGAAGTACTAGAAGAAGAAGATGACAACTTAATAAATGGTAAATATATTTTTATTGTCGAAGAGACAAAAATAATAGAATGTGACTTATGAGAATTTTAAAAAATATGATGTTGACACATTACATGACTTCCTTATATCACTATTAAATTATATACTTTTTGAGTTTCTATTTTATTTATTTTTTAAATTTTGATGGTATTATGTATCACCAGAACTATAATTGGCACAGTATAAAAGAATAGTTATAACACAATTAAAATTCTAAGTTATTCTCTAAAAGTATTTTTTTCGTTTTTTAAAATTAGATTTATAAAGCATTATATAAATTTCATGGGAATATGTAGTTATCTTCCTTTTGTATTGCTGTAGACCATCAGCATTACTGTCCATTATATTGGATTTCTTTGTTAGAGTGCAAATTGCAATTAAAAATGGAGACACACAACTAAACATTACAACAATCCCAAATACAAAATTTCAATATTCTAAAGCTAATTGTTTTTGAATTATGTCCAGCAGCATTAATATACATTATATTGAAATTTTTTGTTATACAGAGTGCATATCATAATCAAAAAGAAAGGTGCAGAACTAGTTACAACAGTCTTAAAAAGCATAAAAGTTTTCATCATTACTATATTTCTTTTACTCTGTACAAGGAAGTAAAAATGCTTTTAGAAATTTATTTGAATGTCTTTTAGTTTATTATATCTATGAACACACACAATGTGTATTTTTGATCTGCATAAATGTCTATTTGAGGTTTAAAAAATATGTGATTTTAGGAGTCTTAGATATACTCATTTAATTCTAAATTAAGAATGTATCTTTTATATGGATAAAAAATTAATGTAAATGTACTTTATAATATTAATAACTTACCTTAATTATTTAGTAGATGACTTATGTAACCAACAAGAGCAAGATAAACATATCAAGAAGAAACTAGGTGTTCATTCAAAAAGATCATCGATGTTGAAAAATGTACCTGTTCTCAATTCAATTGCTGAAGTTGCAGAACTTGAAGGCCAAACTCCAAATGTATACTCAAAGAACAGACAGACTGGTACTCCTTCCAGACGTTCGCAAAGACTTCAACAGTTGGTCACCTTGGAAGAAAATTCACCTTCTATCACTGCAGTGACACCTCGACGTTCTTTGAGGCTTCAAAATAGTGTTGCCAAAAAATGTGACTTTGAAGAGCCAGTTTTGTCACCTAAACCTAAAGGCAATCTTAGACGTTCTATAAGATTGATTGACTTAAATACTCCTGATAAAGGTCAGTAATGCATTTTACTTATTGAATTTCGATTTTACTTTGATATATTTTTAATTGACAATATTTTTATTATTTAAAAAAAAATACTAACACAAGTGGGAATTTTGCGTGAAATTTGGTCAGCGATTTCATACTAATGTTCTTTTAAGATATTTTTAAAAAAAAAATTTTTTTTTTTGTGTGTGTGTGTGTGTGTGTGTTAAAGTTTATCTCATAAGTAATGAAAAAAATTAAATTAATTAAATAATTGTAATAAAAAAATGGTTAATAGTCTTCTCATTAGCTCTTTTTGGTAGCAATACAATGAATCCAGCATTTACTAGTGGTTGTAGCATTGTTTGAACTCATTTTGTGAGATGCTGCAAAGCCTTGTGGTTACAGCTCTTTAGACATCTTGAAGAGTGTCAAAGTGGTGTTCTTTCATGTTCTTAAGCTGTGGAAAAAAAATAATAATAATCACAGGGAGTCATGTTGGGAACATATGATAGATAGAAAAGAAGAGGGGTGTGTTCTTGGGTTATGTATTCAGTAACTGTTGGGCCAAAGGTTGTCAAGGTGGATGGTCCTTCAGCCAACAATCTCTGTTTGGATTTGGTGTACCATTTTCTTAAAGCATTTAAGCATTTCCATCCAAAAAAATATGCACTGACAATTGTACAATTAAAGTCCAAGACATTCTTCACTGATTCAATGTTTTTACCTGTTTTCACTATCAATGGTTGTCCTATGCACAGATCATTTCCAATGTTCTGTTGGCTGCTTTTAAATGCAGTGTAACATTAAAATATACTAAGTAAGGTTGTTGTTTTTTTCTCATAAGAAAGAGGATTTTACTGAAGTGTTCAGTGGAGAAAAAAAAAACTGTTTACTTTTTCTCTGCCTTTTTGAGTTTGGAAATAATTGCTGTCTTAAACCTAGGTTAGTTTTTAATGAATTCTTTGCAAATGTTGTTATTTAGAAAGAGAATGATTAGCAAATATATTAAACTATTTATAGAGAAATTCATACTTTAAAAAGAATTCAGAAATTTCAATCAAAAATATCTAGACAGATTTGTATATAGGGGGTAAAATGTAAGTTATAATGAATAATTTTAATAATATATTTCTCTTTATTTCTATCTGATTAGATGGTATTGTTTGCAATTGAAACAGTGTAAAAATTTAGAATTATTAGACATTAAAGAAACTTTTATATTTTGCTGTGTCACAGCAGTTTTATTATCAGTACAGTATTCCCACATACAAAAATACATAAGTACACCTAGTAATTTTCTTATGGTCTAGCCCTAAATCAAATAAATCATATACTTGTAGATAAGACATTGCATTAATGAGATGGATATAAGAAATTACAGAGGTGTGAATGTCGACACTGCCACTACCCTTGTCATTCCCAAATTTAGAATATATGTTAACTTCTATTTTGAAAAGAAAAACTCCAATTTTAAACCAGACATTACCAAAATAAAGGATCAAAATATACTCAAGGCGTATAAACTAATATTAGCTAATAAAATTAAATTGGAAAAGGGAATGCCAAACTACAATTTTATTGGAATTTTGTTCAGGAAATCATCTTAAAATCAACATGCGAGACCATCCCAAGTTTAGGACATTGCACTAAAACAAGGGGCTTGATGATAGGTACAGAAAGGCAACAGAGATTAAGATCTACAGTTTAATGCTGCAGAAACACTGCACTAGATATTATAAGGGAAAATATAAGGATTAGAGTGGGGGGCAAATACATAGGGGAAAGAGCCTTATTAGAGGAATCTAAATAATTTAGAAAACCTGAACAACCAAAATGAATGCAGGAAGTTTTATAAAGCAGTCAATAACACTAGAAAAGAACAACAACATGCCAAAATTGAAGTATGGAAAAACTATTTTCAAGAAGAAAAAAAATTAACTGACGAATGAGAAAACCAAAAAAAACTTGAAATATATGTTTTATTTTATTTTACTTTATTGATCCCTTGTCAATTTTAGGGAGCAGGCATATAAACATAATAGTGTTCTTCTATGCAATGGGATGTGCTAAGTCATTAATCTACCAAGAATCTGCATCAATGGGGAGTCCCAAATATTATTTGGCATGCAAGTGGCTAATAGTCTAGAAATTCATAATTTTTATGGTTGTAATTCATATTTGTGTATTAAAATATGGGTGTTTATTTTAGTTTCTTGTATATAGGTAAGAGAATTTGCCAGAAAGATATAGAGTATATTTTTACTCTTTCCTTTTAACCATGAGTGACAAATTATAGTAATAAATAATTCATGCTGCAAAAATTACTTAGCCTATCAATCAATCTATGATTTAATTTTTCTGTCAATCATTTAAATTCTGTTTATAAAAATGTTTGCAAAATGAAATTACTTCTGTGAAATGTTAACATTCTTAAATATGTTAAGTTGTTATTTATTATATATGTAATTACAATTATCTCAACCATATAACTATCTTTTCAGAAATAGTTAATTCTCCTGTCAGTAAAACCAATATTACAGCTGATTTTCAACGGCTAACTTTAACAGAACCAGAAAATATTGTAAGTGATTTGTCTTTATTTTTATTGTTATTACTCAACTATACATTTCAATGAAAACTGAGCTTATTTTTGAGAGTTATTAGATTTAGCCTTTACATTTTAATGATAGGAAACTTCTAACAAAACAATAAAAAAATATTTGTGTATATAAGTAAAAAAAACACTTTACAAGTGCTAGCTCAGACTATTTATGAAGTTCATCATATAAGAATCTTACTTTGGGAGAATTTTATATACATGTATATTTTTACTCTAAATTTATTAAAAAATAATTTCCCGTTTCTGCACTGTTATTTCCATGCAGTTTCATAGATTGATCCAGCCATGTAAAAATGCATATTGAACTAACAGGCAGTAGGTTTTATTTAAATAGAGGTGTATTTCTTAATAAATAATACACTCTTATTAAGATTTGCTCTCTCGTATTAAGATCTTAGATTTATTCCATACTGCAATAAAATGTACTAGAGGTTTAATTTCAGTAACAAGTGGGAAAACTAAATGTACATTTTTTTTTAACCTCTTTCCCAATCAAGTGTACACTTTAATGCCCCAAAGCAGAATGTTCCAAAAAGTGCGACACACGTCACAGAACAACTGGCTCCACAACAGAACAATTGTCTCGCAGAAAAACTTTTTTTTCTTTTATATATATATATATATATATATATAAAGGATATATATATATATGTATATCGATGGTTTTCCATAAGTAGGAAAGAATTGTGGAAGGATTGGAGGTATAAAATGAAGTGGCAGTTCCAAACTTTATAAGAACGGTGAGAAAAATTAAATTTATGACAAAATATTTTTAAAGGAAACTGCAAATTTGAAAGTACTAAGGTTTACTTAGAATTTCTGGTGTCTTGCCAAATTTGCAGGCAATAACAATTTGGGAGAATTGTCATTTCTTTGTCTTCCCTATATCCTACTAGTGTGCTAGATAGCTAGCGATCCTCCTATGCTAAAAACTTCCCTTGCATTAATGTTTGGGCCAAATTATCAGTCCCATTTTTATCATTGTAGTGATATTTCAAAATATCTTGCATCAAAATTAATTGACAGGACAGTAAATTCTATGTTAATGCCTTGGTTTGAATGCAAATATTTTTCTAAATTCCAAGTACCACTGTTTTATTAAATATTTTTAGTTATTAAAATAAATATATCTCCTGCAAAACACTTTTGGTTATCTGAAAGCCTGTTGCAGAATATTAAAAAGTATTCTGCTGTGGGGCTTTAATGATATTTTTTTAATTCTTGCTTATTTTATGTGTAAAAATATTATAACCATGCTTTTCAATATTTTTTGATAATTGAATAAGTATATTCATAAAATACATTTAGCTTTTAAACTATTGTTTATTTTCCAGCAACATTTTAAAACAAAAAATTTTAATAATGCAGTTAATTAAAACTTTTTCAAAGTTGATGCTAGCAATTTTTCTCTCCCATTTTAAATTTAATTCAGAGAATTTCAAAATTATTACACAAACCTCTGTACCAACTGTAAAATTTTATGACCTGTTCAAATTCTCAAAAGCAGTTCAATTATAAAATTTTGCCACTCAGATTATGCTTCAAAAACTTGAGAAATGTATTTCTTTATCATTTCTTACCCACTTTCTTGTGTACTGTATACTTCACTGCTCATACTGCTCATTACAAGAAGTGAAAGAATAAAAAATTCGCCAAACTGCTTTTAAAGGAAATATTGTTTGTACACTGTAACACTTTAAAAGTTCTGTATATTTCTGAATATGAACCTCGCCCATCAAGAAATGCAACCTTCGATGGATCAAAATTTACCACATTTTTAAGAAATGTTGCATGAACTGTGATATGTAGCGAATTTTGAGAAAATTATCAGGGAAATATCAGTCTACTTTATTTCCTATATTTTGTGACCACCATATCTAGGTGTTCATTGTTTTTATTACTTAACCTGTTATTTTAAAATGTAAATGAGTTTACTTTTCTGCTCAGTGATTTCAAATTCCTGCTCAATATATAATTATGGTGTGTTTATCATAACTTACATCTTTT
This sequence comes from Pardosa pseudoannulata, assembly GCA_032207245.1. Lineage (NCBI taxonomy): Eukaryota > Metazoa > Arthropoda > Arachnida > Araneae > Lycosidae > Pardosa > Pardosa pseudoannulata. Next base: position 67,933,579 of record CM063510.1, read on the forward strand.
TAATACTTTTTGTTATACAAGGCATTACTATAAAATTCCAAGATTTAAGAATCAGTATTTTAGATCTAATAAATACACATATATATTTAGATTTAGAAAAAAAAAAATATCTTTTTTCATATTAAAAGTATAAATGTTATTATTTATATTTTACATGTGTATAACATACTGTGGTAAACACTTAACTGTTTAGTGTCAGTCAGTTGTATATTTTAATGTTTAGTCTTTTATGCTTCTATTTTTAAATTCATAAATAAAACCCCCTGTGGAGAAGTAAGAAATGTCTGCTGGTTTAAGATATTTCTTACATTGCTTATGTGATTTGTTTTTTACTTGATTCTGCCTTGTCACTTATTTTATTAATTTTCTTTTTAGAATCCACATGCCTGTTTACTTGATTTTGATTGTAGTCCTGTTTTAACTGCAAAACCCAGGAAGGTTAGCTTACTATATTCGCCTGAAAAAGGCAGAAAATCAATGAGAAGATCAATAAGGGGAGACTTGATGTCATTCTCTCCTAGCAACTGATAAACTGAAATTCCTGAAAGTAAAAGGGCAGTTATTTTTTATCATGAAAATTTACATTTTTATTTTGTGAAATGGTTTTAAGCATTATAAATTACTTTGCATATTTGAAGCATATTTGTAGAGTAGAATTGCAATAAAGTTTTATGTACATTCAGAGATTTTTTTTTTTTCTGTAATATAATAATAATCTTACAGGTATGTTTGTTGGAAATTACTCAAGTTCTGTTCGGATCATAAATGACGCCCCCCCCCTACATAGTTCTCCTTACCAGTTGGGATGATGTTAACTCTTAATTTGGCTAATTCTGGCCATTACACCAGACATGTATATTTATAACTACTATATAACATAATTGTTAGTTTTTGCCATAGCGGACATTATCTCAAAAATAAAAAATGACTTATATATATATATATATATATATTATATATATATATATATATATATATATACATACATACATACATACATACATACATACAGAGAACTTAATGTCTATACAGACATGAAAAAATAACAGAAATTAAAAAATATTTGAAAAAACATCTTGTCAAATCAAGGGTTAAGGGACAGACAGATTTTAGAAAATGAACACTTTATCATTTTCTGCAGTAGGTGTTAATTTCTTGTTTTGCACAGCAAATACTTTGTCATAATTTGTTGTATCTTCTGTAGAAATATTCCACTTGTTAGTTTTCTGTAACTTATAATGTTCATGGTATGTACAAGCAGACATATGCCAACTACTCCAGAGAAATGACATAATTTGATAATTCTGGAAACCCCTCAGATTGCTCCAGAAAATAACAAAAATTTTGAACAGCTAAAAGATTGCGATTCAGCAATCAAATACAAAGTCTTGCAAAAAATAATGCTGAATATTAATCTTTCCACACTTTAAATCCACATTGAAAACTCTTTAACATGCCACATTACTATGAGGCATGTTAAAGAGTTTTCAATACTGTGCTGAAAAACCAAACTGAAATTATGTCAAATTTGAGTAGACAAACTCTGGAATCCCTGATGATAGAAAAATGTAAATATTTTAATCAGTATCAATGGGCTACAAGAAAAAAGAATTTCTGAAAAGGAAGTTGTTTAAGCTAAAAAAGCTACTTAAACATTATTAAATACATAAATTTTAGTTTACCCTTTATAATTTACTACTGTGCTTTTATTTTAATTTAATTTGCTCAGTTTAATCTAGAAACAAATAAAATATGTGATTGTTTAATTTTTTGGGGTTATTTTGTTTGTTATATATGTAAATTGCATATATGTGTACTTTGCAGGTAGCAAGTTAAATTTTAAATCCTAAAATAATATTGCTCCTGACAGAGGTGCCTGAATGTTGGTATGTCTGTACAAGTACCATTCAGAATGATAGAATTAAATGTTTTATTAGTGAATATGTAACATTCAGTAAATTCTTCACCTTTACTCTAGTAGTTTCCTCAAAACTTATTTATATGTAGCAGAACTACTGATACATAAATATTCAAATTGTTTGACTTTTTATATAAAACATATTTAAAAAAATTGTTACATCTGTCTTAGCTGCCAACTTGTACAGTAAACAAACTTGTTTCTGTACATTCAGAGCGGTGATTCTTCTAACTGTTAGTTACCTGGCTTTTCATTTAACTCCATGCCAAAGAAATGTTGCATGTGTGTATTATACATTTGGTTATCAAAATACATGGTTTCCGCGCACCTGGAAAGTCATGGAAAATCATGGATTTAGACAATGGATTAATTTTGTCATGGAAAGTCCTTGATTTTTCAAGTAAAATGAGTAAGAGTCATGGATCTGCTAAACTACCTATTAAAAAAATGCATTGAATTGTTTAATTCTATATTTACTTGTCATTTGGCTGAAGTTACTGAGTTTGGTATTTATGTATTATCCTATTGACCATATTACCAAGTAAAATTTGTTCACCAAGGAAACTCAAAGCAAGAAAGCTTAATGGGTCGGTAAATGTATATTATTCTGTTTTGTTTTTGTTTTTTTCTTAAATTGTAGATTAAAATTTTATTAATATAATTAATATTTTTTAATAAAAATTGAGGTTTTTTGCACAATATAAGTTTATATCTAGGGATACTGTATATAAACATTATAGAGTTATATCTGGCAACCTGGTCATGTATTCATGGTTACCTGGATAATACCAAAGTACCCTGAATTCAAATTGGAAACATTTGATTGAGAAATTGCTATATGATTAAACTTAGCTATGTAGATACAACAATTTATTTTTATTTATGTGAGTTTATTAACACTTACAAAGTAAGTTTATAGTTTTTTTATGATAAAATTCCTGTAATTTCTCTAAAAGCATATATTTTATTTATATGTACATCAGAAGTTTTATTCATATATACTTTAACGAAAGCTTTTTAAAGTCATGGAAAATGATCTTCTAAATCAGGGAAAGTCATGGATTTGAAACATTTTATTTTGGCAGATACCCTGAAAATAATGTAAACACTTTTTTAGTTTTACAGGGAATCATTAATCTTTGGCATTTAATACAGCTTGGATTTGCTTGGGAATCAAATCATCCAAACAGTGACTAGTTTAAGTGTTTAGAGGATTATTGTACCATTATTCATAGAGATATAGTAAAAATTCTGGGAGAGATGCCAGTGGAGGATATCAATTTGGAATTTAATGCTGTAAAATAAACCATACCAGTTCCATTAAATTGAGGTTAGAAGCCTATGCTGAGGCCAAGGTAGATGTTTTACTTCATCTTTGTGTTCAAACTACAATAGGACAAAGTCTTGCTGTATAAATAGGAACATGATCATCCTAGAAAATTCCATCCCCTTTAAGAAACAAATTTTGCATCAAAGGATAGACCTGGTCAGTATACTTCTCTCCAGTGATCTTTCCTTTCAGGGTTAAGATTACTTCTCCCCAGTGATTCTACCTTTCAAGGTTAGGATTAGCCAAAAGAAAATCACAATACTGCTGCCCATACCATGACAGTTGGAAAGAGACAATCCCAATCATATAATTCTGCCAATGGTTGGTTGGTAGGGTCAACTTTAGAGTTTTGATTAAGTTTAAATTTCTTTTTAAAAAGTTTCAAGGATTTATGCAATTAGGGTACCACCCACAAACGAAGAAGAAAAATTATTATAACCCAGTATCCTAAGCAGCTGGATGTAAATTTGTAACTTTTAAACAACATTTATCTGACTATTGGCAATGATTCTACACTAATCTTTTTTACCAGTTTTTCTTCATAATTACCAAAATTTATATCAATAACTTACAAAATTTACAGTAAAGAAGCTGTTATCTACATGATATATAATGAAGCAAATTAAGTATTAAAAAAAATTAATAGGTGTAGTATGTATAGGTTTAGTATTTATAGATTTTTATAGTATAATTTTGATGAGGATTTATAGAAACTACAAATGAAAACCATACATTAATTTAAAGTATTAACTAAAATAAAAACGGATGTTTGTATCGTCCTCTATTGCTGACTTTGAGTGAGAAAGGGCCAAATGGTTAGGGTGCTGGCCTTCGGAACCGGAGTTCGTGGGTTCGAATCCCACTATGGCATGGATGTTCGGAATTGGCTTTAAGCAGTAGGTTTCGGTCTCATTTGCTCTCGTGTTGCAAAAAGTAGACCATAGCACTCCAAAACCAAACCAAACTTGAGTGAGAAATGTGAAATTAACATAATAAGTACATTAAAATATTTTTATATTCCTGATATCACATAAACAGATATAGTAAAGAAATTGGATAATTTTCTTTTACACAAAAGAAGTTAAAGAATATTTATATTTATGTACATAAACTTTACCAAAAAAGTATTAAAAAAAAAGTGGCAAAGAGATTCAAACTTTTATTATTATATGATGATTTAAAAGCAGTGTAAAATGTGCTTTGAAGATTCATCTAAAACAAATATCTATTAGACTTTCAATAGAAAACAGAAATTAATTCATGTGCATATGAATATGTACATATGTGTGTATGTGTATTTATATACACACACATGTTTAAACTCATTTAGGCATTTGTCACTTAGTTTTTTTTCTAATGATACATCTGATGGCTGAACATTGGCTCATTTGTGAAAATGCATTTATTATTACTTATTTACTGATGATGATTGGTAATTACCAGAAGTGAAAAAATCCAAAGCTATTAATATATGATGATGTAAAAACAAAGTAAAATGTGTATTATGTTTCAGATAAGACAAATGTTTATTAAACTTTCATTAGAGGACTAAAATTAATTCATCTACATATATGTGCACACGCTTATATGTGTATAAATATCTGAGTTTTGCATGTGACACTGTGCTGTTTCATATGATACAAATGATAACTCACCATTGACTTGTGTATTAAAATGCATCATTTTCTACAGCTGATTAGTAACTACCAATAGTGAAAGAATTCAGAGCATTTAATGCATGTAAAAATAAACAGAAATGTGCTTTGAAGATTCAAGCAAAGCAACTATCTATTAAACTTTCATTAAGAAATAAAATCCACATGCACACACACGATATATATATGTGTGTGTGTGTGTGCGTGCATAAATATATATATGCACACATATATGTATAAATATCTGACTTAGACATTTGACATTTACTCCACTGTTTCATATGATGCATCTGATGACTGAGCAGTGGGATTCATAAAAATGCATCATTTATTACTGCTGATTCATTACTACCAGTAATGAAAGAAGCTTTTAATACATGGTAATGTAAAAACAAAGAGAAATGTGCTTTGAAGACTCAAGCAAAGCTAGCTTCTATTAAAATTAAATTCATGTGTACACACTATATATATATATATATATATATATATATATATATATATATATGCATATATATATATATATATATATATATATATATATATGTATATATATACATACATATATCTGTGTGCATGCATGCAAAACATATAGTACATAATGTGTACATGAATGTTAAGGATCTAGGTATTTATAATGTATTGTGTTGTTTCTAAGATACATTTGTGGACTGACCACTGGCACATTTATTAAAAGGCATCATTTACTGCTAATTTAGTAGTACTACTTATGGATGGTTGCTACCAATAGTAAAAAAAAAAAAAAAAAAAAAAAAAAAAAAAACTTTTTAATACGCTAATTACAGCTATACACTTTTCAATATAGTAATTACAGTGTAAAAAAAAAGTAAAATGGGATTTGAAGATTCAAGTATAAGAAATGTAAATATTAATCTTTCACTAAAATTAATTTACAAAATTAATATAGCAAGAAATGAAAGTAACAGTAAATTATAGATTATAAAACATTAAGTTAAATACTACTATTGATTCATTATGGCTAATGTTGATTAGAATAAACTACAATCAATTTAGGTAATTTGGAAATTACTTCACAAGTAAAACTAATTGTATGTAGTTTACAGAAAAAATATATTCAACTGTGTAAAAGGGAATGTTTAAATTTGTAAACAAAATATTTAACTTAATATGAGTTTGGGAGGGGGGGATTCTACATAAATTCCATGATAAGCATTCTCCCTCAAACTCTATTCTAAAAAAAAATATTTAAAACCTGATTTATTCAAATGTCTTGTAAACAATATGACACCCTATAGATTTTTTTTTATTTCATAACAAGATAGAAATTTCAGTCACTACTGGTTTATTTATATCTTATACTTAGTTTCTTAATGGTTAAATACTAAAGTCTTTTGCATCATTTTAGCTTTTCAACTGAAAGTTTTGTTTAAAAGATAAAACAAACAATTCAATCAACACACACTCTTAAGCATATATATATATATATGTGTGTGTGTGTGTGTGTAGAAAAATATATATGTATATGAAGGAGCATGTAATAGTTATTTTCTACTTAAGTTTTTTATCAGGAAATTTTGTTTAAAAGAAAAAAACAATTCAATGAACACACACGCACTTACATATAAATATATGCTTGTGTAGAAACAGATATATGTATGTGAAGAAGTATGTATATGTAATCGTTTTTTATTTAATTTAAATAAAAAATTACTGAAGATATGTATTTATATAACTTTAAACTTTAATCCTCGATGTTAAGCTCTTTATTTTAACAAAATAAGTTAATTTTTATCCAGTATAAACATTAGTTGTAACCATTATTTCATCTAAAAGCGGAATAATTCCTAGTAATCCTTTTATTTTGATTATGAAAGATCCATTTATATTTTTATTTTCACTGCCGAAGTTTATCAACTCGGTCGCGGCAATTTTAATCAACCTAAAACGTCGGATAAATTGCACTTCAGGAAAATCAAATGGAATTTGAGGGTCTCTCAATCCCCAACTGATTTTTTCCAGATATCATCTGCAAATTCTACGCTTCGCCATCTTTATGTAGATTCTCAAGTGCTTGTGAGGGCTCCCCGAGGTCTCACAATATTTAGAATAACTTCCCTTGCAGCATTGGCAGGAACATAAATAGCTACTCTAACGATAAGGCCATTGATATAGCCTTCCCCACCAGATATGGAAATTTTGGTGAAGCCACCACCATAGATTTTGCTTTACTTAATATTAATTTAACTCTTGATATCAGTGTTAAAGATGCACTTTCTTTGGACAACGTCCCAGACATTCTCACACTTGCACTTAACTTTCTTCTTCCTGCCATTAGACCCCCCCCCACACACACACACACATACACCTTCACTGACTGGAACATTTATACTAGGACGGTTGCTGGCTCCTCCCTGCCTAATAGTGAGATTAACAGCCCTAACGACTTGGATAGAGCTGTACGAGCCATAACGAGAGTTATCCACAAGCCCTTGCGACTGCCAAAAATAGTTTGCTTATTAATAATCACTTAAAAATCAAACTAAATATTAAGTACCGAAACAATATCAGAAAATTATGTCAAAGAACTAGGAACCCTCAATCAAATTTGAGCTTAATAGGGTTAATGTCATTATAAAAAGACTTATTAATGAACGTAAAAAGTTAGATGGAAAAATTTTCTTGATTCCCTAACACCTAATGACAATAGTTTATGGAATTATCTTTAAAAAAAGTCAAAAAACTTTTCCAAAGCATACATCATATTAAAACAAACACAGGCTCTATAATCACAGACACTCAATACAAAATTAACACCATCGCCGACTTATACAAAATCCAGTTCTGTCCCAATACGGATATCTTCTGCCCTGAAACTATTGACAAGGTAAACGAAATAAATAACAATAATCTTCCTAATATAAATTATGATCCAATTCCTCCAACGAATTTAGAAGAATAAGTATAATAAATAATCTCCCAAATAAAAAAGTTCCCCGAGTTGATAACATTAGAAATGCTGCTATAAAAAATCTACCCTCAAACTATGCTACCATTTTGGTCAATTTAATTAACAAAATATTAGAACTCAAATATTTTCCTAATTGGAAAATTGGGACGGTAGTCCCCATTCTAAATCTGGTAGTGACTCTCATTTAGCAAAAAATTACAAACCTATTAGTCTCCTCTCTGAGTAAACTAACAGAACACATTATATGCACCAGAATTAACACCTTCCTCGTCATACACATCATTAATTAGCAACTCTCAATTTGGCTTCAGAGCACAACACTCAATTACACACCAGTTGCTTTGTGTTTCAGAATTCATCCACGATGGATTCGAGAACCAAATACACACTGGAGCTTTTTTTTAACATTGAGAAGGCATTTGACAACAAAGTATGGCGCAGTGCCCTCATATATAAATTAATTAAACACAAATTGCCAGCTGCCTTCTCGACAGGTCCTTCACAGTCCGCCACACATAATACTTTTCCACACGCAACTCTGGTGTCCACCAAAGCTCTAAGCTCGGTCCAGTTCTTTTCAATATTTGTCTTAAGTGACATTCCACATCACCACAATACTACACTAGCTATGTTCGCGGACGACACTGCAATACTAGCTAAAAATAATAACGTCAAATACATGCACAAATACCTTCAACAACACATTAATCTTCTTGACCATTGTTTTGAAAGGTGGAGAATAAAAATAAACCCCTCTAAAACTAAAGCCATTTTCTTTAGCTTTAGCAGGATTCCCCCCCCCCAGGTCTCGATGTGTGGACAGTTAGTTTACTTTGAGAGGGAAGTTACATACTTTAGAGCTAATTTCAATAGTCGGTTAGCTTGGAACAAAAATATTAGTTACAACATCCGTAAATTTTTCAAAGTAAAAAAATCAATCGCTCATCTCCTGTATCATGATGAAATGGGAATGGGTAATAAACTGCTTTTATATAAGATGGTTTTAAGGCCCATTCCCCTCTACTGCGCAGCCCCGATCTGGGGATCTGCATTTAGCACACAGATCCAGTGGTTACACAAACCATACAAAACAAAACACTTCGTTCAATAGTTCGTGCTAATCGCTATCTGCGTAAAGACATCATTCACTCCAACTTAAATATAGAATCCATAAAGGAAGGGGGAATTCATCAAAAAACTAGTCATTAAATTTTTTGATAAAATTAACCTTATACAAAATCAAAAAATATTTAATATTCCGGATTACGACCCTCTGAAGCATCACAGGAGCTTGTTTAATTAATCGTTTTATTATTGTAAATATCTTCTGCTTTATTGGAATATATATATATATATATATATATATATATATATATATATATATAAAACCCTCTGATACTCTATTATTATTATGTATGTAATATGTCATGATTTGTTTGTAAATTATTCTATCTCTTTTTTGTAAGGAGTCAATAAAGGATATAATAATAATAATAATGGGCTTAATGAAGATATATTTTTAAGTATTGTAATTGTATTTTACTTTATTAGTAATTTTTCTGTCCTCTTTCCCTTTCTCTCCTCTTCCTACTTATACTATCTGTCCGCCAATGTTAAAGATAGAAATACCACTTGTGAATATATATGTTATCGAGGAAAAAGAGTCTACTGCCCTAGGTGCACGAAAATAGTCTGTTCCAGAATAACTTCCACAACTTTGTGACGCAGCTGCCGAAAATGTTCCAGCCTGCATCCAAAGTTTAGAAAGTTGTGGCCACAAGTCCCCATGTGACCTAGTTTTGGCCACAACGTTCCAGGCTGCATCTGGTTACTAGAGGGTTTCATTTATAAAATATATAAAACTTTCATTGGTCAATATATATAATCACACTTCACGTTATGTAAAATTCTGTATATTTAAATAGTTACATTTAAAATTAAGTTTATATTTCTAGGATTCGAACTGCACATAAAATAAACAATCGGGAATGTTACCAGATATCGATATTGTATTCGATTCAAAACTAATATTTTAATAAATTTCATTTTAAAATTAGTTGGTTTCATCACAAATGGTGGGTTAATGTAGTTCATTCGTATAAACATATTGTATTACACGCGTCATTGTAAATACATGTGATTTCAAGTTTCGGGATTTCACTGTTAGTAATTATTTGTCAATACCGGATCTAGACCTCGCACTGACAGTTGGATATTTCTATCAGTTATTTAAAAATACATCAAGGTAAAATTCATAATGTCCAATTTTGATTTTTGGATTTTCTTTAATGAAGTTGTAACGTTTAATTGCTTTTGTTCTGTATTGCAGATTTCATACTTAAACGTTTTCACCCTCCTAAATTATAAATTATCTGTGACTCTCTCACTATCTTCTTGCAGCTTGCTGTCAAGGTCCCTTGCAAAGTTTCAAGTTTGTTAAAAAATTAATTAAAATGAACAGCTGGTGAGAATTTTATCTCACAAATTACGTCCACATTTTTTAGTGTAGTGGTTAGTGCACGTTGGATTGCGCGAATGAACCTGTTATGAAGAATTTTATAAATATAATATTTAAACAAGGGTAATTTGAAACACTATGTTTTCTCTCTTCCCCTCGTAATTATATGTAATAATTATTATGTATTAATGAATTTCAGTGCATCTTTTAACATTTCTGTAAGTCTAGCATTTTAAAATATGAGAATTTAATGTAACTTACCGGCAAAGTAATACATAAATTTCTTAGATAGTACGTAAAATACGATATTGTGAATAACTATAGTATGTAATTGTAACATATGCATAACACTAGCTCCATCACATGCTTGCCTTCTGCTTTTTTGTACAATATATTTATTCCTTTTTATGATTTTCAAAAAAATTAATATTTTTTAGTTCAGATGCTGAATAATCAAGCCCAAATAAGAAATCTAAAAATGTGCTTACTTTTATATCAGTTGCATCATTACTGCTCTCTCTTTTTCATATACTTGAACTTTCACATATTAGAAAATAATATTTAATTAGTCAACATTGATGATATTTGGAGTAGTGTCAAATACTCTTGATAAAAAAGAATGTCTGAACTCGTTTAACAATTAATTTTTATCAGAAGTGGAATGAGTTGGTTCTGTGCATTAGGACTTAAATACTTTGTATAGGGGAAACTGGGGTAAAATGGTCTGCTTTTGTGAATTTGGAGTATTTACTCTCAAACTAATGATTTTTTGAATCTGAAAATATATATGCTTATTACCTATAAATTAGGCTTTATATTACACTCAGTCAAAACAAATTATTATAATTACTTTTTTTATTATAATGTTTTTAATAGCAAGTGACAAAGTGGACCATTTTACCCCGACCCCGGGGTAAAATGGACCGCAAAAAAATTTCTAAAGATAATTTAAGTGTAGTACGTTATTTAATAGTACAAATATAAAATGTATTATATTTATTTTCTATAGCTTCAATCTGTACATATAAAGCATAATATTAGCGAATATTGAAGTTAATGAATGATACACCAAAAGATTTATGTGTTACTGAAAGTCTGCTATTTTCTTGAGAAGCAGTAGGGTCTGGGAGACTCATCACAATATCTTGAACATTTCCAAGTGATTAATCAACATTGTCAGGGAAAATGAAAACATTTTGATTAGGTTTTTGCCTCATAAATATCAGAAGAATGTAATCTTCATCATTTTTTCCTGTTATTAATCCAACAAAATGAACCACTGTCTTTTTTGTCAAAAACTTAACCAAAACATACTTGCCAACTTTAAATTCATTATCAAGTTTAGCATCATGCTGTGAATAGCTTTATTTATCACTGTGTTGTGTATCACTATAAACAGACATATTTTCTGAATCACTCAAACTTTCTGATCCACATAATTTTTATTTATTTACTTTAGAATGCACAGTTTTTTCATTTTTCTGTATAGCTAAGACTAACATTTTTTCTGAATTCTTCCTAGCTTTAACTAAAGCAGCATTTTTCTGTTTTAATTTTTTCTCTTCCTTCTCTTTGACATCTTTTTCAATCATCGTTTTTACTGGTGTATTAGTTAGAATTTTTGAAGCACTCTTCTTTCGGTTGTTTGTTGTCTTGTTCATGCTTGCTTTTGCCAAGGAGCGTAATTCAAAAGGTGATATTGTTTTCAGCTGATGATTTTCACTGTGTACTGATTGTGATGTATTTGGTTGTTGATCATCTATTCTTACGCTTGATTGTTGATCACCTGTGCTTGGTTGACAATCAGCTGTACTTGGTAATTCAAAATCTGGTGACGGTTGATCAGTCACATATGATGAGAGATATGAGATATCCTCAAAGACGTTTTTATTGAATGGCCATATATCTGCTATTTTAAATCCTGATTGCATATTTTTTAAGTATTACTCATAAAATCAACTTGAAAAGCATATAGGATACAGAAATAAACAAAAACAAAAACAAAAAAATTTAATATGGACCATAGTCCATTTTACACCAGGTTCTGGTGGTCCATTTTACCACATGTGTAATACTGGCAAAAAGTGTCCGAAAAAAAAGAACAAATCTTATATTAAATTGTTTTAGCTACATTAAATATAATAATACATTATCTTAGCTATTTATTGTGAGAAGTTAAATCCTCCAAATCACAATTCTTAAATGAAGAGAAGATATGTTATGATGAAAATATTTACTTCTGACTACCACAAATAAACTTTCTTGAATAAAATGGCTAAATTCTCAGCTAAACACACAAATACACATTCATTTTCAAGACTGCAGTGCTGTCATCTATGTATCAAAATATTAAACATTAAAAATAATAAATAAAATAAATAATAGGGGGTGGTCCATTTCACCCCGGTCTCCCCTAATCTTAACTTTTTTCTATGGATTCTTTTTTATTGAATCATAAACTGCTGGAAGTCCTATTAAAGAAAAAATTGCCTCCTTTCAATTTCTCATCTCTTGTGTGCATCTTGTGGCCTATCCATTCAAAATTTTGTTGAACAAGAAAAGAGAAACTTATAACTAAAATTAAGTTCAATGAACTTTACCACTTAGCAAAATGTTAAAGAGACAAATATACTAGTAATCTGAAGGAGTCTTTCCCTTAGCAAATGGTTATGTATTTATATAAAAATAATTCCAGATGCTGAAAATATTAGTCAATTGGTTAGAGTTCTTATTCATAAATATTCAACTCTTTTCAGCAAATTAGTTTGGCAAATGTTTGTAAGCTTATATTTTATTTATAACATTACCATAACAACCATGGAAAGATTCCTTTTCAAGGTGAAACTAATTGAGAATTACTTCAGAAGTGCAGTATCACAGGAGAGACTGAGTAGACTTTCAGTTTTAAGCAATGAAAAGGAAACAGCTAAAAAAATAGCCATTAATTTGATTTTTGATAACTTTGCTTTTTACTTCATTATTTATATTATGTTTATAGAGTTTATTGTTTACTTTAAATGCTTTAAAAGTTAAAAAAATTGCCTGATGTCATTAGAAGTATTAAATTATACCTTTAAAATGCATGTGGGAAGCAGAATAATTTTATAGATTGCAGTTATTTATAAAATTTATACTTTCATTAGTTTTCTTGCTTTGTAGACAAGTAGCTGTTAAATTAATTGAAATCATTCTACTAAATATAACCGTGTATATTCTACTAAATATTAGCGTGTACATTCTACTAAATATTAGCATGTAATATTGGTGTGTTTTGCAAATAACATACATATACATGTAATATATCAAAATTATTTAACTTTAATATTTCCTTAAAAACCTCCTCTCTCCCATTCCAATTCATTTAAATCTTTTTCCCAGCCTCTAAATAGTTTAATCAAAGGAATATTTTCTACTTAACTTTCTGTCTATTCAGCACGTTTCCTATCTGTCAGCAACAAATGATTTCACGTTTTGCTGATATTGCATCTAATTCGCTTATTAAGTTTTTTTTTACCATGGGAAAATTCTTTCTGTCTTTGCTCTTGGGTGAACCTCTGTTCGATCAGAGTTATCTCAGTGGTTTTTCCTTTATTTGCCATTCAGTAGAATAGATGTGCATTGCAGCAGCTCTGCAATAAAGTTTCAATTAGACTGGTGCTGTTCTGTACAATGTCAGCCCGGCTGTATTTTTATTACTGCTAGCTGTTGAGCTTTCTCCTTGTCAAGGAGTTTTATAAAACATGGATTACATATGTAATTATATGAGAAGGTATATTGTTAAATTTTCATTTCATAATTGATAAAAACGCACTAAACATCTAGATTGCATACATTTGAAATTTAGCTTTATTTAAAATAAAAATTAAAGCTCTGTAGTATTTGAAAAGTGCATTCCTTGTATGATGCCAGTTTATTTAGTTAAATTATTAATATATGTATATAAAAGGCTTAGGTATGTGGCATCAAAATCAATATTTTTACTATCCCAATGGTAATGGTTGTAACCACCATATATAAATATAGCAGCTCTTTGCAGTTTGTAGATTCACACTTACAATAAGACGGTTACACGCACCAGGACATATCTCAACTTGTGACAATTCTGGCTTTAGTTTCAAACATAACGGCAGGTTCTTGTTTGTCTATTAGCTGTTATAAACATGAAAATGAATGGGAAGGGCATTATAATAGTTCATGATGTTGTGACAAATTGCTCTATATAGTTCGGCCAGGTGCTTAAAATCCTTAAAAAGTGCTTATTTTGTAGATCCATTTTTAAGGTCCGTAATAAGTCCTTAAAAAGTGCTTAATTTTCTTTTCGTAGACTTAATTTATAATTTTTTCTGAGTGCTCAAAAAGTGCTTATTTTTCCCCAAATATCGGTTGCTGAATTTTTATTTCCCTTGGTAATTAATCGTCACTCGATTCAACAAAGCTAAAGATAAGAAAGAAGAGTTAGACCTATTAAAAAAAATGTATAAAAGAAAAGAAAAATGAATTACAAAATTAGACATAGTCTCTTATTTTTTCCCCCTTCCTATATTTTTTGGTTCTCATCTTCTATTATGAATGGAAATAGTTCTTCAGTTACATTTTTAAAATAGCATTGATAATTTCCTGAATCTTGTTTTGAGTATGCCATAATTAAAACTTTTTTAATGCAGTTACTGCATCTTCTTTTCTGTCTCCCTGTGTGTGTGTGTGAGAGAGAGAGAGAGAATATATTTACCTGTTTATAATACAGAAGTACTTTTTATTATCTTATTTTACATCTATGTTGCTGTAAAAATACTGTTGCTATTATGTGAAACTTGTTGATCTTCCACCATAGATAGTAGTTTCTTAACTTTACAAATATTTCAGATTTTTTTTTAGGGAGGGGGGGCATTTGATCAATAAGGACTATTGCTGTTCTAAAATTTGTTAGGCAAGAAAGATGTCTTAACATAAAGCATGAGTTATTAACAATTGTGTTTAATAAAATTATTAAATTGATCAATATATTATTTAATGTCATTTTACAAATCATAAAGCTCATGAAAAGCTTCAATTTTTAAGCTTTAGCTGTAGGTCAGTTATAGTACAATGAAAATTAAGGTGCTTAAAGAGTGCTTAATTTTTTTTCTGTGGAAAGAGTCTGAACCTTGTATATGCATTTATAAAATGAAATTTTGAATGCTTGAAAATGAGCTGCAGAAGCAAAGGGAAATTTTTGTATATATCTACAATAATTTATTGTATATAAAATATGGACTGTGTACACATCTAGTTGTTTAGACACAAAGTAACAAAATGTTTAAGCAATAGTTAACAATATTTACCATGCTTTTTAAATTTTTGGTAATCTTTCAAGCAATTTAGTTTTTTATTTAGGTCTTTTCATACATCAACAGTTGTGTCTTACGCTTTATAAATTGTATATATCAACACACAGTAAGAAAAATTGGAAGTAATGTTTATAATTATTTATACTGTTTGTTAAAATGTCTTCACTTAGTTGAGTATGTGACAGTAACTTCTGTTACACAGAAAAATCTTGAAAATGGTTAGAGGCTGATAAATTTCTCCATGAAAAAATTGTATATTGAGATTTTGTCTTATTTTTCTTTGCATTTAATGTAACATTTTTACCTTTCAGCTACAAATGTCAACTAACATGGTAGCAGCCGACACAGATGAAAATGTCGAGCAATTTTTACACCGATTGAAAAAAGGCGAGTTTAAACATTCAAGCGAAATAGCCTGTGAAACAGTCAAACTACTTGAAAGAGTAGCTACAAATTCTGAATGGGAGACTGCAAAAGACTTAATGGTAATTATTCGTAGTACTGGTAAAAAGTTAACTATTGATCAGCGTACACATACAGTGATAAGTAACATGGTTATGAGAGTACTCAAGGTAATTAGAGATGAATACAACAGTGCCTCAGGAAGACAAGATGAATGTGATCAACCAGCATCATTGCAGAGTGTGCAGTGGAAGGATGGCCACTTAGCTTTTGCTAAGAAATTTGACACTTTAAAAAAATCAGTTGCTGCCAATCTTAGGGAATTAATGGAAGAATTGGAGATTAGTCCTCAGAATATTGCAGGACAAGCCTTAGAACATATCCACTTTGATGAAGTGATCATGACTTATGGATATTCAAGAACAGTGGAGAAGTTTCTAAAGAGAGCAGCATCTAAAAGAAAATGCCAGGTTTTTGTTGCAGAAGCATCACCTTCATTAAATGGTCATACCATGGCTAAAAATTTAGCTGAGAGTGGTATTCAGACTACATTAATTCAAGATGCTGCTATATTTTCTGTTATGTCTCGAGTTAACAAAGTTATTGTAGGAACCCACAGTATTATGGCCCATGGAGGCATAATTGCCCCTTGTGGAGCTCATACGTTGGCTCTGGCAGCTAAATATCACTCTGTTCCGTTTTTAGTTTTGGCTCCTATGTATAAGTTAATCCCTGAGTATTCTTTAATAGACCAAGATGATTTTAATCATATGAAGTCTCCAGAAGCAGTCATATCTTTTGATGATGATGATGTGCTTACAAATGTTGAAATTATTAATCCAACTATTGATTATGTACCACCAGAATTAGTAACTTTGATCATATCTAATATTGGAGGAAATTCACCATCTTATATGTATAGGTTACTTTCAGAATTATACCATGCAGATGATTGTGATTTTGTAGTTCTAGATTAAATATTTTACACATTAAATGATTACTTTTCAAATTCTTTCTTTGTATTTATTTATTTTCTTTGGTTCGTTTTCAATTATATACATTTCATAAGGTAAAACTTTTAAAAAAGCCTATGCTTTTAATTTTATTTCTGATACCTTCTTATTTTTGTATAATATCCCTGGGCAAAAAATTTCATTTACTTTATAACATTAAAACCATCGTTTAACTTCCTTTTGACTGTCATGTAAATAATCATGAATTAACTCTGATTTTAGTCCAGCTTGTAGTGTTAAGAGTTTTCAGATTGAATTTCACTCAATATATTTTTAACTTTCAAAGATATTTTAAACTGCACAAAAGTTAAATAGTAGATCTTTATTATTACTTTTTCTTTATTCTCATCCAAATTTGGGTGAAATCTGAAAGAATAATAGGTTTTCTTTCTCTAACTGGTCTGGAAATAACTAAAATGGTAAATTTGAACAAAAATACAAAATATCTTTTTATCAGGAAGTCATACTGGTCTTATATTTCCATAATCAAAGCAAATTTTTATAATCAAATAATTATTTTATCATACCCATTTCACTGTTATACTTCCGTAATTTCGCACATATAGGCTGCTAACTATCTGTGTTTAAAAAGGAAATTTTTTCAGCTGCGGACTATCTGCTGTTTGTTCATTGCTCAAATCATCAAAATCGAAAAAAGGGGGGGGGAGCACGTTGCACTAATGGCTGATGATCAAATGTACAGGCTTGTAATTCCGTCACTTTTCTTACCTTTAGTCACTTTTTTTAGAATTGATCACTTTTAGTCACTTTTTTAAGTAAACAGTCACTTTTTTCATGGTGTATCACAGTAAAAGTCTGTTGTTGAAAAAAGAATCTGAATTAATAACAAAATATTTTAATCAAAGACCAAAAATGTGACTCTCTAATCTTATTTTTCTTATTAAAATTAGTCATATGGTTTCCAGAATTCAGTGATTTTAAAAAGTCGTAAAGAAGTTCCTGAAATTTACATTTGTACTGAAATGTACATTTAATAATACATTAAAGTAATTTACATCAAAGCACACATTTCTCTTTTTCTTTTTCTTCACAATTTTTGTTTAGATGCTCTAATCTAGCTATGTACATATTTCAAAACAACGTTAATATATGCAGAAAATTGTGATTATAAAATTAATGTATGTATTCAAATCTAATTTATAGATTTTCTCGAATAAAAAGCAATGTTGAGTTGTGTTAAACAAAATTTTTAACCTTTTTTGTATTTGACGCTAAAATCATGTCTTGCATGAATCATTTGATTTCGAGTTAAAATAAATAGAAAAATCTTCATCTGTAATCAAGAGGGGGAAAAAAATATCTTTTTTTTTTTCAATGTATAGTCACTTTTTAGTCACTTATTCTGTATTATTTGTCACTTTTCTCACCTTTTTGAAGGTACCTCAGCAGTTGCAAGCCTAAATGTAAGCAAAAGTATGACTCACAAGATGCCAAGAAGACATTGTATTGGTAATAAACCATGAAACAAAAACCCCATAAAGCAGAAAATTAATAGTAGAAATTAGTGCAACCTTAAATTGTGCCCTGGAGTATGGGAAAATATTGAAAGTCACTAATGACTGAAGGTTGCGGGTAGAAGATTATTTCACCACGAGGATCACTCATAACAGAGTGTTTTGTTTTCAAAGTTTTGATTTACGGTAATATTGGTCATTGATTATGTCTTTAAAACATTGTCACAGTTTTACTGCTGATTTCAAGCTGAAAGTAATTTAGAAAGTCGACAAGAAAGCAGTAAAAAATTGGTGCAAGCAATGGGATACATTAAAAATGAGAAGAAAGCGACACAATTGACGTTGAAAAATACAATGGCCTGCATTAGAATATGATTTACATAGCTGGGTTCTTGAACAGAGATATGTAGGCCGTTCTGTTTCTTCCATTAAAATTCGTCTCCAAGGCTATGGCAGAAGAAAGGATTTCAAATTTTAAAGATGGAATTAATTGAGACTAATTCAGACTTTTCGGCAATCTACTGTACTCAGGTTTTTATTCTTAAAATGATTTAGTATTGTCATACTAAATGCATATTTTTTCACGTATAGTCTGCAGATTATCTAGTGGTGTGGACTATCTGACTATTTACTAAATTTTTTAAATAAAAAAAAAATTACGGTACCTCTTTTTCAAGTTTAAAAAAATCATTTTCCAATTTGATATTTTTTGCATTATTATTGACTTATAAATATTCTTGTTGAGGAATTTATTTCTAAATTTCTTCTAACTTTCTAGACATTAAGATGTTAATTATAAAATCGGGAGTTGCTTTTTTTAAACTGCAAATTAATTTTTTAAGTTACAATTAACAAAAAAAAATTATTAAAGCATTATACAAACTTAAATAATTGTTTTGGTTAAATTTAGTTCATTGTAAGTGAATTTCCACCCTGATTTGTTTATTTTAAATACTAAATGTACAGTAAAATAATTCAGGCAATTCATATGCAACTCACAAAGATCATGTTTACAAAATGTTGCTGTTTGAGTGATTGTGTAAAGTTTTCTATTTTAATCAATAAAATATGATCATTGCTGATTTTAGAATTGTTGGTGACTTTTAGCCTCAAGGGTGGGCAGTGTTTCATCGTTGCAAAATAGTTTTTGCTACCAGCAAAGACTATTATTACCTTAAAATTGCACATTTAACTGTATGGAATGAATTTGCAAGATGAAAGTATAGTATTTGAAACTAGAGATGCAATAAATATTTGGCTGCTATTTTTTTTTTTAATCCTTTTGCCAAATTTCAGCCTGTTAATTATTAGAAAACCTAACATTTAATCTATTTAATTGCATAATACATAAGTGTATTTAATAATGTTGCATAAATAAAATGGTTTCTTGCTGAAAATTCATCCTATATATTTAAACAAATATTCAAACCTTTTATATTAAATGCAAATAAGTACAGTTTGTTAAAAAGAAGTCTGAATACTATTTCATATCTGTCAAATTTTGCTGATAATCCATAAAATTTCTTATTTTTTGTTTAATTTTATGGACTTACAGATAGAATGAGAATTTTATGTATTTGGGTTGTGTGAAAATGAAATTGAAAATTTAAAAAAAAAAAATTGATTCACTTTAATAATATTTGAAAATTTAAAAATCTATTTCATTTCAGCAAAAATTTACATAAGAAGAAGAACTGGAAATAGCTTTAAATGTTTTAAAGATATATCCTGTATGAACTTGCAAAAAAAAAAAAAAAAAAAAAAAAAAACCAGTGTTGTTACTGGAATATCTGTTTTACCAGGGTTTTGTTTAATACGCTTTTTAAAAAATTGGGAATATTGAAATTAATATCTGTTTGTTTAAAAGAATTAAAGTTCAGTAAATCATAAGTGTTGGGGTAGCGCTTCGCACTCCCACGACACAGGTCTGAGGTTCGATCCCCGGCCTGGGCAAAGTTGACATTCCTTCAGTGGGTAGATGAACTAAGGACCAAGCGGGCTTGGGAACTAAACACTGGGAGTTCTGCGTAAGATGCAACCAGAGCATATACTTCGAACCCTAAGGCTCTTGGTCACATAAACGGATTGTCACCATAGGCCCTGTCCCCCTAGGGGCTGTTGTGCCAAGGAGTTTAAATCTCATAGGTAGATAATTTTTAACATCTGATTTCATTCATTTTTTGAAATAAATATTAAATCTGAAATTTGGGTTAATTTTGTATTTCTGTGAAATCAAATTGAAAAAATTTGCTAACATGTTTTATTATATATTGTGAGTGAATAAATATTTTATTAGTCATTAATTTGATTAGAATTTTCTTGAAGAAAGGAAAAATTTCAATTTTATTAATTACAATTACTTGTGTCACTAAAATTCAACCAGCTGATATTTTGTGAAAAGTTTTGCTGGGGCCAAGTGTGTAAAAATTGGGGGAAGTATGCTATTTGAATCAGCAATTAAAATTTCTCCATTAGGAATGATCATGTGAATTTCCCATGACCATGTCATGCCTTCGTTACCCATCTTTTCATGACAGCCCAGGATGGACCCTGGCCTTCTCAATAAGCTTTGTCCAAGATATCCTTCTGGAGGCCAAATTCTTCCAGTGTTTTACTTTAAGTACCTGAAGGTCTCTTTCCAGGCAGTCTGTCCATCTCAGGTTGGGTCTTCCTCGTATTCGTGTTCCTGTAGGTTTTGCAACAAAGACCCTTTTTGTTGTTCGGTTATTGTCCATTCTGATTAGATGACCTGCCCACTTTATTCTTTGTAATTTGATGAAATTTATTATGTCAGGTTCATTATATAAATTATATAGTTCTAAACTTGATCTCTTGAGCCATATATTATTTTTTTGTGTACTTCCAAATATACTTCTAAGGATTTTTCTTTCAAAGGTCGCCAGTATCTTTTCATCTGATAAAGTTGTTGCCCATTTTTCGCATGCATAAGTTAAAACTGATCTTATTAGACATTTGTAAAGTAAAATTTTTGTTTTCCTTTTTATTAATTTTGATTTTACATATTTTTGTAGGCCATAACTTCATTACCCATGATCATGCCAATTTATCTGTAATATGCAATACAAATGTATGATTATATAATTCTTTTAATAATAAAACTTTAATTATCATTTAATGAATATCTTTTGATACTTAAACAATCAAGCCAGAGTTAGTATAACTATAGCTACAAGTATAGCTATAGTTAAAATAAGCTATTATTAATTAAGATTTGTAAGATTCTTATTGCCTTATTAGGCTTCAAGATATTTAAAATATTACTAAACAGAAAGGCATCAAGTGGTTAAAAATTTCTTTTATGTACAAAATTTAGAAAAGCAATTTTGTTAATATTTACTTCATTTTTAATTTGAAATTTTAATTATAAAATTACAGTTACAATCAACTTTTTAGAAAGTAAATATTTGGCTGATGAATATTCAGTATTCGGCCAAAGTATTAAAGTTAAACCAAATATTCAGAACTATTTGTCCAAATCACAGCTGTTACATGCCTAATTAAAACTAATTTTCCTGGAATAAGCTAATATTTTTGGCAAATGCAAGAAAATGGTTATAAGAAATTAATCTTCCTTATACTGGTCATTAAAAAAATTTGATTTTAAAGAGTCACCATTCCTAAAAACATACTTTTCTACTAGTTTTGTTAAATCAGCTACAGCTTACAAATGTTCAGAAAGTATTTTGTCTGTGATATTTCCAAGAAGTTTAGACCTTTAGATATATTTTGCTAGAAATGAAACGTCTTTTATTTTATTAGAGATAAAATTCTAACATGAAAATACCCTGAATTAAAATTTGAAACTTTTTGAGTGAAAAGTTGCTATATGATTAAACTTGGGTATATAAATACAACAATTTATTTTTATGTATATGAGTTTATTAACATTTAGAAAAATATTTTTTATGATAAAATTCCTGTAATTTCTCTAAAAGCATATATTTTATTTGTATGTACACCAGAAGTTTTATTCATGCATACTTTAACAAAAGCTTTTTAAAGTCATGGAGAATGATTGTGTAAAATCAGGGAAAGTCATGGATTTCAAAAATTTTATTTTGGCAGATACCCTGAACATGTAATTTTGTATTTTTATTTCAGGAATAAATAATTTCATTACATATTTAAATTATTCTTTTAATTAACACTAGATTGCCCGAGATTTCTTGTATACCTATATTGCCCCCAAACAGTCAAAATGACTGCATTGTAAAAAATAACAAATATGCAAAGAAATTTGTTTAAAATTAATTTTTAATATTATATAATAAAGGAGGGCGGAAGTAACTACAATTATTCATAAACCCATTTATATGTTATAGAAAAAGTCACCAAATTCTAAGAAATTTTGTCATTATACTTCATAATTGTTTTTCTAATTGAAATTAAAAAACAGTCAAAATGACTGCCTTAAGCAATCTAGTGTTAAACATCTTTAGAAATTTTTATTAAAGCCCAATCTACAATGTAAAGAGAATTTTATATAAAATGCACATTAAATATTTAACTTTTATTTAGTTTTTACCAATTTTTTTTTTCTTTTCTGCTGTCTTGGCAAAAACTCAACCCTGTAGTTTTGTGTCATTTATGATTTATGTTATAGTATTATTTATGCTCATATTAAGAATATAGTTATAAAACCTGGTATTTTAAGTACCTTGTCCACTGTGAGGTTAAACAGCTATTTGAAAAGGAGGTTTAATTGCGAAATGGGACTCAGTAAGGTAAAATCCTTCTTTAATAATTGCATTTTTTTGTTGTGTGTTCTGATTGTGATTCATTCACGCTTGGTGAAGTCTTCAACAAGGTGTGGATGTGATGGCTAATAGATGAGAGTACACTCACTTGAGTGGGTATATTAACACATTGTATGCGGGACAAGTACTAGTGCGTTTTCTGATGATTGATACTTTAGCGCGGGTCACGTACTAGTACGGGTTAGTGTAACAACATGGTTTGTTAGTGGGTACAAAAATAACGGTCTATACAGGAAAGCGAAGCCGAATGTTCTTGTCTACTACATAGATTCTGGAAAAATTTAGATAAAAACTAGTTTTTACATCAGTCGATGCGGAACCACAGATCGGGAAGGTTGATTAAAAGAATCAATTTAGATTTAAAATTAACTTTTTATTTATCCTTGCGAAAATGATATATATGTATATTTATATATAATATATATATTTGTATTTATATATATATATATATTTGTTTATATATTTCAATATAAAATACGAAAAGTTGGTTAAAAAATTAAATAATTTTCGCTCTATTGAGTTTTAGCTTTATAACTAAATGTACGCGCCAAACGCCTGCTATCGGTACAATTCCGCTGCGAAATGTACCCGCACACAGTGTGTTAACACCATACCGTAAATCCAGACGACTCAGTTTACATGAAGGCACAAATTACAAAAAGGCACAGATTTACTAGTACGGGTTAGTGTGACAACATGGTTTGTTTGTGGGTACAAAAATAACAGTATGTACAGGAAAACGAAGCTGAATGTTCTTGTCTACTACATAGATTCTGGAAAAATTTAGAGAAAAACTAGTTTTTACATCAGTCGATGCGGAACCACAGAACAGGAAGGTTGATTTCAAAAATCAATTTAGATTTAAAATTAATTTTTTATTTATCCTTGCAAAAATGATATATATGTATATTTATATACGCACAAAACGCCCGCTCCCGGTACAATTCCGCTGCGAAATGTACCTGACACAATGTGTTAAACACCGTAACGTAAATTCAGACGACTCAGTTGACATGAAGGCACAAATTACAAAAAGATACAAATTTACGTAAATTTGCAACTGTCATTTCTAGTATTTCAATGAATTAAAAATAAAATTAATAAAATCTTATTCAACAGTCTTAGTGTATTTCGCCATCTTATTTCCTAGTTATTTACAAACATGGAAAATTCCTCAGTTCCATGATAATATATATTTAGTGGATCTCATTTAGGGCATCTACAGAACTAAAGTGACCAGAGTCATTCGACTCTGTCTTTTTCCGCCCTCTCTTATTTAAAATTAAAGCGTTATAAAGATAGTCAGAAAATGGAATAGCTAAATCGACGAGTCACTGGTATACAGAAACAGTTACCATTCTCGTCCCGTCCGAAAGCACATTTGGAGGCTTTAATCATTGTAGCTAAGGCGACAGCAAATGCTCAACAGGCTACAAGAATGGATTCAGGATTTCTTCTTTTCCCGAAATACTCTCCACGTCACCTCCTTCGGAAGGGGTCGGATCCGGAATAAGACAAATATCGCAGTTAAGGCTACAAGAGTGGATTCAGGATTTGTTCTCCCCCGAAATATTCTCCACGTCACTTCTTTCGGAAGGGGTCGGATCCGGAATAGGACAAACATTGTAGCTCAGTTGCCAGCTAATCCACAACAGGGTACAAGAGCGGATTCAGGATTTGTTCACCCCCGAAATATTCTCCACGTCACCTCTTTTTTAGAAAGTGTTGTATCCGAATCAGGACAAACCAGGAGAATACTCCTCTGTGTCACTTCCCCCACTTACTTGATTACGTGGAGAGCAAGCCTTGTGTTTCCGAGCTAGCGTGTGACTGGCTACTCGGAAGTCACCACCACGCTTTGGCTCGTGATTATCTATTTAGAGAGAACGCCACTTCACGGGCTGGCGGTGAACGTGTCACGGCAGTGAACGTGTTTGTCTACATCAGGCAAGAGATCACCGGAAAGTGTGTCTTCTTCATTCGACTAAAGCACCAACAATCAATGACCAAATAATCGATGATTGCCAGTTCACCAGCAAATAGGGAAATCCTACATTTATAGTTGATGTGCGGGGATAATCCCAAAGAATCTCAGGAACTGTTTTAGAATATTATATAGGGAAAAAATCAGGCTTGATTCTTTCGTTTGTGACAGAAGATCCGAGTCAACACTGGACCCAATGATCCATCAAGTGCTTCTTGCACTGTGAAAGCAAAATTCTTACAACCTGTACTAAATGTCATAATCATCGAGATAATACCGAACAATGTTTTGGAGTACGGCTTCTGATTTAAAGTAATCGTAGAGTTAGCAACGATGAATTTAAAATTATACAACAATTTAGAATGTACTAGAATAGCTAGACTCTAAATTACAAATAAGCACCAAAAGTTTCGGCTTATTGCCTATAAGTATTAGCTAAATAAGCACGTGCTCAATCCCACTAAGATGCACTCTTTATCGCTCCTTGATCTGTACTGATTCCGATTGCAAGGCGAGTTCCTTTAAGAGGTTTTGAAGAAAGTGTGAGTAGAAGAAATAAAAATAGTGTTTCTACAACCTAAGTTTCTTTGGCACATAAGAATTTTTCCTATTGCCAAATGAGACATTGTTCGCCAAACTTTTTGGTTTGCCCGTTTGACCGCCAAAATTACCCAAAGGAGTACTTTCGGGAAGTTATACTTTAACAAATAAACAATTTGTAATAACATTCTTAGTTGTTTAGGTATTTCTAGGCAGTTTCTTTACTCTGGTCCTCTAATTGTGCTGGAATATCATTGATCTTGCCACACTTTAAAGGATTAGAAACTGTTACAGTATTTTATTTGCTATTGAAATTTTATATGCTTTGCTTTCTTCCCCAAAAAATAACTAGTGTATATAAATTCACAGGAGTTTTATTCATACACACTTTTTTAAGAGATGCATCACGAGAACACAGAATTTATTTTGCGGTTTTAGTTCTAATCTGCATGAAATTTTTTTCCCTCACTTTCTTTTCTGCGGGTATGTTGGTTAGATGTTGACCCCAATGTGAAAGTCTTAAACCGCAATGCTAGTCATTTTCTTTTATTATCCACAGCTTTTTGTATTGTTACTCTGAAAATTCAGGGAATTGTTCTCAACACAGTTTATATACTAATAAATTAATTAATTTAGAGCCTTTATATCTATGTATCTTTTATTCTGTAATCTTTTATTCTGTATTCAGGGAATTGTTCTCAACACAGTTTATATACTAATAAAGTATATTTAGAGCCTTTATATATATGTATCTTTTATTCTGTATGTGTAAAAATGCTGACACCTGAAATGAAAATTAAAAATGTATTTTACAATATTACTGTATTTAATCCTTGTATAACACGTACTCTGCTCTACAATGGCCGAATGAGTAGGGTGCTACTCTTTGGTACAAAAGTTCGCCTGTTCGAATCCCGCTGATGGCATGGATGTTTGGAGTATGCTTTAAGCAGTACGTTTCGGTTTTATTAGCGCTTGTGTTGCAAAACAGTAGATAATGTTACGTTGGCTTAGTGTTTGAGAAAGAAGAAATTAATACTCATTTATAAACACATGGACAAGTGAGTCTTGATTAAATGAATTTATACAATTAAATAAATGCCTAAGGAATACAACTGCAATCAGCTTATCATTTGTAGATATCGAAATCTGCTTTCGAGTCGGCGCAGCCCTAAAAAACAATATGGCGATGATTTTTCTCAATAGTCTATCCCTCAAGCCGCGGATGCCAGTAGCGTTCACCTTCTACTCTACTCATACTTTCATTCTAAACATGATACCTTGCCAAATATAGTTAGTTAATCCCAATTATTCAACTTTTTTATAGCATATAATACTTAACCCCCCGAGTGGAACGCACCGATTAAAAAAATCTCCAAAAATACGCTAAAGGTTTATTGTGTCAATGGCCAAAGCATTCTATGATTTTTTACTTCACCCTTTGTCGACTAGAATGGAATACGGGAAACCCACCCTCTTTACTGTCCCTTTACTTCCGGTTATAAATAGATATATAAATAGATATTATAGATTGTTAATTTTTAATACACATAAAGCTCGTTAAGTCTCGAAGATCATCCATAAGAAATAATGGATTCTAAAAGTACAAATAAAAATATTCTTTAAGAAAATTATTTATATTTTTTACGAAAGTTATCCAAGATATTTAAGTGGTGAAATTAGAGATACATCTATTACCGCTAACGAAATACTTCGAAATAGAGATTGTAACAAATGTATTTCGCCACAGCACCGTGCTGCCACCTGTATAAAAACACACACGAAAAAGAAGACTTCCCCAAAACAGTTGGCCTTACGGACTTCGGAGGCGCTGCAGCTCTTTGACCTCCCCAGGTCCTAATTGTATTAACTATTTTGAATTATGTAGATTTGGTTTGTTTAACTTTATTTTTTTTTGTTTATTATTTTTGTGTGCAAGCTAATATTTTATGTTATTAAACTTTATTTGCACTGTAAAGATGTTTTTTGTATCGAACCCCACCCTCACAAATATAGCTTAGCCACAAGATTTACAAAGCCATGAAAAGCTATCATCGTCTTTGTGCCCCAGGGAGTACGGGTGAATTCCTCAATAAATGTCAGTCAAAAAGGGATGCAATTTCTAAACAATCGACCTGACCCTCCTACCTCAAACACTGGCAGAAATGTACATTAGATCAATTTTCTGAACGTGTTTGGAGGTCGAAAATTGTACGTGACAACCGCTTTGAAGACATCATCGGTTTGGCGGAATTGTACGTGCAAAACGCTTAGAGGGTTAAATTTTGTGAAAATATCAATTTTTCAGGTCTACAACAAAGACAGAAAAACAATGGTGATTCTCATTGTGTCATAGGAATTGGAGACTTCAAAATACTTCAAATTTCCTATGTTTTGGAAATTTTCAAAATTCTCTTCCCAAAAAACCCGGTTTTAAACTGGGTTTTTTTCCACTGCTCACAATTCTACTCATAGGGTACTTTATAATTCTGGAAAATTAAAAATTTTACTGATCCCGTTATATGACGGGCTATATGCTAGTAATATTATATTGAGTTATCATAAGCTGAAATCAGAACGCATTTATGCTGCGATGCATATCGATTTAAGCGAAGTGATTGTTAGCAATAGGTAAGTTTTCGCTTTCGATCGAAACCTAAAGTGGGCCTCCGAACTGCTGCTCGCTTATCGTGCACACATAAACCCGCTCTTATCCGGGTCCTTCATTACGATCTAGGTTAAAAAGATTGTTCGTCTCTCGCGATGATGTGTGAGAAACGTGACACTTGAATACAAAATAAATAACCAATTTGTCAACAGCCTTCAGACAGTAGTTTATGGATGTATGCCTGTATCGGTATGCAGGTACGTATATGTGTATGTATGAAAGCATATATTAATGTAGAATGTATATATATATATATATATATATATATATATATATATATATATATATATATATATATATGTAATGAGACTTTAGTGATAAATGGTGAGCTATAGGGTTACGTGAAAGCATGTTAGCCTCTACATTTGTGGAACCTTTTTTATAAATTATATCAAAATTAAACATGGAAAGTTTAAGAGACCATCTAAACAAACGTCCGGTAAGGTGTTTAATGCTTTTAAGCCATACGAGGGAGGCATGATCAGTATGAATTGTGAAGTGAGATCCGTGTAAATAAGAATAAAATTTATCTATTGCATCTACTATTGTTAAACACTCTAACTCAGTTATGGCGTAATTTTTTTCATAAGGCCGGAGTTTACGGGAATGAAAGGCTACGGAATGAAGAGTCTTATCAGTGTGTTCTTGTTTTAAAATTGCTCCGACAGCTCCTTGGGAGGCATCTACAAAAATATGGCAAGGGTACTTAGGATTAAATAAAGTTAGAATAGGTTTAGAGATTAAGGCATCCTTTAAATTTTGAAAAGATGCTTGGCATTTATCAGTCCAATCAAATTTAGTTCCTTTCTTTAATAAATTATTTAGGGGAACTCTAATGTTTGCATAATTAGGAATGAATTTATTGTACACATTAATACTGTCTAAAAATCGTTGTAGTTCTTTAGCATTCCTAGGGGGTTTTAGTTTTTTAATAATTTCAATGTTATCATTACTTGGAGAAAACTTACCTGATTCCACTTCATAACCAAGAAATTTGATTTTAGTTTGCGCGAATTGACATTTTGATTGCTTCAATTTAATATTTTCCTTAACGCAAATTTGGAATATAGTTTTTAAATGCTCTAAGTGTTCATCGAAAGATTGGGAAAAAACAATTATATCGTCGAAATAGTTTAAGGCGAATTTAACTTGATGTTTATCTAAAATTTGCCTAAGAGTACGTTGAAAGATTGCCGGGGAATTCTTCCATCCAAATGGCAATCGTTTCCATTCATATAAACCGAAATTTGTTGTAAAAGCTAATTTTTCTGTGTCCTTGTCGTTAATTTTAATGTGCCAATAACCTGATGCTAAGTCCAGCGTGGAGAAAATTTTAGCACCGGTAAGCTTTCAAGAACACTATCAATTCTGGGGATTGGAATCAGTCTTAGTAATTTGATTTAATTTACGAAAATCTATACATAACCTGTTTTTTGCGTTTTCACTACGTTTGTATGCTAACGTTACAGGGGCCGAATAGGGACTACACGAAGGTTTAATTAAATCAGCAGACAAAAGTTCATCGATTTGTTTTTTAATTTCGGAGTCATCCTTAGGGGATGCTCTATAAGGACGCAGTGATATGGGCAATTCTGACGTTAAAATAACCTTTTGAGGCTCAAGTTGAATACAGCCAACATCATACTTGTTTTTAGCAAAAATTTTATCATAAACACTTAAAAGATTAGTTAATTCATCTTGATTAGAACTACCATTACCAGTCATACAGTTATCACTGTTATTATTACATGCACTATACTGGTCATTATTATTAACACAATTATATAACATATTACCTTTCAATACCTTATTTACATTGTTGTTATTTACATGCACAAAATTATTTTCATTGAATTCTAATTTTCTAGGACTTGTGACATTATGTCTAAATTGATACACTTGTAAATTTTTGAAATTGAGATATAAACAAAACTGTCTAACACATGCAGCAGACAACAAAGCATATTTTATGTTGGAATCAATTATGTAAAATTCAATTTTTCGAACAATTTTCCCTATTCTAACAGGAATGTACATAATTCCTCTTACCTCCACAAATCCTTTCACAGTTTTGATGTGCGAGATTGTCCTTTGGGGGTTGTGAGCTAATGAGACAGATTTTTATCTAGAGATATTTTCCCACAGATGTTGACCCAGGTGTTACTTGTCTTGTACATAGAACTTCATGCTAGCTGACCCTTCAGTTTGTCCCTATGATGAAGTGGGAACCCGTCCTTCCAAGTTATCTTAATAAAGGTCTTTAGTTGAAACGGTATCATTTTTATGGCCATGACTGCAAACCCCCATCGAGAAGTCAGTCTCATTACATATATATAAATATATATATACAGTGGCGTTCGGTAGGTGTTCATGCAGGGTGTGCAGAAAGCAACAACAACAATAATAATAAAACCATAAAAATGTACATTAAACACTTCCTTAACGTTTATTATTCATTTTTACACAAAATCCATATGTCTATCCGTATTACTAATAAAATAACGAAAATCTTATATTTCCACAAAAAACTTATATTTTCAGCAAACGTATCACTACACGGCTGCGGTTGCCTCATCAGGATGCTTATTGGTGCCGACAAACCGAAAGTCTAGTCCACGTGCAGAGGATTTCACTGCACGCTGGCGCAATAGAACGAACTGTTTCTCGTTCGGTCAGTGGATTAAATTATATTTATTAATTGTTTTTAACATTTGGAAATCATATATTCTGCGAAAAACATCTTCATAATTTTTAAAAACAAAACCAGGGATATGGTGTTACAGATATAAATTATATACTGTCTGTAAAACACAATGAATGGTAAAATTTGGACTGTTCTGTTAGAATTCGTTTCTTTTTTGTCTAACAAAACAAAATTGTTTTTCAGCGAATTATTTCTATAAATATAATACATCACCGAAATTACTTTACCACACT
Organism: Pardosa pseudoannulata; assembly: GCA_032207245.1. Classification (NCBI taxonomy): domain Eukaryota; kingdom Metazoa; phylum Arthropoda; class Arachnida; order Araneae; family Lycosidae; genus Pardosa; species Pardosa pseudoannulata. The sequence goes on from CM063510.1 coordinate 67,965,011, forward strand.
AAAACATTTCCCTTTATATTGATGAAATACTTCTTTTATATTTCCATGAAAACAAAATCTTACGATATATAAATTTAAACATTAACCGTCTGCAAAATCGTATGGCCAGTTAATCAGTTAAAAAACCAAAAGAGCTTCAGCAATAATGTTTCAGCAATAAGTCTCCGCTCTAATACAACGCTTAATAAACCATACCTTCGGATGATTCTGAATGCCAAGTGCAGGAAAAATAGCTGCACTTGCCTCAGTGCTATAGTATGCTGTGCTTTTCCAGTAGCCCACACATATAAAGCGGGATTTTCTATTAGTGTGCAGTGCGTACACATAAAAATTTCTTATGTTTGTTTACTTTTGAACGCGCTACATGGTGTAGCACCTAGTACCGCACGCACTGCGGTAATACAAGCAAGAAAATCAACATAATATTTGAATATATTATAAATAATATTTATTACATACCATATAAAGATAGGTAGACATAGATGCAGAAATTTATTGTCTTTCATAATTTTGCTAGGGTGTGCAGTGCACACCCTGCACATATGGACCGCACGCCACTGATATATATATATATATATATATATATATATATATATATATATGTGTGTGTGTGTGTGTGTGGCTATAAAACTCATTAGAAATCACTCATTAGGCCCCCAAATGAAAGAAAAATAGCTACTGTCCTGCTTACTTTTCTGTCTTCTATCGTTTAAAATCAAAATTAGAAAACGTGAAAATTCCTCATTGAGATGAAGTACGCAATGACAAAAGATGTGTTTTTATTTTGGCGTATTTATTTATTGAAGCAATTTGTATGAGAATTCCTTTAAGTGATCGGTTTTAACACGGAATCTTTCACGTGTGTATTGATGTTATTTTGTTTACGAATAAGAATTCCGTTGATAGACGAAACCGAAAGTACGGGACATTTCCCAACATTTGGCGTCCGTGACAGGTCGCCAAATGTTGGGAAAGAGCTGAAGGTTGAAGAAAAATATCTAAAACCATGGAGGTAACACAGTGGAACCCTTGTAAGAAGTTTTCCAAGGGACCAAAAGATTAAAACTTCTTAATCGAGAAATCTGGAAAAATATATGTGTATATACAGGTTGTCCCAAAACAACCGCATAACGTCTGCAGAGCTAGATTTCTCGTTGGGAGTGCATAAAAATTGCACAAAGAAGCGCTCCTGTACGATCCATAGTTTAAGAGAAAAATACGAAAAACAAAGTATGACGTCACTGCAAGTGCAAGAAAAAAAAACACTTTATTAAGCATATCAACAACAGTATTTGCATATCTTTCCAGACGATAATATTTAAAATGTTCGCCTCGCATATCGCTTCACGCATGCACGCTCCATGGAATGATTTTAAGCCACCGTTGAACTGGTATTTAAAAGACTGCATCTTGCAATTACCGGTAATCTTCGCATGGTGGCCATGTATTCCGTTCGTGACTACTGCGACATGTACCTGATGTACGGCCGATGTAATGGAAATGCCTTACGAACTGTTAGGGAGTATGCCCGTGCACATACTGCTTTTGATATGTTCAATAACGTGTTTTTTCTTGCACCGACAGTGACGTCATACTTTGTTTTTCGTAATTTTCTTGTAAACTATGGACTGAACAGGAACGCTTCTTTGGGCAGTTTTTATGTACTCCCAACGACGAATCTAGCTGTGGAGAGTTTATGCGGTCGCTTAGGGGCACCCCGTATATATATGTAATATTAAAATCCCTTGTTTGCATATTTTAATATTAATTTAATAGCTTCTGTTCATAAATTACGGTGGGGTTTGCGCGGTAATTCTGATTTTCCCCTCTAGACACGCTATAGGCTTAATTCAGCCTCTGTCTGTACTTCTTTAGCCAATAGTAAACTCGTTCTCTTTAAACGTGGGTTATTTTTTATCACGTGATCAAATGTGCTTAGGCATTATTCGTAGTCTTTTTACCTTAGAAATCCCTACTTAAAAAGTGTGTGCACGACGTTCTCAAGATGCTTGACTATTGTATTGATTTGATGTATCGTCACCAGAAATAAAATGCGTTGTTCTTTTTCATGAATCTCGCCCATATTTCATATATATATATATATATATATATATATATAATGATGTTTCTTTACCCATTTATTTAAAATAAATTTATTTTTCAAGATCTTTATATTTTCTCTTTTTTAGTGTTTTACTTTTATCTATTTTTAAAATAATTTATTTTCAGTGATTTTTCTTTATGTTTTTATGTTTTGTTTATTATTTATTTTCAGTGGTTTATTTTTGTTTGTTTTTATTTATTATTTACTTATTGTTTATTATTTATTCAATTTTTATTTTATTTATTTATTTATGTCGTTTAACATTTTGTCTAGAAACAACGCCGCTCAGATTTGTTACAGGCAAGTCCGATTTTTTTTTTCTTTTGCACCCTTGAACGCGGGTTAAGTGGGAATTATTTCCTACTTCCTGCAAAAATTTTTGATTTCTAGTTAATAGATAAAGCTTTATGCCTTAATCCTTGTGTAGACATGTTTAAAATACTGTAATAATTTAAACAAATACCTAGAAAACAAAAATAGAAAAACAAAGCTAAAAAAAATGCTGATAAACGTTTTAGGAACTTTCTGGCGATTTATTAATGCCTAAAATATTTTCTACGTGTTCCCAGGATATTTAGAAAAAGTTAAAATTAATAAACTAATTCTAGCTTGCAATAAGGCGATTGCAAACAGTAGGGCAAATCTCAATTTATGACAATTCTGGCTTTAGTTTCAAACGGAAGGGCAGTTTATTGTTTGTCTATTGGCTGTTGTAAACATGAAAATTATTGGGAAGGGCATTATAGTAGTTCGTGACGTTGCGACAAATTCCTCTATAGCGGTGTTGAATCTTTCACTACTAAAATGAATGGGACTACAGATAACATATCCTCTATATAATCTGTCCGTCTGTCCTCGAATTTATGAAGCGGTTGGACCTGGAATGGCATCCATGTTTTATTCTTGATGAGTTAGGGTTAACAACGTTCGAAATCCACCCATTAATGCCATTTAATGCCATTATTTCAAGCCCTATTTTCACCGGTTAAGTACAGGCGATTAAATTTATCAATTTATTAGATAATAAATAGGTAAAAATAACATATTTTTAATGTAAAAATATTACTAAAGGCAGATATATTTTGATAAAAAGAAGACAAAAAGTGTAAGCAAGCCAACACATGCAATTCTACAGAGATTACTTATTTATTAACTTAATGTTGCCAAAACAGGAAATGCAAAATACTCTACAGAATAAACAAAAAAGACATTGAGATAATAATCATAGCAATGCTTTGGTAGATAAAAAGAACATGTAAGATTAATTTAGTTCTGACATTTTTTTCTAGCACTATGACGTCATTCCTCTCATTTAATCATTCCTTATTTTAAATTATTTATTATTTAAATATCGTCTGCATTATTTTCATACGTTTCATCACTGAACTTAGATATAACGTAAATAATATTCATTATATTTGGCTTAAATAATAGATTAGATACATACGTGACAATTTTAAATTTAATCATGGATTATTTTTTGTTGCAATGAGAATTTTATCACCGGTATTAATAATAAAATGTATTAATAAAAACCTCCAGGATTTAGTAGAAATAATAGTTTCATTCCTTTACTTCCATTAATTACAGTGGCAAAAAATTGGGAAGAACTTAAGGATAATTTTGACGTAGCTAAGAAAACTTTGAATTATCTTTCTAAATGAATTCAACTTGATTCTAAACTGCATTCACAGTATCGGGAGACTTTAGAGGAGTATGAAGATAAACAAATTATTGAGCGTGTACCAGATAAATCTTAGCCAAAACACAAGCCATTTTTTTTTACCTGCCTCTTAGGGTACTTTATAATTATGAAAAATTACAAATTTTACTGATCCCGTCATATGACGGGCTATATGCTAGTCAAAAAAGATTCTTTTAGCTTTTAGAATCATGGAAATTTTTTTCAACTGTTATCAAAATTAAAACTGTTATTAAATTTAATCATCGATTATATTTTGTTGAAATGAGAATTTTATTACCGGTATTGCAATAAAATTTATCTACCTCTAGTATGTAGTGGAAATAATAATTTCATTCCTTTACTTCCATTTATTACTGTGGCAAAAAATCGGAAAGAACTTAACAATAATTTCGACATAGCTAAAAAACTTTGAATTATCTTTCTAAATGAATTCAACGAGATTCTAAACTGCATTATCCCGTCATATAACGGGCTATATGCTAGTCAAAAAAGATTCTTTTAGCTTTTAGAATCATGGAAATTTTTTCAACTGTTATCAAAATTAAAACTGTTATTAAATTTAATCATCGATTATGTTTTGTTGAAATGAGAATTTTATCACCGATATTAACAATAAAATGTATCTACCTCCAGAGTGTAGTGGAAATGATAGCTTCATTCCTTTACTTCCATTCATTACTGTGGCAAAAAATTGGGAAGAACATAACGATAATTTCGACCTAGCTAAGAAAAGTTTGAATTAGCTTTCTAAATGAATTCAACGAGATTCTAAACTGCATTCACTCTATCGGGAGACTTTAGAGGAATGTATGTATATAAACAAATTATTGAGCGTGTATCAGATAATTCTTAGCCATAAAACAAACCATTTGTTTACCTGCCTCATAGCGTACTTTACAGTTCTGGAAAATTACAAATTTTACTGATCCCGTCATATAACGGGCTATATGCTAGTCAAAAAAGATTCTTTTAGCTTTCAGGATCATGGAAATTTTTTCGACTGTTATTAAAATTTTATATTCATCCGCTAACTTTTTAAAATTTTTATTTTTGATCCCCCCCCCCTCAAAAAAAAATGCCCATCCTTACTGTGAAGATCGCCGAGCCGTTGTATAAATTCACATCCAAACAGTAGATTTATTTTTTCAACATTAAGGTTTATTTTAAGACAGAGCACAAACTACTACCGGACAATTATATATACAATTATTACAATATTTACAGTAACCAATTATATCAACTCAAGTATCTATCCTAAGAGCCTGGCTTACACGTCCGGAGTCTACAATCACCTCCGACGTTCTCCTCGAATCTACTTACTTTCTTCCTAGGTGGCGCTCTCTGGCCGTTCACTATTACCCGCCTGTCCCTACACTTACTTGTATGGGTTCATTTTTTTTAGATGTGAAATTGCATAGCTTGCGATTTTCCAAAATATATTCATCCGCTAACTTTTTAAAATTTTTATTTTTGATCCCCCCCCTCAAAAAAAAAAAATGCCCATCCTTACTTGTATGGGTTCATTTTTTTTTATGTGAAATCGCATAGCATGCGATTTTTAAAATATATTCATCCGCTAACTTTTTTTTAATTTTTATTTTTAACCTCCCTTCCCACCAAAAAAAAAAAAAAAAAATGCCCATTCTTACTTGTATGGGTTAATTTTTTTTAAATGTGAAATCGCATATCATACGATTTTCAAATTATATTCATCCGCTAATTTTTTTAAATTTTTATTTTTGACTCCCCTCCCCACCAAAAATAAATGCCCATCCTTACTTGTATGGGCTAATTTTTTTTATGTGAAATTGCATAGCATGCGATTTTCAAAATATATTCATCCGCTAACTTTTTTTAATTTTTATTTTTGACCCCCCTCCCTAGCAAAAAAAAAAAAAATGCCCATCCTTACTTGTATGGGCTAATTTTTTTATGTGAAATTGCATAGCATGCGATTTTCAAAATATATTCATCCGCTAACTTTTTTTAATTTTTATTTTTGACCCCCCTCCCCAGCAAAAAAAAAATGCCCATCCTTACTTGTATGGGCTAATTTTTTTATGTGAAATTGCATAGCATGCGATTTTCAAAATATATTCATCCGCTAACTTTTTTAAATTTTTATTTTTGACCCCCCCTCCCCAGCAAAAAAAAATGCCCATCCTTACTTGTATGGGCTAATTTTTTTTATGTGAAATTGCATAGCATGCGATTTTCAAAATATATTCATCCGCTAACTTTTTTTAATTTTTATTTTTGACCCCCCTCCCTAGCAAAAAAAAAAAATGCCCATCCTTACTTGTATGGGCTAATTTTTTTTATGTGAAATTGCATAGCATGCGATTTTCAAAATATATTCATCCGCTAACTTTTTTAAATTTTTATTTTTGACCCCCCTCTCCAGCAAAAAAAAAAAAAAAAAACTGCCCATCCTTACTTGTATGGGCTAATTTTTTTATGTGAAATTGCATAGCATGCGATTTTCAAACTATATTCATCCGCTAACTTTTTTTAATTTTTATTTTTGACCCCCCTCCCCAGCAAAAAAAAAATGCCCATCCTTACTTGTATGGGTTAATTTTATTTTAAATGTGAAATTGCATAGCATGCGATTTTCAAAATATATTCATCCGCTAACTTTTTTTAATTTTTATTTTTGACCCCCCTCCCTAGCAAAAAAAAAATGCCCATCCTTACTTGTATGGGCTAATTTTTTTTATGTGAAATTGCATAGCATGCGATTTTCAAAATATATTCATCCGCTAACTTTTTTAAATTTTTATTTTTGACCCCCCTCCCTAGCAAAAAAAATGCCCATCCTTACTTGTATGGGTTCATTTTTTTATGTGAAATTGCATAGCATGCGATTTTCAAAATATATTCATCCGCTAACTTTTTTTAATTTTTATTTTTGACCCCCCTCCCCAGCAAAAAAAAAAAAAAAATGCCCATCCTTACTTGTATGGGCTAATTTTTTTTATGTGAAATTGCATAGCATGCGATTTTCAAAATATATTCATCCGCTAACTTTTTTAAATTTTTATTTTTGACCCCCCTCTCCAGCAAAAAAAAAAAACTGCCCATCCTTACTTGTATGGGCTAATTTTTTTTATGTGAAATTGCATAGCATGCGATTTTCAAAATATATTCATCCGCTAACTTTTTTTAATTTTTATTTTTGACCCCCCTCCTCAGCAAAAAAAAAATGCCCATCCTTACTTGTATGGGCTAATTTTTTTTATGTGAAATTGCATAGCATGCGATTTTCAAAATATATTCATCCGCTAACTTTTTTAAATTTTTATTTTTGACCCCCCTCTCCAGCAAAAAAAAAAAAAAACTGCCCATCCTTACTTGTATGGGTTAATTTTTTTTAAATGTGAAATCGCATATCATGCGATTTTCAAATTATATTCATCCGCTAACTTTTTAAAATTTTTATTTTTGACCCCCCTCCCCAGCAAAAAAAAATGCCCATCCTTACTTGTATGGGCTAATTTTTTTTATGTGAAATTGCATAGCATGCGATTTTCAAAATATATTCATCCGCTAACTTTTTTTAATTTTTATTTTTGACCCCCCCCCCCCCCAGCAAAAAAAAAAAACTGCCCATCCTTACTTGTATGGGTTAATTTTTTTTAAATGTGAAATCGCATATCATGCGATTTTCAAATTATTCATCCGCTAACTTTTTAATTTTTATTTTTGACACCCTCCCCACCAAAAAAAAAATGCCCATCTTTACTTGTATGGGTTAAATTTTTTAAAATGTGAAATCGCATAGCATGCGATTTTCAAATTATATTCATCCGCTAACTTTTTTTAATTTTTATTTTTAATCCCCTCCCTTCCAAAAAAAAAAAAAAAATGCCCATCCTTACTTGTATGGGTTAAATTTTTTAAAATGTGAAAGCATAGCATGCGATTTTCAAAATATATTCTTCCGCTAACTTTTTTTAAATTTTTATTTTTGACACCCCCCTTCCAAAGGAAAAAAAATGCCCATCCTTACTTGTATGGGTTAAATTTTTTAAAATGTGAAAGCATAGCATGCGATTTTCAAAATATATTCTTCCGCTAACTTTTTAATTTTTATTTTTGACACCCCCCTTCCAAAAAAAAAAATGCCCATCCTTACTTGTATGGGTTATATTTTTTTAAAATGTGAAAGCATAGCATGCGATTTTCAAATATATTCTTCCTCTAACTTTTTTTAAAATTTTTATTTTTGACACCCCCCTTCCAAAGGAAAAAAAAATGCCCATCCTTACTTGTATGGGTTTAAATTTTTTTAAAATGTGAAAGCATAGCATGCGATTTTCAAAATATATTCTTCCTCTAACTTTTTTTAAATTTTTATTTTTGACACCCCCCTTCCAAAGGAAAAAAAAATGCCCATCCTTATTTGTATGGGTTAATTTTATTTTAAATGTGAAATCGCATATCATGCGATTTTCAAATTATATTCATCCGCTAACTTTTTTTAATTTTTATTTTTAATACCCTCCCTTCCAAAAAAAAAAAAAAATGCCCATCCTTACTTGTATGGGTTAAATTTTTTAAAATGTGAAAGCATAGCATGCGATTTTCAAATTATATTCATCCGCTAACTTTTTTTAATTTTTATTTTTAATACCCTCCCTTCCAAAAAAAAAAAAAAAATGCCCATCCTTACTTGTATGGGTTAAATTTTTTAAAATGTGAAAGCATAGCATGCGATTTTCAAAATATATTCTTCCGCTAACTTTTTAAAATTTTTATTTTTAATACCCCCCTTCCAAAAAAAATGCCCATCCTTACTTGTATGGGTTAAAATTTTTTTAAAATGTGAAAGCATAGCATGCATTTTCAAAATATATTCTTCCGCTAACTTTTTTTAATTTTTATTTTTGACACCCCCCTTCCAAAAAAAATGCCCATCCTTACTTGTATGGGTTATATTTTTTTAAAATGTGAAAGCATAGCATGCCATTTTCAAAATATATTCTTCCGCTAACTTTTTAATTTTTATTTTTAATACCCTCCCTTCCAAAAAAAAAAAAAAAAAAAAAAAAAATGCCCATCCTTACTTGTATGGGTTAAATTTTTTAAAATGTGAAATCGCATATCATGCGATTTTCAAATTATATTCATCCGCTAACTTTTTTTAATTTTTATTTTTAATACCCTCCCTTCCAAAAAAAAAAAAAAAATGCCCATCCTTACTTGTATGGGTTAATTTTTTTAAGTGTGAAATCGCATATCATGCGATTTTCAAATTATATTCATCCGCTAACTTTTTTTAATTTTTATTTTTGACACCCCCCTTCCAAAGGAAAAAAAATGCCCATCCTTACTTGTATGGGTTATATTTTTTTAAAATGTGAAAGCATAGCATGCGATTTTCAAAATATATTCTTCCGCTAACTTTTTTTAATTTTTATTTTTAATACCCTCCCTTCCAAAAAAAAAAAAAAAATGCCCATCCTTACTTGTATGGGTTAAATTTTTTAAAATGTGAAAGCATAGCATGCGATTTTCAAAATATATTCTTCCGCTAACTTTTTAAAATTTTTATTTTTAATACCCCCCTTCCAAAAAAAAATGCCCATCCTTACTTGTATGGGTTATATTTTTTTAAAATGTGAAAGCATAGCATGCGATTTTCAAAATATATTCTTCCGCTAACTTTTTAAAATTTTTATTTTTAATACCCCCCTTCCAAAAAAAAAAAAAAAATGCCCATCCTTACTTGTATGGGTTAAATTTTTTAAAATGTGAAAGCATAGCATGCGATTTTCAAAATATATTCTTCCGCTAACTTTTTTTAAAATTTTTATTTTTACACCCCCCTTCCAAAAAAAAATGCCCATCCTTACTTGTATGGGTTATATTTTTTTAAAATGTGAAAGCATAGCATGCGATTTTCAAAATATATTCTTCCGCTAACTTTTTTAAAATTTTTATTTTTAATCCCCCCCTCCCAAAAAAAATGCCCATCCTTACTTGTATGGGTTATATTTTTTTAAAATGTGAAAGCATAGCATGCGATTTTCAAAATATATTCTTCCGCTAACTTTTTAAAATTTTTATTTTTAATACCCCCCTTCCAAAAAAAAATGCCCATCCTTACTTGTATGGGTTAAATTTTTTTAAAATGTGAAAGCATAGCATGCGATTTTCAAAATATATTCTTCCGCTAACTTTTTAAAATTTTTATTTTTAATACCCCCCTTCCAAAAAAAATGCCCATCCTTACTTGTATGGGTTATATTTTTTTTAAATGTGAAAGCATAGCATGCGATTTTATATTCTTCCGCTAACTTTTTAAAATTTTTATTTTTAATACCCCCCTTCCAAAAAAAATGCCCATCCTTACTTGTATGGGTTATATTTTTTTAAAATGTGAAAGCATAGCATGCGATTTTCAAAATATATTCTTCCGCTAACTTTTTAAAATTTTTATTTTTAATACCCCCCTTCCAAAAAAAATGCCCATCCTTACTTGTATGGGTTATATTTTTTTAAATGTGAAATCGCATAGCATGCGATTTTCAAAATATATTCTTCCGCTAACTTTTTAAAATTTTTATTTTTAATACCCCCCTTCCAAAAAAAAATGCCCATCCTTACTTGTATGGGTTATATTTTTTTAAAATGTGAAAGCATAGCATGCGATTTTCAAAATATATTCTTCCGCTAACTTTTTAAAATTTTTATTTTTAATACCCCCCCTCCAAAAAAAATGCCCATCCTTACTTGTATGGGTTATATTTTTTTTAAAATGTGAAAGCATAGCATGCGATTTTCAAAATATATTCATCCGCTAACTTTTAAAATTTTTATTTTTAATCCCCCCTTCCAAAAAAAATGCCCATCCTTACTTGTATGGGTATTTTTTTAAAATGTGAAATTGCATAGCATGCGATTTTCAAAATATATATTCATTCCGCTAACTTTTTTAAATTTTTATTTTTAACCCCCTTCCAAAAAAATGCCCATCCTTACTTGTATGGGTTAATTTTTTTTAAAATGTGAAAAGCATAGCATGCGATTTTCAAAATATATTCATCCGCTAACTTTTTAAAATTTTTATTTTTGATACCCCCCCCCCCAAAAAAATGCCCATCCTTACTTGTATGGGTTAATTTTTTTTTAGTGTGAAATCGCATATCATGCGATTTTCAAATTATATTCATCCGCTAACTTTTTAAAATTTTTTTTTGACTCCCCTCCCCACCAAAAAAAATGCCCATCCTTATTTGTATGGGTTAATTTTATTTTAAATGTGAAATCGCATATCATGCGATTTTCAAATTATATTCATCCGCTAACTTTTTAAAATTTTTATTTTTAATACCCCCCTTCCAAAAAAAAATGCCCATCCTTACTTGTATGGGTTATATTTTTTTAAAATGTGAAAGCATAGCATGCGATTTTCAAAATATATTCTTCCGCTAACTTTTTAAAATTTTTATTTTTAATACCCCCCTTCCAAAAAAAATGCCCATCCTTACTTGTATGGGTTATATTTTTTTAAATGTGAAATCGCATAGCATGCGATTTTCAAAATATATTCTTCCGCTAACTTTTTAAAATTTTTATTTTTAATACCCCCCTTCCAAAAAAAATGCCCATCCTTACTTGTATGGGTTAAATTTTTTTAAAATGTGAAAGCATAGCATGCGATTTTCAAAATATATTCTTCCGCTAACTTTTTAAATTTTTATTTTTAATACCCCCCTTCCAAAAAAAATGCCCATCCTTACTTGTATGGGTTTAAATTTTTTAAAATGTGAAAGCATAGCATGCGATTTTCAAAATATATTCTTCCGCTAACTTTTTAAAATTTTTATTTTTAAATTAAAAAAAAAAAAAAAAATTTTCTTTATTTTTTATGTTTCCCTTTTTTTTTTTTTTAATACCCCCCTTCCAAAAAAAATGCCCATCCTTACTTGTATGGGTTATATTTTTTTAAATGTGAAATCGCATAGCATGCGATTTTCAATTATTTCCTTGTCATGTTTTTATAATCGATGAAAGCCTACCCTCCAAAAAAAGATCCATTTTTATCTGCCGATCCTATCATCGGAAAACGGAAAATGAGCGACCAGTGAAGCGAAACCAAGAACCTCTCTCAAACATCATATGATAGAAGAACATCTCCGAACTCCTTACGCTCGTATTGCTGTTTGTTGGAGTGGTTTTGTTTCCCAGCTGTTTGTCTTCGCTTTATTTCGCCAAATGTGGAACTAAAGCGAATTCATCTTGTTTATCTTGGTTTTATAAGAAGGAATAAAAGAAATTTCATGTTTTTCCTTTTATTGAATCCATACAGGTACGTTCAAGGAAAATAAATTAGACAGAAACGGGCGATGTGATAAACAAGATGAAAAGGCATCAGAGCTCACAATTTTTGCTTGATTATTTTGGGATGTCAGCAGCGTGTTTTTTTACCACTTTTGAGTGCTTGGTTTTGTCTGCAAGCTTTTGCAACACGGGGAAACTGCAGAAAAATAGATCAACACTGATTTTCATGACGTTAATGGTAACGACAGTTAATGACTTTACTTTTTTCCCACAATTCAATTTTTTCCGTGCAATAAAAATGTTTATTTCACACTTTGAAGATACAATACTTACACAAAAATGAGTCATTTAGTATATTTCATAATTTAAGATATAATATTTCAAAAAATTACAATCAAAAATTGATTTTATATCTAATCCAAAAAAAAAATTCTTACTGAAAAAGCAAATCTTTTCTTTTGCAGACACAGTTGCATTATTTACGAATAATATCATTAAGATGATTGAATATTTCGCTAATTTTAATGAGTAATTAGTTATAATTTTCTCACTATTTTTCTTTATATTTGTATGATTCTTTTAATAAATATCAAAATTATTTCTTAAAAATTTAAGAGAATCTAGTTCTGGAATTCCTTAAATTTAGTTTATGTTAATAATATATTATGAAGGTATGTGGACCATAGAAGTTTCTATTCCAAAATTGTACTGTATTAATATTTTATGATTTTACAAGAATTGAAAGAGGTCATAATGCAATAACAATATTTTGTATAATTTTATTATGTATTTAAGATTTAATTCTTTTGACACATTTTTTAAAAGTGAAAATTTCTTTAGAAAGAGATTCATAATGTTTTAGTAAGAACTAAATTAAAGGAATTTTTTTGTATTTTTACAAAACCTCTGTGTATATAACCATTTAATACATATTGTTTAAACTTTTCTTTATGTAAAATTAACTCATTTATGCACAACTGAAAATTTGACTTATAATAATAAGCAAGTCGTCTGAACGTATTGGAATCAAAATCAACTGAATGCTGAAAATAAGATGAATGCACAGGCTCTTGGTCGCTACCATAGTAACCGATGACTAAACGAGAAAGTGTGACCGAAGCGCATAATTTTTAAATGGACTATAATTAGAGCAGGAACTACTGCTTAAAGCTGATTATCCATACCATCGAACACTTACTTGTTCGAATGTGGAAACAAGCGGATTTCTCGTCTTGGCTTACAGAATGGGGGAAAAAGATATTGATTTTTTTAATATCATTTCACATATGTTTACGTAAAGAAATTAAAAAGAATATACGATAAAAAAAAAACAAGGTGAAAGGTTTCGCAGTTAAAAATCACTGTGTAACTAATTGTAATTGTTTTAAATAATTTATAAATAATTATCAAATAATGACAGTACAGTTATATCTCCTTATAGCGAATCCGGGATATAACGATCTAAACAAGTGAATGTCTCTTCACAAATTAAAGAACAAGTGTGTTCGATCTGCGCTCTAAATTACTCTTTAAACATGAAACGGTTTCTTACTCGTAAACATGGGACTTATCTATGGCAAACAGTGTTCCAAAAAAATAATCAAAGTCGCCATTTATTGCCACCCAAATGTAGCCGTGAAGATATCCGACGACATGAGCTTATATTAAAAATGACTGGCAGTTATTGTTGGTGATTAGATTCTAATTTTACAGACTTGTGTACTTGTTTTAAATAATTTATAAATAATTATCAAATAATGACACAGTTATATCTCCTTATAGCGAATCCGGGATATAACGAACGAAACAAGTGAATGTCTCTTCACAAATTAAAGAACAAGTGTGTTCGATCTGCACTGTAAATTACTCTTTAAATATGAAACGGTTTCTTACTCGTAAACATGGGACTTATCTATGGCAAACAGTGTTCCAAAAAAATAATCAAAGTCGCCATTTATTGCCACCCAAATGTAGCCGTGAAGATATCCGACGAAATGAGCTTATATTAAGAATGACTGGCAGTTATTGTTGGTGATTAGATTCTAATTTTTCAGACTTGTGTACTTGTTTTAAATAATTTATAAATAATTATCAAATAATGACAGTACAGTCGGATCTCGTTATAGCGAATCAGGGATATAACGAACAAAACAAGTGAATGTCTGTTCATAAAGTATATAACACGTGAGTTTGACAGGGCCCGACTAAGATACTTTTGTGCCCAGGGCACAATCCAATTTTTGTGCCCTCTACCCCCATGCAAATTCACAGTGACAAGTTATTATCATAATTACAGTCATATAAAAATTATAACATTGAATTAGCAAGCATATTTAAGAAGTTAGCATTAAAATAATATTCAAAATCAAAAACACCAAATTTTCATTTTACGTAATCATTATTATCTCTGTTTAGCCGTGCTAAAAATTAAGGACTTTTAATGACCTAGAGTGACCCACTTTTCTTATTTTTACCTTGTCACACTCAGAAGCTCTGTGGTGCAGGAAATTAATAACAATAGAATTAAAAATAATTTAAATTGATGAGATGATTTAATGTTTTATAGCGGAACGTTGCTAATAATCTGTCCTATAAATATGCAATAACCTATAGGATAAAAAGTGTACCAGGTTTGTTGAAGGAATTAATTATCAAGTAAATAACAGTAAAATTAAAGTAAATAGGAAACAAAAGAGTTCATGACAAACGCAATTACCTCGTACAATAATTTATTAAAACTTAACGATGGTAGTGTAAGTTTGCAATTTTTTCCCACTTAATATGTGTTTCAAGCATGCGACTAAATTTTCGTGCCCCCTAAACTTTTTGTGCCCAGGGCACGCACTCCAAGTGTCCATGCCATAATCAGGCCCTGGTGTTTGATCTGACTACTTATTATTCTTAAAACTAAATTATTCTTAAAACACGAAACGGTTTATTGTTCCTAAAAACTACACTTAAAGCCATGGTAAAAAAAGTTCCAAGACCGCAATCAAATTCGCCATCTATTACAACCAAATGTGGAATGAATGTTTCCGAAAATTAAATATATTCATATTCAGAATGACTGTCAGATATTGTTGGCGATTTATTCATAAATGATCATCGAATAAAGACAACACAGTCGAACTCCGTTATAGCAAACTCAATATACAACGAACAAAAGTGATGGTCCCACCATTTTCCTATTGTTTTTAATACTAATTTACCATTTATAGATAAAAAGATACATCATAGTTAATCATGATATTAATTTATACTTTGGACCATTAATGTAATCTGTAAGATTACGTTAATGATCATTACATTAATGTAATTACATTAACGTAATGATCATTACATTAAAGTAATATATGAGATTACGTTAATGATCCACGAAATTTTAAATTGCTAATCTAATGGTCTGCTATAACTAAAAGGTTGCTGACGGCTGCTCTATACAATATGGCAGTGAGGAGACTTAAACACCTACCGCGTAGTTTTTTCAAGAAAATCAGCCAACAGCATGCTAGTCCTAGGTGGGTCTACTTCCTATCTATGGCTGTGTTAATTAGCCTTCACTATATCTCAGATTACATTTATAGTAACACTATAAAAATAAATTTAGCAGATTGATTCAGTTTTTATCAACTCTACAATATCTTAATTACTAATGGACATGAAACAACAAAATTGAGATACTTAAAACCGAACTTCAATATCAAACGAAGACTTGCTCGGGTATATCCTATCCGGAGCAAGTTCTCGTGAATGGTTTGGTCATGTGACTTGATTTCAAAGAATAATAACTGGGCCGCAACATAAAAATGTTGAACTTTTCCACACTACCTAAAAAAAATATTCAAACATCATACTTACTCCAAAACATATTTTCCTCTAAACATTTAGTTACCTCTAAATTGAATGGTTTTTTTATTAACTGAGAACTGGAATTTAGCTATGATTTCTTTCAAAAATAGAAGCCTTAGAAGGTATGAACTTATTTTTAATTTTTTTATTGACAGCCTCGGTAATTGATTTGGCAAAGTCAGCGATCTCGTAACCGGAAGGTTATGGGTTTGGAACTCGAACTGACCAAAGATCCATCGTGTTCATTAATGACGTCTGGGCACATAAAATAGGTTCGTGCTCGGAATGTCCTTCAAGCTCCTAAATGATACCTCTGGACGTGATAGACCGTAATTCTATCTAGGGGTCTTCCGCTTGGTCCACGCTTCTAAATTACGAGGACCCACTTCGAGTGTTTGCGTTGTCCTAGATTGTAAAGTTGGAGTTTATAAGGTCTCCTATGATAAAGTGGTTAACAATTTCAATAGTACTGTTGTTGTTGTCTTATGCCACTTGGTCAAACCAAGTCCGATTGAGCCAGAGGCTGCTCGTATCAAGGCAAAGGGATGCGCCTATCTTTTTAATGAGCACCGTTAAGGTGAAAGTAAGACTTTGCTCATGTGGGTCCTCGTAATTTTGAAGCAATGACCAAGCAGAAGACCCATACATTTGCTTGCCACCACCAGAGGTATTGATTGAGAACTTGGAGGACATTGTGACCACGAACCTATTTTACGGACCCCAGACACCTTTAACGAACACGGCGCATTTTAGACCAGCTCGGGTTCCAAACCCGCAACCTCTCAGTTACGAGATCGTTGCCTTATAGCCAAAGAGCTACCGCGGCTTTGTGTGGCTGAATGCTTAACAGGAAACTGCTAAAAAAATTGTTTATTGATAATATATTAACCTTTATATATCTTGATCCTTTGTATTTTCTTATGAAGAGAGCACAATATTCTTTGTACCCCATGGATTCCAAATATCTCAAAACGGGGATTCTTTACAGTCAGCCAAAGCTAACCAAACTTATAACAGCAAAAAGAGATCTAAAGTATGAAAAAAAGAGATCTGAAGTTAAGCTGCTGCTACCTGCGTTGAACCGTATCCCCTTTTCCGGTTCTCAGAAGAGGCGCTAAAAAAGGAAATCGGTTGTGAAAAATTGCATCGGAGAGCCAAAAAAAGGACACTTTATCTACTTAGGCATTAGAGACTAACACAAAGTTCCTTTTAAAGCGCCGGGTTCTTTCCTATCTCAAGTTCCTTTTCATGAGAATGAGGCAGGTTTCTACTTTCTCTTTCACTCAGTAAAAATGTCGTAATAGTCAGTGTTCGGAATTGAGATATTGTTGGTTTAGTTTTGATTCGAAAGTGATACTGGTGGTTGGTCTACTGTTTTGGTTATATACGAGGGTTGAGACAAAAATAGAATCGATTCCGAATATTGATCGAATAGATAGGGCACTGCATTTCTATACCGGAGTTCGTGGGTTCAAAACCCGTTGTTGGCATCGATATTTGTAGCCTCAGGGAATCCCCATACAGAAGTGTATCATATACCTTGTAAATACGTATCACTCTGTGTGATACATATTTGCAACATATATGATGCATTGTGAGGTTAAGGATCAGTTTTATGCACTTAAGTCCCTGTCTGATTAACCCTGTCTGATTTTATTGCTTTTAATATTAACGTTAAATTAAAAAAAAAATGTATAAAGTTTCTGAAATTAAATTTAATTTTTAAAGTAATATCATTATAAGTATTTTAAAAAATATTATATACTTTTTTCAAATTAGTCACCAATTTAACCGAAAAATATCACTGTGAACTGATACACATAAGAAAGTACGCATCTCTGAAGAAAATATTTATAATACCTTGAAAATATATAATCTTCCCCTCCCCCGAGTTATTTATTAGATAATTATACGCTTTAGATATCTATGTTTTACGATATTTATGTGCTTTATCGAACATTTATTGTACTTGAACTCTGTGATAATACTCGAAAATTAGCAGTTTTAAAAGTTAAATAGCACTGGTTAATCAACAGTCCTTTTAAAGGTATAGATGTATTTTTATATACTTTAATTGTTCTAAATTAGTAATATTTAAAGAAAAGCAAGCATTTATTTACCGAAAAATGGTCTTCACAAACCCATATGATTTATATGATAATATGGGGTTTAATTTTTCATCCCTTTTCATTGCAGTTGTCCAGATTTTACGTGTTTGTGGGTCTTTCGGAACACTGAAAAATATTTTCTCATTGCAATTATTTGTTGCATTTTTACAGAGTGGCACAATACAATATTTATAATGTGATTTTTTAATGCTAGACATAATAAAAAAATTCTATTATATGTAATACTTCTCTGGTACACAGAAACAAATTTAAAAGTCGCATTTTAACATGTAAACAGCATAGGCGTTCGGTGTCAACGTGAACGATGACGTCACAAACTCCGCGGAGGAAAAGTATCGTTTTTGAGAGACGTTAAAGAGTCCGCTATAAAACCCATTATAAATCACTCATTAGGCCCCCAAATGAAAGAAAAATAGCTACTGTCCTGCTTACTTTTTTGTCTTTATATCGTTTAAAATTAAAATTAGAAAATGTGAAAATTCCTCATTGGCGATCCAGCTTAAAAGATCAACCCGTCAACGTAAACCAGTCATCAAATTAAATCTTTAAATATTCTTCTTTAACGCTTTAGACTTAAAAATTAAATTTCAATTTGCTTACTAGTTTTGTATATGTATATATGTAAAAATTTAACATTTTTAATAAGCCGCGGAGAATTGTTGCGTATTTTTCTACCTTCTACTGGTACATCTCAACTCCACTCTGGTTTGTTACTTCCTCTGTATGTCAGTTCTATTCGATCTGGATTCTATTATGTAACTTGTTTAATATGCTCTCAATAAAATATTAAAAAATAAAAAGAGACCTACTTTATTTGTCTGTTTATCTATTAAGAATAACAAGGTAAAAATTTATTGCTACAGCAATCAAATGAAGTAAAAATACTGTTTATTAAAATTTTAAAAGTGAGCACAAGATCAATACGAAATTTAAAAAATAATGAAATTGTTTAAGCTGGTGGACATTTTACCAGTTTATTAAAAGTCTGGGTCCAATTTCGTTAACAGCCTACAATTAATAGACAGCTAGATAAAATAATTATTGATGAGACAAAAGATATTTTTGAAGTATTTTATTAATTTCTAAAATAGATAAATATGCCCCGGCCGCCCCACAAGCAGGGCCTGATTATCGCACGGGCACTTGGGCACTTGTCCTAGGCACGAAAATTTAGTCGAGTGCTTGAAACACATATTAAGTGGGGAAAAATAACAAACTTATGCTACCATCGTTAAGCTTTAATAAATTATTGTACGAGGTAATTGCGTTTGTCATGAACTCTATTGTTTCCTATTTACTTTAATTTTACTGTTATTTACCTGATAATTAATTCCCTCAACGAACCTGGTGCTCTTTTTATCCTATGGGTTATTGCATATTTATAAGACAAATTATCAGCAACGTACCACTATAAACCATTAAATCATCTCATCAATTTAAATTAATTTTAATTCTATTATTATTTATTTTCTCCACCACAGAGCTTGTGAGTGTGACAAGGTAAAAATTAAAAAAGTGGGTGACTCTAGCTCTTTAAAAGTTCTTAATTTTTAGCATGGGTAAACAGAGATAATAATGATTACGTAAAATGAAAATTTGGTGTTTTTGATTTTGAATATCACTTTAGTGCTAACTTCTTAAATCTGTTTGCTAATTCAATGTTATAATTTTTATATGACTGTAATTATGATAATAACTTGTAGCTATAAATTTGCATGGGGGTAGAGGGCACAAAAATTGGATTGTGCCCTGGGCACAAAAGTATCTTAGTCGGGCCCTGTCAAACACACGTGTTATATACTTTATGAACAGACATTCACTTGTTTTGTTCGTTATATCCCTGATTCGCTATAACGAGATCCGACTGTACTGTCATTATTTGATAATTATTTATAAATTATTTAAAACCAGCACACAAGTCTGTAAAATTCGAATCTAATCACCAACAATAACTGCCAATCATTCATAATATAAGCTCATTTCATCGGATATCTTCACGGCTAGATTTGGGTGGCAATAAATGGCGACTTTGATTATTTTCTTGGAACACTGTTTGCCGTAGATTACGTCCCATGTTTACGAGTAAGAAACCGTTTCATGTTTAAAGAATAATTTAGATCGCAGATCGAACACACTTGTTATTTACCTTGTGAACGGACATTCACTTGTTTCGTTCGTTATATCCCGGATTCGCTACAACGAGACTCGACTATACTGTCATTATTTGATAATTATTTATAAATTATTTAAAACAAGCACACAAGTCTGTAAAATTAGAATCTAATCACCAACAATAACTGCCAGTCATTCTTAATATAAGCTCATTTCATCGGATATCTTCACGGCTAGATTTGGGTGGCAATAAATGGCGACTTTGATTATTTTTTGGAACACTGTTTGCCATAGATAAGTCCCATGTTTACGAGTAAGAAACCGTTTCATGTTTAAAGAGTAATTTAGAGCGCAGATCGAACACACTTGTTCTTTACCTTTTGAAGAGACATTCACTTGTTTCGTTCGTTATATCCCGGATTCGCTATAAGGAGATATAACTGTATTGTCATTATTTGATAATTATTTATAAATTATTTAAAACTAGTACACAAGTCTGAAAAATTAGAATCTAATCACCAACAATAACTGTCATCCCCTATATAATAATAGCCTAAGTTATCTGTCTGTCTGTGCTCGAATTTATGAAGCGTTTGAACCTGGGATGGATAGAGGCATCCATATTGGATTCTTGATGAGTTAGGGTTAGCAACGTTCTAAAAACTTTCCTTGCCCCCTTTTCTAACATTTAATGCAATTATTTTAAGCTCTATTTTTCCTATTTAAGAACAGGCGATTAAATTTTTCAATTTGTCACATAATAAATAAGTAAAAATAATATTTATTTCTAACATTATGACGTCATTCTTTTAACCATCTCATTTAATCATTTCTTATTTTAAATTATTCATATCTTCTGCATTATTTTCATACGTTTTATCACTGAACTTAGATATTACGTAAATAATTTTCTCTTATATTTGACTTAAATAATAGATTAGATACGTATGGGATAATTTTAAATTTGTTCATCGATTATTTTTTGTTGCAATGAAACTTTTATCACCGGTATTAACAACAAAGTCTATTTACCTCTGGGGTGTAGCAGAAATAATTGTTTCATTCTTTTACTTCCGTTAATTTCTGTGGCAAAAAGTTGGGAAAAACTTAACGATAATTTCGAAGTAGCTAAGAAAACTTTGAATTATCTTTCTAAATGAATTTAGCGCAGTGGAGTACGCAGAATTTTTTAATGGGTGGTTCATAATTTTCAAAGGGTGAGGGGGGTTCATAATTCTAAAAAAATAATAGCCCGCATAATTTCTACTAAAATTTTTAGTTTTGCCGTTTTGTCCGAGCTTAAAGAGGGTGTTTAAACCTCTGAACCCCCTTGCGTACGCCCCTGATTCAGCGTGATTCTAAACTGCATTCACACTATCGGGAGACTTTAGAGGAGTATGAAGATAAACAAATTATTAAGCGTGTACCAGATAATTCTTATCAAAATACTAACCATTTTTTACCTGCCTCATATTGTATTTTACAATTCTGGAAAATTAAAAAGTTTATTGATCCCGTCATATGACGGGCTATATGCTAGTTTTTAATATAATCTCGTCGGATATCACCACGGCCACATTTGGATGGCAATAAATGGCGACTTTGATTATTTTCTTGGAACACTGTTTTTCGTAGATTACGTCCCATGTTTACTAGAAAGAAACCGTTTCATGTTTAAAGAGTAATTTAGAGCGCAGATCGAACACACTTGTTATTTACCTTGTGAACAGACATTCACCTGTTTTAAAGAGAGCAGAGCGGTCATCTGGATCCAGTGTACTATACGATAACCTGAGTGTTTACAAATAAATTTACTTTCTGATGATTCTGTATATAACTATAATATATCTTTCAATCTATAAATGGTAAATTAGTATTAAAAACAATAGAAAAATGGTGGGACTAACACTTTTGCTTGTTGTATACAGAGTTTGCTATAACGGGGTTCGACTGTGTTGTCTTTATTCGATGATCACTTATAAATAAATCACCAACAATATCTGACATTCATTCTGAATTTATTTTTTTGGAATCCTTCATTGTCACATTTGTTTGTAATTGTATATCGACTTTGGTTTCTTCCATCTTGACTTTCCGTGTGATAAAAAATATAGATTTTACTGTATGTTATACGATTTTCAATGTTATTAAAAAATTTGTTTACTAGGATCAACCTAATGTGTTTTATGAAACAACTTTGTTTTTTCGTTATACGAGATCCGACTTAGTACTTTTTTTTATAATTATTTTTAAATTATCTAAACAAGCCTCAATGTTGAAAATTTGTCTATACACATTCCACAGTCATTCTATAACTTAAATAAAGAGCTCATTTCATCGATGTCCAACATTTGGTGTAATATGGCGATATTACAGTCTTGGAACACTGCTTGACATAGTTTTACGTGTAGTGTTTACGAATAATAAACCATTTTGTATTTTAAGAGTAATTTAGACAGCAGATCAAACACACGTATTATATATATACCTTATGAACAGACATTCTCTTGTTTCGTTCGTTATATCCCGGATTCGCTATAACGAGATCCGACTGTACTGTCATTATGTGATAATTATTTATAAATTATCTAAAACAAGCACACAAGTCTGAAAAAATTAGAATCTAATCACCAACAATAACTGCCAGTCATTCTTAATGTAAGCTCATTTCATGATATATCTTCACGGCCACATATTGGTGGCAATAAATGGCGACTTTGATTATTTTCTTGGAACAGTGTTTGCCGTAGATTACGTCCCATGTTTACTAGAAAGAAACCGTTTCATGTTTAAAGAGTAATTTAGAGCGCAGATCGAACACACTTGTTATTTACCTTGTGAACAGACATTCACCTGTTTTTAAAGAGAGCACTCTTGTTTAGTTCGGATATCCGGATTCGCTATACTGATACTGTACTGTCATTATTTGATAATTATTAATAAATTATTTATCAAGCAAAATCTGAAAAATTAGAATTAATCACCAAAATAAATATATTCTAATGTAATCATAATATATTTCAGGAATATTGTGGCAATAATGGCGATGATTTTTCTTGGAACAGTGTTCCGTAATTACGTCCCATGTTTACTAGAAATAAAGTTTCATGTTTAAAGAGTAATTATGCGCAGAGAAAATGTTA
The DNA here is from genome assembly GCA_032207245.1 of Pardosa pseudoannulata. Lineage (NCBI taxonomy): Eukaryota > Metazoa > Arthropoda > Arachnida > Araneae > Lycosidae > Pardosa > Pardosa pseudoannulata. The sequence goes on from CM063510.1 coordinate 67,988,342, forward strand.
TTTTTTTACAGAATTTATGTTTTTAAAGAGAGCAATATGGATTGTATACTGAGATAAAAAGTGTTTATAAATAATTTTTTTTTGATTACTGGTTATAAAGTTATTGTTTTATTATGATTTAAAAATTGAATTTTTATTCTAATTCTAAATCGATAATGAGATAATAATTCAAAGAAAGTAAAAATAACTTTGAATTTTTATTGATAATATGGTTTTGCTTTAAAATTTCTAAAGCCAATATTAGATTTACATTAAAAACTAAATTTTACAGAAAAGAAATGTCGATTTAAAAATTTTTTAAAATAAATTATAATAATATCTATTTGTATCATATAAACAGAATAATACCTCAAATTGATTACCTCAAATTTTTTAAAATCAGATAATAAATGTTCAAAAATTAATTTTTTTTAATATCTGGTAATTTTTAAAATGTGAGACTTAATTTTTTAGACTTTATAAAGTGTTTACTAAATACTCTGAATTTTCATTGAAATATATCAGAGTATCTGCTTTAAATTTCTACATTATTTAGATTTTTAAAACTCAATTTAAATTTAGAAAAGTCCTAATTTTTCATGTAAATTCAAGCTAATGATATAAAAATATTTCTTATAAAATGACTATCCAATTTATCAACAAAATAATACCTCAATTTGATTAGCCCAATTTTTTTTAATCAGATAATAAATGTTCAAAAATTAATTTTTTTTTTTAACATCTAGTGATTTTTAAAATATGCGACTTAATTTTGTTTAGACTTTACAAAATGTTTACTAAATACTCTGAATTTTCATTGAAATATATCAGAATAATTGCTTTAAATTTCGACATTATTTAGATTTTTAAAACTCAATTTAAACTTAGAAAAGACCTGATTTTTCACATGAATTCAAGCTACGGGTGTAAAAATATTTCTTATAAAATGACTATCTAGTTTATCAACAAAATAATACCTCAAATTGATTAACCCAATTTTTTTTAAATCAGGTAATGAATGTTCAAAAATTATTTTTTTTAATATCTGGTAATTTTTAAAATGCGAGACTTAATTTTTTTAGACTTTACAAAGTGTTTACTAAATACTCTGAATTTCATTGAAATATATCAGAGTATCTGCTTTAAATTTCTACATTATTTAGATATTTAAAACTCAATTTAAATTTAGAAAAGTCCTAATTTTTCACGTGAATTCAACCTACGGATATAAAAATATTTCTTATAAAATAACTATCGAATTTCTCAACAGAATAATACCTCAAATTGATTACCTCAAATTTTTTAAAATCAGATAATAAATGTTCAAAAATTAATTTTTTTAATATCTGGTAATTTTTAAAATGCGAGACTTAATTTTTCTTAGACTTGCTTCCAAATTACGAAGACCCATTTAAGCTAAGTCGTTCTTTCACCTTAAAGGTGCGTCTTAAATCGATAGGCTCACCCTTTTGCCTTATTTCGAGTAGCCTCCGGTTCAATCGTACTTGGTTTAGCCAAGTGGCATAAATAAACAACAACTTTTACAAGACAAACAGTAGAATAATAAAACATATGTGAATGATGATTATTTTTTTCTTTCTTGAAATCATCAAAAGGAATTCAGTAAGTAATCATGCGTTGTCACCAATTGAATCACGTAAGGACCTTATGACACGTCAGCTTGTATGCATTGAAAAAGCAACAGGTTCAGTTTACAATTCCTCTTCGCGTTCAAGATTGCGTGAATTTTTCGTATGATAGCGAAAAATTTTTCAACCGATTTATTTTAGTTCAGGTTGACGAGTGATAAGAGATTTAATTGGCTAAAAAAATTTCGCTCGAGACATCCGCACATTCTTAATCGGGAAATAAAATCCGACACTTAATCTGTTGTTTTTTCAACGTGTATAAGTGGACGTGTGATAAGACCTTAACATACGACTAGTACCTTAACACATTGTATGCTTGACACGCACTAGTACCTTTTCTGACGATTGATACTTGAGCGCGAGTCGCGTAATAGTACGGGTTAATGTAACAACATGGTTTGTTTGTGGATACAAAAATAACGGTATATACAGGAACATTATTAGTTTTATGATTGCTCTTTTCATTTTTTATAATGTAAAAATGTTTATATATATAATTCGAAAAAATTAAAACTATATACTACTATTTGTATTTGATTTTTCATATTTACGATACTATTAAAAATTTATCCACTAAAAAAATTTTTTTTGTTTACAAAAATCTTATGGTTGTTATTTATATATTTCTATTTATATATTTGTTTATATATTTCAATATAAAATACGAAAAGTTGGTTAAAAAAAATAAATAATTTTCGATCTATGGAGATTTAATTGAATAACTAAATTTACGCGCCAAACGCCCGCTCCCGGTACAGTTCCGCTGCGAAATGTACCCTCACACAATGTGTTAACATACAACGAACCGTGGTTGCGCAGTCGGTAAAGGCACCGATCTCGCAAGTGAAAGGTTGCAGCTTCGGAACCCGAGCAGTCCTAATCGCCGTCGTATTCATTAAAGGTGACTGAGGCACGTAAAACATGTTAGTAGCAGGCTTGCAACTGCTGAGGTACTTTCAAAAAGGTGAGAAAAGTGACGAATGATACAAAATAAGTGACTAAAAAGTGACTAAACACTGAAAAAAAAAAGCGATTTTTTTCTCCTCTTGATTACAGATGCTATTATTAAGATTTTTCTGTTTATTTTAACTCTAAATCAAATGATTCATGGAGGACATAATTTTAGCGTCGAATACAAAAAGGTTAAAAATTTTGTTAACCACAACTCAACATTGCTTTCTATTCAAGAAAATCTATAAATTAGATTTGAATACATGAAATACATTAATTTTATAATAACAATTTTCTGCATATATTAATGATGTTTTGAAATATGTTCATAGTTAGATTAGAGTGTCTAAACAAAAACTGAAGAAAAAGGAGAAATGTGTGCTCTGACGTAAATTACTTTAATGTATTTAATGTACATTTCAGTACAAATGTAAATTTCAGGAACTTCTTTACGACTTTTTAAAATCGCTGAATTCTGGAAACCATATGACTAATTTTAATAAGAAAAATAAGATTAGAGCGTCACATTTTTGGTCTTTTATTAAAATATTTTGTTATTAATTCAGATTTTTTTTCAACAGACTTTTTCTGTGATACACCATGAAAAAAGTGACTGTTTACTTAAAAAAGTGATCAATTCTAAAAAAAGTGACTAAAGGTGAGAAAAGTGACGGAATTGCAAGCCTGTACATTTGATCATCAGCCATTAGTGCAATGTGCTTCCCCCCCCCTTTTTTTCGATTTTGATGATTTGAGCAATGAACAAACAGCAGATAGTCCGCAGCTGAAAAAATTTCCTTTTTAAACAGATAGTTAGCAGCCTATATGTGCGAAATTACGGTAGTATAACAGTGAAATGGGTATGATAAAATAATTATTTGATTATAAAAATTTGCTTTGATTATGGAAATATAAGACCAGTATGACTTCTTGATAAAAAGATAGTTCAGGAACTTCTTTACGACTTTTTAAAATCACTAAATTCTGGAAACCATATGACTAATTACACATCACCTTTTTGGTCTTTCATTAAAATATTTTGTTATTAATTCAGATTTTCTTTTTTTAACAACAGACTTTTGCTGTGATACACCATGAAAAAAGTGATTAAAAGTGACTGTTTACTTAAATAAGTGACTAAAAGTGATCAATTGTAAAAAAAGTGACTAAAGGTGAGAAAAGTGACGGAATTGCAAGCCTGTAGTGGTCATAAATGTCCTCCAAATTCTCAATCAAAATCTCTGGGGGTAAGTCTATGGGTCTTCGGCTTGGTCCATGCTTCAAAATTACGAAGACCCACTGGAGCACAAGACGTACTTTCACCCTTGTGGTGCTTGTTATAAACGAATGGCGCACCACTTTGCCTTAAAAACGAGTAGTCTCCGGCTCAATCGTGCTTGGTTTCACCAAGGGGCATAGGTCAACAACAACAACATACAACTAGTAAAAAGAAAGAATGATTCTTTTTTTTTCCTATTTTCATTTTCTCAATTTCCACTGTAGAATAAAAGTACTGAATCAGTTACCACATTCTTCTTCCCAAAACATGTCTCAGCGCCAGTAATGTGGAAGAAACACCAGAAATGACAATGTTCAGTCCCAGAAGTGCCGAGAATCAGATTTTATTATGATTTAGAAGTTTATATGACACCATGAGCAGATGACGCAGTCTGGGAAAAAGAAATTGAGAGAATATCCAGCATGCAGAACTGTTGTAATGTACATACAACCTATACACCATTGTTCGTTACAAGGGGGAAACACAGAATGAATATAATACTTTACATAGATTCAGACATTTATTCTATACATTTATTTACAAATAGATCCTTGGTTATCATAATGATCAATCATTTATATCTTCTATTTACACTATAATTATCCCACATCTCTTTATAAGGAATTATTATTATTAACAGAGGCCTAAGTCAAATGACTGTAAATATTATTTTATAAATTACCTCCATTAAAGTCACAGGGAACAGGCAGGGGTTTTCCTCACGGGCGTACGGGACGAGTTGGTGCTAGTGGATCCTTGTCCCACTTCTCTCGACTGCCCACTTCTTCCAATTATTCTTTCTCACTACGTTTCCAAAACTCCTCACCTCGGTCCCAACGCCCCTTTTTCTTCTTATCCAATCCCTTGTCTTCGGGAAATTTTCCCACATCAAATGCCCTTCGGGAGTGCAGGTGGGCTCATTAAAGTAGCCCCTTTTTGTTCAAGCTGACATTACTTTTTAGCCCCTGCTCCCATAACTCACGTTTACAGCTCTGTGCGAGCTTGACCGTTATGCTGCCATTCCGTGATCTATCTTCTCTGCAGGGGTCCCTAAACTTGACGTAAATAATTGGGATCCTAAATTCCTCAAGGAAAATCCTCCCACGGCTATGCATGCACGTGCAAATCACCGTGAGAAAGTACCTCGGTACAAGAACGATGAACACAAGTCCATACTTTTGATAATGTTACTGGGGGTAAAAATAAACATATCTTGTTAGAATTAATGCACCTCTAAAGGTTACTACAGCATTTCTATTCTCTATGAATTGTTAGAAATGTATTTCTCCTTTAAAGTTATTTAAATCAAATATTTAAATAGAGAAATTTATAAAAAAAAAAAAAAGTCTTAAAAGTTTTCGTCTAATTTTCACCTGTTAAAGAACACTTCAGAAAGCATCTGTTTTTGATACATATATTCTATTAGAAGCAATAAAATTGTAGATGGCCTTCTTTTAGTTATAAATAATTATAAATATGTTTCAGCATTATAAATATTTATAGAGAATATTTAAAGGGTTTTTTCACCTCTACTTTTTGAAATTACTACATAGGGCACTTGAGAAAAATCTGGAATCAGAATTACTGCCGAAAATAAAAACGCTTTAGAATTTCTAATTTAACATTTAATATTTAATACTGAAGCATACATGATAAGGGAATATACTCTTGCGCGAAATTATCGAAAGAAATTTGGAAAATAATCCTGATTTGACGATAACAAAATCCTGCAATACACGAGCGGGGATTTTTTTTTCTACTTCCATTACCCCAATACAACAAAAGCTTCTTCAGTTAGCACATTATCTGTCAAATAGATGTCTCGGAGGTGGTGAAGTGGTCTGAAGGAAGGGGGGGGGGTCTCCAGAAACGACAATGTCCGGTCCCAGAAGTCGAGCCGAGAATCACGAAGCGTATGCGACACACCGACATGAGCAGAGGACGCGTTCTGGGAATATAGAAACCGAGATATAGCATCCTGCATGTAGAGCACACACAACAGAGATTAACAGGAGGACGCAATTTTTCCTCCTTCTTTTCTGGGAGCTCTGACTCAATACTAGGCTCGGCATTCTAACCTCGGTTCTTCTCTTTTTCTGTTTTTGCTTTTCCACTTCGTCGCACCGTCTTTTCCGCTCACGCCTCCAATCGGATGAATTCACAATTAAAGACTTTACGACACAAGCAATCGTCCGCACTCAGAATATAGGAAGCTTGATAGGGTACTTATCTGTCTGTGCTTTAGATTGTATATATTAGCAAAGCCTTGCGAAGTTTTCGCCTTTATAATTCTTGTAAATTTAACAGTCAAAGACATACAAAATCATTAGAACATTACACAATAAACGTATTTCCAATTTACAAACAGGATTAACCGTTGATATTTTTCATTGCACTAGCACATGAAACTTCACTCTATACCTCCTAAATATAAAACTCTAATGCAGTGTATTGGCCGGGTTTGGATCACTATGGTCTACTATTCAACTACACAAGGGTGAGACTGGGACTTACTGTTTAAAGCCGATTCCAAACGGCTAGGATAATCCATGCTCGTGGCGGGATTAGAACCCGCGAACTCCGGTACAGAAAAGCAAAGCCCACCTACTGGGCCTTTGTTCGGCCTAATGCATTGATGGGACTGAACTTTGGCCGAATTGGTAGGGAGCTACTCTTCGATAGTGGATTTCGTGGGGTTACAACTGGCATGAATATAGTTTGGATCGGCATTAAGCAATAGGTCTCTGTTTAATTAATCGTCATGTAACAAAATAGTAGAGCGTAGTACTCGAAACAAAACTACAACAGTAACCGCTGTAGCTCAGTCGGCAAAGGCAACGATCTCATAACTGAAAGGTTGTGGGTTCGGAACCCAAACCGGCCTAAGATCCGCCGTGTTCGCTAAAGGTGACTGGGGCACGTAAAATAGGTTCGTGGTCACAATGTCCTCAATTAATACCTCTGAGGGTGGCAGACCAAATCTATGGGTCTTCTGCTTGGTCCCTGCTTCAAAATTACGAGGACAGTGTTGAGCGAAGTCGTTCTTTCACCTTAATGATACTCATTAAAACGAAAGGAGCACCCCTTGGCCTTGTAGCATCACGCTACTGGAAATTTATTTCTATTTGTATTTGTTTGTGTATTACGGCTCGCTCTGACGTCAGTCGAACGTATTCTTGCTATCTGGGGGGTCCCCATGCCTCCATTCTCACCTCCCTAACCTCTCCTCTGGGAAAGACAGAGATAGGGGTGTGGGGAATTTCGAGTGACGTCACGAGGGTCAAGCGTTTTTTGGTGTGGGAAAAGACGCTGGGGAGTTGTGGTCCGGCGGGCGAGGATGAATGAGCGCGCCGAGAATGTGAATCACGTAAATATTTATATATACAAGAATAAATTATTCTTTCATCTCCACCTCGCTTGTGTTCGATGTGTCATTCTCATCAGGCCTGTGAAGAACCCTTCTCGGCGATAACGCTACCAAGTTGCCTATTTTAGAGCTGTGACGTCACAGCCTTAATACGAGAGCCTGCTGGCTCAGTCATGCTTGGTTTGTCCAAGGGGCATGAGAAACAACAACAATAACAAACCACAATAGTGAGGGGACAAACTATTTTAATTTCCAAAATTCTCCTCTTCCAAGTTGTGTACATTTTTGTCGCGATCCCTGTGTAGACAACAGATGTTGTTTTTGTATCGTCAATGGAGTTAAAATGAAAATCTTTCTAGGATTTGTTCTTATATTTCTCCTTTATTACACTGCACCAGCTTTTTTAGTATTAATGATAAATCTTCTAATACGTATAGATACGACTTTGACAGTTGATACGTACTAAGCATCATGTCTGATCACCTGCACCCATTCATGTCCATTGTGAATTCCGATGGACTTGGGGAATTCCAGCAGAACAATGCGACACAACAAGTTCAGAATTGCTAGAGTGTGCCTCCAGGAACATTCTTCTGACTTTAAACACTTCCGCTGGCCACCAAAATCCCCAGACATGAACATTATAGAGTACATCTGGGATGCCTTGCAACTTGCTCAGAAGAGATCTCCACCACTGGAGATTATGGAGAATTAATTTTTACTAATTAAAGTATTAGATAAAAGTATTAGTAAAAAATATAATTCTATTCTTTAAATAATATTTTATCTCGCTGTTTAATTTCTTCTGGTTACTTGTTGGACAAAAATCTTAATTTCTTTTTTTTTGTGTGTGTGTCTATCCGCCCAGTGTGTATAATAGCTATAGTTGCACGCTTCGTTGGCTTTGGTTCGATTCCTGAGTAAGTCTTTATACATCGCATCTCTCCCCTACCCCCAACGGATGTAGGGCTCTCGTGATGCCATTCAGGAGAATCCCTTCAAGTTTAAACATCCTCAGAAGGAAAAGAATTTTGCTCCCGATTCTGTCCTCAGACCCGTAACAGAGCAGGGGGATAGCAAACATCTGTTTATAGGGTTTGTTTTTTGTGTGTGTATGTGTGCACCGATATATAACTTTAAAATACAGATTAAAATGTTATAGTTTTTATTATAAAAGGGGTAATAATATGCCTGTCTATTGTGTTTGAATATGTGGACTAGGCACAGCCTACCTACTGGTGTTAGACTTTTAATATGCCCTCAAAATTATATTAAAGGAAATTTTTACAATTGAACATTAACTACAGGCAACCGTGATGGGATCTCCTACAGGGATCTATCCATCACGTGTAGAACTTCTTAAACATCTTATATATAGTATTACTTTTGCGAGAGAGTACGACATAAATTGTGCAATAGCTATATTTTCAAAAAATACTAGATTATATTACGCACTGAAAAGCCAAAAAAACTGGTACACCTGCCAAATATCGTGTAACGCTCCCGTGAGCATGCAGAAGTGCCGCAACACGATGGAGCAACGACTCGACTAATGTTTGAAGTAGTGCTGAAGGTAATTGACACCATGAAACCTGCAGAATTGTCCATAAATTAGTAAAAAATTAATTCTCCATAATCCAGTACGACGTGGTAGAGATCTCTTCTGAACAGCCCGTTGCAAGGCATCCCAGATATCCCAGATATGGTCATGGTTGGAGAATTTGGTGGCCAGCGGTAGTGTTTAAAGTCAGAAGAGTGTTCCTGGAGTCACACTCTAGCAATTCTGGACTTGTGGGGTGTCTCATTGTCCTGTTGGAATTCCCCAAGTTCATCGGAATTCACATTGTACTTGAATGGGTGCAGGTGATCAGACATGATGTTTAGTACGTGTCAACTGTCAGAGTCATATCTATACGTATCAGGGGTTCCATTATCTGTCCAACTGCAAGCGCCCAATACCATCACAGAGACTCCACCAGTTCCAACAGTCCCCTGTTGACATGCCAGGTCCATTGATTTATGAGGTTGTCTCCATACCCGTACACGTCCATCCGTTCGATATAATTTGAAACGAGATTCCTCAGACAAGGCAGCGTATTTCCAGGCATCAACATCCCAATGCCAGTGTTGACGAGCACATGCGAGGCATAAATCTTTGTGTCGTGCTGTCATCAAGGGTACACTAGCGGGCCTTCGGCTCCGAAAGCCCGTATCGAGGATGTTTCGTTGAATGGTTCAGCATTGATATTTGCAGAAATTAGCGGAAAGATTGCACATCTGTCACATTTAATGATTCTTCCCAGTCGTCGATGGTCTCGTTCTTGCACGATCTTTTGCCGGCGCAGCGCTGTCGGAGATTTCAGGGTTCCTGATATATTCGTGAAATGGTAGTATGGGAAAATCCAAATTTCATCGCTACTTTGGAGATACTATGTCCCGTCTCTTGTGTGATGACTATAACACCACTTCAAACTCACTTAAATTTTGATAACCTACCATTGTATCAGCAGTAACTGATCTAACAACTGTACCAGACACTTGTTGTCTTATACTGCGTTGCCTTCCGCAGCGCAGTATTCTGATTGGTTCCTTGTCTCTTTATTTGCACACGCATGCCTATACCAGTTTTATTTGGCTCCTCAGTGTATATACAGGGTATCACAAAACGACTGCACAAACTATACACAGCTAGATTACTCGTTGGGAATACATAAAAACTGCTTAAAGAAGCGTTCCTGTCCGATCCATAGTTTACGAGAAAAATAAGAAAAACAAAGTATGACGTCACTGCCGGTGCAAGAAAAAACACTTTATTGCATACATCAACAACAGTATTTGCATATCTTTCCAGACCATAATTTTTAAAACGTCAGTACAAGAAGTCCCAGGATCCAATCCCCGTATAGACGATGAAGGGATTAATCTAATTACGTTTGTGGTGACTGCATGCGGGGTGGAGTCAAGTACTTTCAAAATGATTTTTTTCCTTGCTTTTACATCAAACCGGTCCAATTTATAATTTATTTAAAAACATTTTACAATTTTTGGGTTTACAAAGTTAAAACAGGACAACGCCTGTTAGTTGTTATTGATTTTAATTTTACTTTAGTTTATAGTCTTATTTTTGTATGTATTGTTTTTAGATAATTAATCTGTTTTTATTGGTGTACTTATGGTGACCGGGAATGTTTTAGTTGATTATTAAATGGCCATTTAAACAGAGTGTGGGGGTCACAATTCCCCCGCCCCCGCACCGATTCAAGAATACCAGTTCCTATTCTATATCTTTTTATATTTATTTCCTTATATATATATATATATATATATATATATATATATATATATATATATATATATATATATATCAGAATTATTTAACTTTAATATCTCCTTAAAAATCTCTCCCCATTCTAATTCCTTAATATCTTTTACCCAGCCTCTAAATGCCTTAATCGAAGGAGCATTCTCGACTTAAAATTCTTTCGATACATTTCGATACATGCTTTCTATCCTATAGATGTAAATTTTCTGTCTATTCAACACATTTTCCAGCTGTCGCCGGCAAGTGGCTCCGGGTTTTTCTGATCTTAACACTTCCATTCGCTCTTGTCACTTGGGAAAATTCTTTCTGTCTTCGCTCTTGGGTGCACCTCTGTTCGAGCAGAGTGGTCTTTGTGTCTTTCCTTTGTCTGTCGTTGACTAGTAAAGATGTCCGTTTTAGCAGCTCTAAGATAAAGTTTTAATTAAACTTGTGCCGGTCTCTTTCAATAGCCAGACTACATCGTTATTACTGTTAGGTGATTAGGCCCTTTCCTAGTAGCCCGGGCAAGTAAAAACACTATATAATTTTTGTGATTAGAGGAAATTATTATTACATATATATATATATATATATATATATATATGTATATGTATGTATATATGCATATATGTATATATGTAATGAGACGGAATTCTCGATGAGTGGTTGCAGTCATAGCTATAAAAAGGATACCGTTTCAGCTAAAGACCTTTATTAAGATAACGTTGGGTTCCCACTTCATCATAGGGACAGGACAAACTGAAGGGTCAGCTAGCATGTTCTATGTTTCTATGTACAAGACCCGTAACACCTGGGTCAACATCTGTGGGAAAATATGTCTAGAAAAATTTGTCTCCAACAGCGTGTATCTCCTTTTTATTTGGAAATTTCCTAAATTGTCCGCTAGGGCCATGTAGGATTATAATTGGTCAGGCCCCTTCTCTTAGGGCGTAAACTGTAGCCCCAGTGGTCAATTTAGGTTAGGGGTTAAAAAGGGGAATGCAAAATGACGCGGGAATTTTTCCTTACATATATATATATATATATATATATATATATATATATATATATATATATATATATATGGGAAAAATCTATTTCCAATAATCTGGTTTAATTTCTTTTAACAAAACAGAATCCTTCTGTAAACAGCAAAGCAACTTTTTTATTAAAGAGAACGAGCAAAAGTAGGTGTTTTCTTATTTTTTCTTAAAAAGAACCAAAATAAACCTTGCACAACGCCTGAATTGTTTACATTGAACACGCACTGACACGAACGAAATGAAAAAAAAAAAATAAATAAAGTATTTTCCCTCTACATTAGAAAAATACGTTGAAATAAACAGTGTGAAAATATTGTTCAGTGGTAAAAGTCAACGAAAGTGCGGCGCAGAAAATACCCATTCTTTAAACAAAAATAACTCTTTAAGCGCTTCCCAGCATCCCCGTGATTTTCTGCAAATCATATGTTATCCCACCTGCTTCTTGCGGTACGGGGCAATACACACACACACACACACAGTAACGAGCGAACGAACGATACCGATGCTCGGACGAAATGCAAAGCCCATTGTATTCGAAAGAGTATTGTCTTTCATTCGCTGACTTATTAAGCGTGTTACCCAACCGTCTTCCCTGCTACATACTCATTTGATTAGTTTTCGAAGTACAACTCATTCATCCGCGAGGACAAAGGTCCGTGAAGCCAAAAATCTACATTTCTTGGCATGATCCCATTCAGAACGTTAACATTTCGACGAAGAAAATAAAAGAGAGGTTCGAAACACACAGGCCTTCCTTAGCTCTGCGGGGAGAGAATAAAAAACCCAACATTTGCTTCGCTTGGTGTCTGAGTCGCTACACTGTTGCATCATCCCGGTGTCGCAGCTCGGGAGGGTTCTGAGAGAACGAAAAGAAAAAAAAAAAGAAAAAAATACCGTGAATTTCGCTACAATAACAGATTTGGTGGAAACGAATAAGCGCGGATGATTTACGCGTCTTTAACAAGTCAGTTTAAGATGAGGAATGTTATGTATTTGTCTTTGACGGGTAAGCCAAGTGTATTCAAGCCAATTACAAGTGTTAAAATGGAACATAAATACTTTAAATAGGTATATTTAAGGAAACACATTAAAGTTGAAAATACTTTATTATAATAGCTTATTTTTTTAATTCAATGTAAAATAAAAAGTTCGGTTTTGCTTAGAATAAGTTTTTACACCGTCATTAATAAGGGTCTAAGTTTATATAACTATTTAGTTTTGTTAAATGAAGCAATAGATTTTTAGAAACATAAAATACAGCAAGCCTCTATCTAAAAGGACCTAGTAACTTTATAGTTAATAATCCTTCATTATAATAGCTTATTTTTTATTCAATATGAAATAAACAGTTCTGATTTGCTTAGAATAAATTTTTCTCCCGTCATTAATAAAGGTCTAAGTTTGTATACACTGTTTAGTTTTGTTAAATGAAGCAAAATTTTTAGAAAAATAAAATACAGCAAGCCTCTATCTAAAACGACGTAGTAACTTTACAGTTAATAATCCTTCATTATAATAGCTTATTTTTTATTCAATATGAAATAAAAAGTTCTGATTTGCATGGAATAAATTTTTACACCGTCATTAATAAGGGCCTAAATTTATATAACTGTTTAGTTTTGTTATATGAAGCAATAGACTTTTAGAAAAATAAAATACAGGCAAGCCTTTATCTAAAAGGACATAGTAACTTTATAGTTAAAATAAGCTATTATAATAAAGGATTATTAACTATAAAGTTACTATGTCCTCTTAGATAGAAGCTTGCCTGTATTTTATGTTCCTAAAAATCTATTGCTTCATGTAACAAAATTAAACAGTTATATAAAAGTAGACCCTTATTAATGATGGTGTAAAAATTTATTCTATGAAATTCAGAACTTTTTATTTCACATTGAGTTAATAATCCTTTATTATAATAGCTTATTTTTAATTTGTTACATGAAGCAATAAATTTTTAGGAACATAAAATACAGACAAGCCTCTATCTAAGAGGACATTGTAATTTTAGAGCCCACAATCCTTCATCATAATAATAGTTTATTTTTAATTCAATATGAAATAAAAAGTTCTGATTTGCTTAGAATACATTTTTACACCTTCATTAATAAGAGTAAATTTGTATACACTGTTTAGTTTTGTTATATGAAGCAATAGATTTTTAGAAAAATAAAATATAGGCAAACCTCTATCTAGGAGGACATAGTAATTTTAGAGCTAACAACCTTTCATTATAATAGTTTATTTTTGATTCAATATGAAATTAAAAGTTCCGCTTTGCTTAGGATAAATTTTTACACCGTCATTAATAAGGGTCTAAGTTTGTATACTCTGTTTAGTTTTGTTACAGGAAGCAATAGATTTTTAGAAAAATAAAATATAGGCAAGCCTCTATCTAAGAGGATATAGTAATTTTACAGCTAACAACCCTTCATTATAACTGCTTATTTTTATTCAATATCAATAAAGTTCCGCTATGCTTTGAATAAATTTTTCTTTCGTCATTGATAGGGGTCTAAGTTTATATAGCTATTTAGTTTTGTTAAATGACGCAATAGATTTTTAGAAATACAAAATACAGCTAAGCCTTTATCTAAGAGGACATCGTAATTTTAGAGCTAACAATCTTTCGTTATAATAGTTTATTTTTAATTCAATATGAAATTAAAAGCTTTGCTTAGAATGAATTTTTCTCCCTCATTGATAGGAGTCTAAGTTTATATAACTGTTTAGTTTTGTTATATGAGGCAATATATTTTTAGAAAAACAAAATTCAGTCAAACCTCTATCTAAGAGGACATAGTAACTTTATAGTCAATAATCCTTCATTATAATAAGCTTATTTCAATATGAAATAAAAAGTTCTCTTTAGAATAAATTTTTACACCATCATTAATAAAGATCTAAGTTTATATAAATGTTTAGGTTTGTTATAGGAAGCAATAGATTTTTAGAAAAACAAAATACAGGCAAACCTCTATCTAAGAGGACATAGTAGCTTTATAATTACTAATCCTTCTTTATAGTAGCTTATTTTGAATTCAATATGAAATTAAAAGCTTTGCTTAGAATAAATTTTTCTTTCGTCATTGATAGGGATCCAAGTTTATATAATTGTTTAGTTTTGGTTATGTGAAACAATGGATTTTTAGAAAAACAAAATTCAGTCAAACTTCTATCTAAAAGGGCATAGTAACTTTATACTTACTAATCCTTCATTAAAATAGCTTATTTTTAATTCAATATAAAATAAAAAATTCCGCTTTGCTTAAAATAAATTTTTTCCCATTCATTAATAAAGGTCTAAGTTTGTATACACTGTTTAGTTTTCTTATATATGAAGCAATGCATTTTTAGAAAACCAAAATACAGGCAAGCCTTAATCTAAGAGGACATAGTAATTTTAGAGTTAACAATCTTTCATTATAATAGTTAATTTTTTATTCAATATGAAATAAAAAGTGCTCCTTAGAATAAAATTTTCTTCCGTCATTAATAAGGGTCTAAGTTTATATAACTGTTTAGTTTTGTTATATGAAACAATAGATTTTTAGAAAAACAAAATACAGGCAAACCTCTATCTATGAGGACACAGTACTTTTAAAGTTAACAATCCTTCATTTCAATAGCTTATTTTTAATTCAATATGAAATTAAAACTTCCGCTTTGCTTAGCTAATTTTTCTACCTTCATTAATAAGGGTTTAAGTTTATATAACTATTTAGTTTTTTAATATGAAACAATGCCTTTTTAGAAAAACAAAATTCAATCAAATCTTTATCTAAGAGGGCATAGTAACTTTATAGTTAATAATCCTTCATTAGAATAGCTTATTTTTAAAACAATATGAAATTAAAAGTTCCGCTTTGCTTAGAATAAATTTTTACACCGTCATTAATAAGGGTCTAAGTTTGTATACTCTGTTTAGTTTTGTTATAGGAAGCAATAGATTTTTAGAAAAATAAAATATAGGCAAGCCTCTATCTAAGAGGATATAGTAATTTTACAGCTAACAATCCTTCATTATAATAGTTTATATTAAATTCAATATGAAATACAAAGTTCTAATTTGCTTAGAATAAATCTTTACATCGTCATTAATAAAGGTCTAAGTTTGTATATACTGTTTAGTTTTGTTAAATGAAGCAATAGATTTTTTAGAAAAAAAATACAGGCAAACCTCTATCTAAGAGGACATATTAATTTTAAAGTTAAAAATCCTTCATTATACTAGCATATTTTAAATTCAGTATGGAATAAAAAGTTCTAATTTGCTTAGAATAAATCTTTACACCGTCATCAATAAGGGTCTAAATTTACATAACTGTTTAGTTTAGTTATATGTAGCAATGGATATTTAGAAAAAAACAAAATTCAGTCAAACTTCTTTCTAAAAGTGCATAGTAACTTTATAGTTAATAATCCTTCATTATAACTGCTTATTTTTATTCAATATCAATAAAGTTCCGCTATGCTTTGAATAAATTTTTCTTCCGTCATTGATAGAGGTCTAAGTTTATATAGCTATTTAGTTTTGTTAAATGACGCAATAGATTTTTAGAAAAACAAAATACAGCCAAGCCTTTATCTAAGTGGACATCGTAATTTTAGAGCTAACAATCTTTCGTTATAATAGCTTATTTTTAATTCAATATGAAATTAAAAGCTTTGCTTAGAATGAATTTTTCTCCCTCATTGATAGGAGTCTAAGTTTATATAACTGTTTAGTTTTGTTATATGAAGCAATATATTTTTAGAAAAACAAGATTCAGTCAAACCTCTATCTAAGAGGTCATAGTAACTTTATAGTCAATAATCCTTCATTATAATAAGCTTATTTCAATATCAAATAAAAAGTTCTCTTTAGAATAAATTTGTACACCATCATTAATAAGAATCTAAGTTTATATAACTGTTTAGGTTTGTTATAGGAAGCAATAGATTTTTGGAAAAACAAAATTCAATCAAACCTCTATCTAAGAGGACATAGTAACTTTATAGTCAATAATCCTTCATTATAATAAGCTTATTTCAATATGAAATAAAAAGTTCTCTTTAGAATAAATTTTTATACCATCATTAATAAGGATCTAAATTTATATAACTGTTTAGATTTATTATAGGAAGCAATAGATTTTTAGAAAAACAAAATACAGGCAAACCTCTATCTAAGAGGACATATTAGCTTTATAATTACTAATCCTTCTTTATAATAGCTTATTTTTAATTCAATATGAAATTAAAAGCTGTGCTTAGAATAAATATTTCTCTCGTCATTGATAGGGGTCCAAGTATATATAACTGTTTATTTTTGTTATGTGAAACAATGGATTTTTAGAAAAACAAAATTCAGTCAAAGTCTATCTAAAAGGACATAGTAACTTTATAGTTACTAATCCTTCATTAAAATAGCTTATTTTTAATTCAATATAAAATAAAAAATTCCGCTTTGTTTAAAATAAATTTTTTCCCATTCATTAATAAAGGTCTAAGTTTGTATACACTGTTTAGTTTTCTTATATATGAAGCAATGGATTTTTAGAAAACCAAAATACAGGCAAGCCTCTATCTAAGAGGACATGGTAATTTTAGAGCTAACAATCTTTAATTATAATAGTTTATTTTTTATTCAATATGAAATAAAAAGTTCTCCTAAGAAAAAATTTTCTTCCATCATTAATAAGGGTCTAAGTTTATATAACTGTTTAGTTTTGTTATATGAAACAATAGATTTTTAGAAAAACAAAATACAGGCAAACCTCTATCTATGAGGACACAGTACATTTAAAGTTAACAATCCTTCATTACAATAGCTTATTTTTAATTCAATATGAAATTAAAACTTCCGCTTTGCTTAGCTAATTTTTCTACCGTCATTAATAAGGGTTTATATAACTATTTAGTTTTTTAATATGAAACAATGGATTTTTAGAAAAACAAAATTCAATCAAATCTTTATCTAAGAGGGTGTTATAACACCCTTGTTCTGGGGCGCTATACTTGCGTGGGACCTGCCCGCCTACTGTACTAGGACAGGTGTGTTCGACAGTAGTCACAGGGATGCATGTACTTAAAATATTATTTCTCCGGAAACTTGGACAGACAAAACAAAGGTTTATTTACACAACATTAAAAAAAAACAATTAAAGAAAATCACATATCATCGTGAGTCTCAGAGCCAGTCCTAGCTAGATATTTTGAGTGACCGAGCGTTCTCTTTCTTTTCACATCAGCGCAGAGAGATGTTTCTCGGCTACCGCCCTATCTCGACTCTCCCATTTCTCTTGCAGATTCCTCCCTTCTTCGGGGAGGGAGGGGGGTGTCTGGAAACTTGAGCCCCACCGAAGAGAGCACAACCAACACCTCCTAGAGACCTGTCTCTAGGAGGTGTTGTCCGAGGCCCTGGAAAAACAAAACCACGACCCCGAAAAATCCTTATCGGCCCCCTTTTGCCGGCCCGTTTCTTACTTCCCCCAAGAAACGCCATGTGAAAGGGGTCAAATGGGGCGATTCTGCCGATGTCATTGCCGAGCACACAAAGTCGTGGGTGCACATTCCTTACAGAGGGCATAGTAACTTTATAGTTAATAATCCTTCATTATAATAGCTTATTTTTAAAACAATATGAAATTAAAAGTTCCGCTTTGCTTAGAATAAATGTTTACACCGTCATTAATAAGGGTCTAAGTTTATAAAACTGTTTAGTTTTGTTATATGAAGCAACAGATTTTTAGAAAAACAAAATACAGGCAAACCTCTATCTAAGAGAACATAGTAATTTTAGAGCTAACAATCCTTCATTATAATAGTTTATTTTTAATTCAATATGAAATTAAAAATTCCGCTTTGCTTAGAATAAATTTTTCTCCCATTATTAATAAGGGTCTAAATTTATATAACTATTTAATCTTTCTAAAAATCTGTTAAAAACAGATTTTTAGAAAGTTCTGATTTTTAGAAAGAAAAATCTGTTGTCAACAGATTTTTAGAAAAACAAAATACGGCCAAACCTCTATCTAATAGAACACAGTACTTTTAAAGTTAACAATGTTTCATTACAATAGCTTATTTTTACTGCAATATGAAATAAATATTTCGATTTGGTTTGGCTTGGAACGCTAAGGTTTACTGTTTTGCTACTCGAAGGCTAATGAGACCGGGACTTACAGCCAATTCCGAAAGGCTACTATTATCTATGCTTGTAGCGGGATTCTAACCCGCGGACTGCGGTATCAAAGAGCAGCACCCTACTATTCAGCTATCGTCCGCTTAATTCAACGTCTACATTACTTAAATTATAAAAAAATATTTGTTACTTTAAAAACATCACACCATTTCATAAGAAGCGTGTAAAAAATCTAAAAGAAAAAAAATCATATATGATCAATTAAAGGATAATGATATATGGAACATACTTAATTAAAAAAAAAAAACCCAGTTCCCTATTAATAGTCAATCAACATTTTCATTACTTAAATAATAATTGCCTTAAAATCAACACAACAATTCATAGGAAGCGTTTGCAACTACTTAAGTCTTAAAATTATTGATCACGCTTAGGTTGCATGCAGTAATATATTAACAGCTTCGTCAGACTCTTAAGTGACTCATCAGCGAAGCGTATAAACAGAGATAAGAAATGATCCTATAATTACTGAATATGTAATTTTCCTGACAACTGCTATGCACAGATGTTTTCTGTTGTGTTGAGCTGAACTGTCCGTTCAGGTGTGGCCATTTTTGTTCTGCATTCTACCGTATCAAGTTTCCACCATAAATGGACTATTAATGCCGTATCTTTCCTTCCTTATTAAATAAATGGTGATATCCACCATTTTTACTTTATCAGAGTCATAAAAACAACACTGCGAATGAATCAGGTTGCGCGATGCGTTCATATTGTAAAATTCTTTTCTCTATTTTTTTAAATAATTTTTTTAACCATAAGAACATAAGCTAACATAAAAATATAACTTAGGCCATGAAAGAATACAGCAAAATTTGGAAATGAAAATGTAGAGTTGAGACAATTTTATAGAATCTATTAAGTTTGGCACACTGCCGCACAAATTTTTCATTAAAATATATACAAGGTGTCCCAAAACGACTTCATAAACTCTGCCTAGCTAGATTCTTCGTTGCGAATACATAAAAACTGCCCAAAGAAGCGTTCCTGTACGATCCATAGTTTACGAGAGAAATACGAAAAACAAAGTATGACGTCACTGCAGGTGCAAGGAAAAAAAAAACACTTTATTGGATATATCAACAACAGTATTTACATATCTTTCCAGACGATAATGTTTAAAACGTATCGCGTCATATGCGCGAGCCATGGAATGATGTTAAGCCGCAGTTGAACTGGTATTTAAAAGGCTGCAATCCGTAGTCTTCGTATGTGACCATGTATTCCGTTCGTGACTACTGCGACATGTACCTGATATACGGCCGATGTCATGGAAATGCCTAACGAACTGTTAGGGAGTATGCCTGTGCATATACTGCCGTTGACATGTTCAGTAAAGTGTTTTTCTTGCACCGGAAGTGAAGTCATACTTTGTTTTTCGTATTTCTCTCGTAAACTATGGATCATACAGGAACGCTTCTTTGGACAGTTTTTATGTACCCCCAACGATGAATCTAGCTGTGCAGAGTTTATGCGGTCGTTTTGGGACACCCTGTATATATATATATATATATATATATATATATATATATATATATATATATATATATATATATATATATATATATATATATATATATATATATATATATATATATATATAATGAAAATAACGATCAATTATCAAGAAAACTCAAATACATCATTTGGTATGTAAATGGTTTCGAAATCTAAATAAAAAAAATCAAAAGTGTCCTTCGAAAGGGTGGTAGTAATTTATAAATCAAGTAAAGCATTACTGAAATGTATCATTGACAGACTTCACAAAACACACACAACACGTATACAAAGAGATCAGTTACTACATTATATGTAGTTACAAATTATAATAAAGTGTAAATCTTATTAAATCTAAATAGCGAAAGAATCGCTTCGAAACTACATTCTAAGGGCCAGCCTCACCAACGTCGTTAAACGGCTAGCCGCGATTAACTCATGGCGCCAACCAATGCTGGGACGCAATTCTCCGTTTAAACAGAGATTAATCGCGGTTAGCCGTTAAACGACTTTTGTGAGATCGGCCCTAAACGTGCGATAGAGACGCCTCAATAGGAACAGCATCTCAAAGAACAAAAACAAATCAGCGAGAAATGAGAGTGTGTTGAAGTCGAAGTAGCTATTTTTTCAAAGGTATATTACGCCAACTCTTAAAGTTTTCACAGTATATTCACCTATACAGAGTTATGAAAACGCCAAGGAACCAACCAGTCAGAGGTGTTAAGAGTTTAACACGTAGGAGACGCTAACAACCGAAGCTAAGTTACGTAAAGTTGTTATATAAGATTAGTTGACCTAAGTAAAAATTAACTTGGTGTTCTCGTGATCGCGAAAAGATTATCAGAATTAAAGGTGAAACAAAGACTTTCGTCAAAAATTGTCATTTTAGACATAGAATCGCCAGAAATTTATTTTAGAATATAATCATAATTAAGTTCGTTAGTTGGAATATCATTACATATAGGTATGTACGTATATTTGGTTGGTTGGGAGCACTACGGTCTACTTTTGGCAACACTAGGGCTAATGAGACTGGGACCTACTGCTTAAAGCCGATTCCGAACGACTACGAACATCCATGCCACAGTGGAACTCGAACCCACGAACTCCAGTTCCGACGGTCAGTGTCCTAACCATTCTGCCATCGTTCGTCGTATGTATGTATATGTATATATATAAACATATGCAGAGGCATAAAGAAAAGTATACGTAAAGATACGAAAAGATACGTAAGGAAAAAGTAAAGTAAATATGCAAACTAATGCAGATTTTTATATAAAATCCCAAAGATGGTCCCTAAGGAATATAGTGTCAACAAACATCCAGTAACCTTATAAGTAAAATATACCAA
This sequence comes from Pardosa pseudoannulata, assembly GCA_032207245.1. NCBI lineage: Eukaryota > Metazoa > Arthropoda > Arachnida > Araneae > Lycosidae > Pardosa > Pardosa pseudoannulata. Next base: position 68,009,945 of record CM063510.1, read on the forward strand.
AGTAAATATATAGACAAAAGACCTCATTACGGCTCTAACAAATTCAAACGTTCCAGTCAAATTTATGATCAGGGATGAAAACCCCGAGTATTCCTGTTTTTTTTTTCCCTTTTAACCCCGATTAAAAAATGACCAATATGGGGCTACAGTTCACGCCCTCGGGCAAGAGGTTTAACCAATTAAAACTTTATAGAACCCTAAGAGAGATTTTTCTAGGAGATATTTCTTAAATTTTAATTGGCGATTTTTCCTGGATTTTTTTAAAGTTTAGATTACTCGTTTTAAAAGAACTAGCAATAAGTCCCTTCCGAAAATGAAGTAAGAACAAACACATCTCATTCAGTGTAAAAATATCTTCATAGAAATTTGTTCGTTTGTTTTTTATACATAACCACATGGTTTGACTAAATAAATTCAACGTGAATCTAAACTGTTTGAACGAATAGAAACATATAAGAAAAGCAAAAGATGTTTACAATATATTAAACCAAAAATAATTCTTTTAAACAATGAGGAATTTGCACATGTGGGGGATTCGAACAACTTAGTATTTATCTGATAATTCCAGAATCGTAAATTCCAAAAATGTTCTCAAAAATGTAAAAAACTGGGTCCATCATTTTAAAAATTAATTTTAAAGTTAAGCGAAAATCACGTGACATCAAAACGCTCCGTGATTGGTTGTGACGTCATCGTTCACGTTATCCAATATTTTTTTATTGCTTCTAAGCGAGCACTATTTTCCGATTGTGTTTTTGCAAATTATTGAAATTTTCTAGCTATCATAATTTATTTTTATTTAAACCTAAAGGTTTATTTTATCGATCTCGATAGCTCAATTATCTCAATTTGTTATAAATGCTTCTTCTACCTGGATTTACCAAAGGACAGTCGGATAACCTCCCAAAATTGACATGATGTCAGTGTTTTCGTTCTTGGGAGAAAACCCGGATTTTATGGGAGCAGAAATACGTTCGAATTAAAACCCAAAGGTAAGTAAAATCATTTATATATTTATCCAATTTTACTTAACATGTATTAATATTTTATTCATGTTAATCACAGCTCTTCTGTTTGTAGACACAGACAAGTCAAATAAATATATATATATATATATATATATATATATATATATATATATATATATATATATATATATATATATATATATATATATATATATATATATATATATATATATATATATATATATATATATATATCATACACACACATTTGTAGTAGCATCGCTTTTTATAAATAGAGATGGATGCAATATTAAAATAAAAATTAGAGGAGGTATTTATTGTGGGAAGTCCCGGTCTCATTAGCCCTCGTGTTGCAAAAAATAGACCGTAGTGCTCCAAAACCAAACCAAAACTAAACCAATTCTTAGATATTTTAAACTTGATGAAAAAAAAAAATATAAAATCTTTAAAAGCCTTTACTTAATTATTTATACATTTTTAAATAGCAATACAATGTTATTGCCTTTAATATTAATGTTAAATTAAAAAATGTATAAAGTTTCTGAAATTAAATTTAATTTTTAAAGTAATATCATTATTAAGTATTTTTAAAAAAATATACTTTTTTCAAATTAATCATCAATTTAATCGAAAAATATCACTGTGAATTTATACACATAAGAAAGTATGCATCTCTGAAGAAAATATTTATAATACCTTGAAAATACATAATCTTCCCCTCCCCCGAGTTATTTATTAGATAATTATATGTTTTAGATATTTATATGTTTTACGATATTTATATGCTTTATCAAACATTTTTTGTACTTGAACTCTGTGATAATACTCGAAAATTAGAAGTTTAAAAGTTAAATAGCATTGGTTAATCAACAGTCCTTTTAAAGATATAGATGTATTTTTATATACTTTATATGTCCTAAATTAGTAATATTTAAAAAAAAAGCAAGCATTTACTTACCGAAAAATGGTATTCATAAACCCATAGAGATGATTTATATGATAATTTGGGGTTTAATTTCTCATCCCTTTTCATCGCATTTGTCCAGATTTTACGTGTATGTGGATCTTTGGGAACACGGAAAAATATCTTCTCATTGCAATTAGTTGTATTTTTACAGAGTGGCACAATACAATATTTATAATGATTTTTAATGCCAGAAATGATAAAAAAAATTTCTATTATATGCGATACTTTACACAGAAGTAAATTTAAAAGTCGCCTTTTTAACATGTAAACAACATAGGCGGTCGGTGTTCTCATGAAAGATGACGTCACAAACTCGGCGGAGAAAAAGTATCGTTTTTGTGGGACGTTAAAAAGTCCGCTATAAAAATCATTAGAAATCACTAATTAGGCCCCCAAATGAAAGAAAAATATGTACTGTTCTGCTTACTTTTTTGTCTTCTATTGTTTAAAATTAAAATTAGAAAACGTGAAAAATCCTCATTCAGATTCCTAACACATTAACAGCGTTCTAAATTTTGCGATCTAAATAAGACTATTACCTTTTACTCAAAATCATACTTTTAAAATAATTTTTTCCTTACTTTTCCATCAAAACGGTCCAATTTATAATTTATTTAAAAACATTTTACAATTTTTGGATTTACAGCGTTAAAAAAGGACAACGTCTGTCAGGACGTCTAGTTTATTTATAAAATCTTAATTTTAACCTTCTATGAATTATTTATTTAGAAAAGCTTAATTCCAACCTTCTATAAATTATTTATTTAGAAAATCTTAATGCGAACCTTTTATAGATTATTAGCAAGTGTGCCCGTGCTTCGCTACGGTGAAGCAGAGGTTTTGACAGAAACAATGCTAATTTTGTTGGTATTAATTAATGTTGTCCAAAATTAAGGACAAACCACATGGTTTTGTACGAAACAGAAACACACCCTTATATTGACAACCATATGAATATAAAGATAACTATATAAAAGGATAGGTTTTTATATTTGTCCATAAGAATCACTAAAATTTTTACTTTTTGTTGTTAGAATATTGTTGATAAACATTTCATTGTAACGTAAAAATGAACCAAGAATTAAATTAAAAATTAGTTTTTATATAAAAATGATGTAATTTGTGTCACATAGAAATGAAATTTGATCACTTTATATTTCAATTTTCAGGTCAAATCGAAGGGATACTACGCAGACGATGTTTAAATAATATAAAATAAGAAATGAATAAATGAGATATTTAAAGGAATGACGTCATAATGATAAAAAAAATATCATTTTCACCTATTTATTATGTGATAAATTAAAAATTTTAATCTCCTGCTTTTAACCGAGGAAAATTGAGTTTAAAACAATTACTTGGGATGACGTCACATTGCTAGAAATATTGCTTCTTTCACTTAGTTACGATGTGATAAATTAAAAAATTAATCGTTTGCGTTTAACCGGGGAAAATAATGCTTGGAATGATGACATAAAATGCTCCAAAAAGGGGGAAGGAATGGATTTTGAACGTTAAAAATTTACAAAAACCTTCCCAGGGATATACCTAAACATTTCCCAAATTTTCACAGCTATTGGATGCATGGTTTTCGATTCTTTTGAGTACATACAGACACAAATTCATTTATATATATATAGATTTATTGTAATAATTAAAAACTTTTAAAGCTACCAAGAATTTACCTTGAAATTTTAAACACTTTCAGAAAAAATATTGGTAATAAAATATTAGATTTTCAAATAGATTGGTCAAAAAACCAAATTAATTAATTGTGAATGTCTGTCGTTCCCATAATATTCAAACCAAATCTTTCGACAGTTTTTAAAATCTTCTATTACTTTAAAAATAAAAAGTATTTGTTTTTTATTTGAGCCGTCATGGCTGTGATTGCGAATGGATTCGTATGGAGAACGACTTATTTAGCTAGATGGATCAGTGATTCAAACAATACGAGAGAAAAAAAAATTGTGATGATTCATACACGTCGCGATGTTTCGTTAGGAAAAGGGATGTGCTAATCCTGCATTTGACGACCGCGCTCCAATTCCTTCACCAATGGTCTATTTCATACGATTTAACAACTTTTATCATTTCTCGGAGTTTGTTGTAACAAGAAGCTTAATAATTTGAATTTAATGTTGAACTGTGGAATAAAATAATTTGAATTTAATGTTGAACTGTGGAATAAAAATTTTGACAGTACTATAATTTGAAAATAAAGGTATATAATTAGACAATAAATACGATATAATTTAGGCAATAATAAAAAATGCAAACATATATATACATGTATGCATATTTATATATACATAAAGGTGTATTCATACATACATATATGTCAGACTTTGCAGCCATATGAAAAGTCATAGAGCCATTTCATTTCATGTCTTGATAATGTTTTTATTCATGTATATTGAACAGTTTAACAGTCAAACGTGGCGGAGCGTGGCTAGTGACCACACTTTAACATAGGAGCCTTACTCAGCGAGCAAACCTTTCTCAAGACGCTCTCTCTCAAACCTTAAGCATCAAATGCTTTTATAATGAGTTATTAAAGATTCATAAGCCTGCATTAAAAGAGTGAATTATGAAAAGCCCTAAATTATTAATTTTACGTTTTCAAACCTGATATATATATATATATATATATATATATATATATATATATATATATATATATATATATATATATATATATATATATATATATATATATATATATATATGTGTGTGTGTGTGTGTGTGTGTGTGTGTGTCATGTCCTGGATTGCCCGTCTTTAAATAAGCAGTCATGACTTTGATTTTCCTTCAATGAATTCTTTATTTATATCCAGTACATGAGTATTCTTCACACGAATTACTGTGGCCGTACGAAGTCTGACATCAGAGCTATTGATCTCTAAGACATGACTAGTCTAATTGGCACGTCTAGTTTAACTCACGGCTGAGGCGAGAACATACTAACTGACGAGCTGACGGCTGAAGAGACAATATACTAACTAGCTAGCTGCTTCTGGATATCGCATATGAACTCTCTATCGAAACTATAAAATCTTACACTATGGGGTTTTATGGGGTGTTTTTTTGGCTGACCATTTAGTATTTGCGAGAGCGCGTTTGGGGCGTTCTTGAACTTCTTCATTGGTTCATGCACTTTTCCTTTTTGTTTTTAGTCTAACCGAACAGATAGCGTGGGAAGCTATCCTGTGCGGTACAGGTGACCGGCGCGGGGATTAACTCCCGCACTTTATGTGACTATATGGTGTCACCTGGGATTTACCCTTTTGATTTTACGACATCTGTAACTTCAAATGGGATTAAAATTGCATCTTCATAGCCCACAGATGATTCACATCTGTATATTTGCTGGAGGTCTTGTTTCTTTCTCACACTTAGGGTCTTTATAGGGTTTTTTCCTTTATTGCTTTTTATTTTCAGAGGGCTTATTCCTAGATCTTTTATTCCTATAATACAATAAATCCTATAATTACAATATTATTCCCTTCCTATATTACATATATATATATATATATATATATATATATATATATATATATATACATATATATGTGTGTGTGTGTGTGTGAAATGAGGTTTTTTGCCTCATCTCAAAGAGGAGTTCCGAGCTGATAGTAGCTCTGAAGTTTTGATGAGTGGTAAAGAAGGGCAACCGAAATAAAGACGAATATACTTTCAAGCTATCGTAGTTTATTCACACTCTCTGTCAAGAACCAAAAACTCTCGAAACTAAAACTCAACTGTCGAAACACTTCTTTTACAGATATTTGTACCAGCCAATTAGAGATCACTACAAGTCATGTGGATGACGTAACTTAAGCCTCAGAACTATATTATTAGCTATTCAACGGGAAGGAATCTACTAGAAAATAATCGAGAACATTCATTGGAGTTGCTAGAAAAGAATTAAAAAGGAATTGGAAACGAAAGTGATAAAAATATCATTACATAATTTATGTGTGTGTGTGTGTGTAAAACAAAGTAAATTAAATCAGTAAACTATTGTAGGGATTTTGTATAAAACCTCGAAGGCGGCACCCTAAGAAATATACTATCAGGAAACTTCACGTAATCTGAAAATTCAAACGTGCTGATATAAATTTTTAACCCAAAAGCCCTTATTAAGGGACAAGAAAATGATCATGGGTTTTCAAATATAAATCCAAGGGCAAAAAAAAAACCCGCGTTTCTTTGCTTTCTCCTTTTTAACCCCTAATCTAAACTGACTTCTGGGGCCACAGTTCATGCCCTCAGGAAAAGTATCTAACCAATTAAAACTTTATAGTGCCCTAGCAACCAATTTAGGAAATTCTCGAACAATAAGGAGATGCACGCTAATATATAATTATATAAGTAATTTATCAGTAATTAGTTCTAACTGGCAATGGACAATTCGTTTAAATAAATAGTCTTTAAATTATCTCAATCGCATATTTAGTATGGAAATATTCCAAAGTTTTGGTAACGTTAAAGTTCTTATTATATGAAAATTTTTTATAGGTTTTTAAAAAAAATGTTTTTTTTTAATTAATTTTCAGCTTTTACGTCTTACAAAACAAGATATTGGGCAGCCTGACCCAATTTTTCGGGGGAAAATCTCTTTTATTAGCACAAAACTCGTTGCTACATGTTTAAAATTCTTTTCATAAAACTTTTCAAAGATTGCATTTCACGGAATTATTTCACCGAGACCCTCCTAACAAAAATAGAATGTTTAAATCATGAACTTTTGACTCCCCTTACTTTATAGAATTAACTGTGCATATTTCTGTCTCACGACAGTCATAAAAATTTTTAGGCCGTTTATAGATAATCGGCGATTAACTAATAAATAATTATACAAGTAATTTATCAGTGATTAATTTTAACTGACAATGGCCAATTCGCTAGTTTTGGTAGCGTTAAAGTTCTTATTATATAAAATTTTTTACACGTTTAAAAAAAAATTTTTTTTTTAATTTATAATTTTTACGTCTTACAATACCTGATATTGGGCAGCCTTACCCAATTTTTTGATAGAAAATCTATTTTATTAGCACAAAACTGGTTGCCACATGTTTAAAATTCTTTTCATAAAAGTTTTGAAAGATTGCATTTCAGGAGCTATTTCACCGAGAGCCTCCTAACGAAAATAGCATGTTTAAATCATGAACTTTTGATTTCCCTTATTTTATAGAATTAACTGTGCATATTTCTGTTTCACGACAGGTCGTACAATTTTTAGGTCGTTTATAGATAATCGGCGATTAACTAATACATAATTATACAATCAAGTAATTTATCAGTGATTATATCTAACTGACAATGACCAATTCGCTAGTTTTGGTAACGTTAAGGTTATTATATGAAAAAATTTTACGTTTAAAAAAATGTGTTTTTTTTTTTTTAAATTAATTTTTAGATTTTATGTCTTACAATACCTGATACTGGGCAGACTGACCCACTTTTTCGGGAGAAAGTCTCTTTTATTAGCACAAAACTGGTTGCGACATGTTTAAAATTCTTTTCATAAAACTTTTCAAAGATTGCATTTCACGGAACTATTTCACCGAGACCCTCCTAACGAAAATAGAATGTTTAAATCATGAACTTTTGATTCCCCTTACTTTATAGAATTAACTGTGCATATTTCTGTCTCACAATAGTCATAAAAATTTTTAGGCCGTTTATAGATAATCGGCGATTAACTAATACATAATTATACAAGTAACTTATCAGTGATTAGTTCTAACTGACAATGACTAATTCGTTAGATTTGGTAACGTTACAGTTCTTATTATATGAAAATTTTTTACGTTAAAAAAAAAATTTTTTTTAAATTAATTTTTACTATTGTCAATACCTGACCCAATGGGCATGACCCACTTTTTTGGAGAAAAAAGTCTCTTTTATTAGCACAAAACTGGTTGCGACATGTTTAAAATTCTTTTCATAAAACTTTTCAAAGATTGCATTTCACGGAACTATTTCACCGAGACCCTCCTAACGAAAATAGAATGTTTAAATCATGAACTTTTGACTCCCCTTACTTTATAGAATTAACTGTGCATATTTCTGTCTCACGACAGTCATAAAAATTTTTAGGCCGTTTATAGATAATCGGCGATTAACTAATACATAATTATACAAGTAACTTATCAGTGATTAGTTCTAACTGACAATGACTAATTCGTTAGATTTGGTAACGTTACAGTTCTTATTATATGAAAAATTTTTACGTTAAAAAAAATGTTTTTTTTAATTAATTTTCACTATTGTGCAACCTGACCCAATTTTTCGGGTAAAAATCTCTTTTATTAGCACAAAACTGGTTGCCACATGTTTAAAATTCTTTTCATAAAACTTTTCAAAGATTGCATTTCACGGAGCTATTTCACCGAGAGCCTCCTAACGAAAATAGAATGTTTAAATCATGAACTTTTGACTCCCCTTTATAGAATTAA
>CM063510.1:68023364-68075864 GCA_032207245.1 Pardosa pseudoannulata
CTCCTTGTGAAGAGGGAGAATATGGGGCTAAAACAATACTATTTAAGAGCAGAGTGTGCCAAGTTCCAGGAGAAAACAGGTAAATCTTGTAGACTGGTGACGTGATGCGAGATTAAGTCTCGTGTTGAAAATAGAATGACTAATGGGTCTTTGATATTCGAATAAAGCTTTAACGCCTGGAATAGATATTTTTCTTATCAAGCTTTGAGTCTGACAAATATATATATATATATATATATATATATATATATATATATATATATATATATATACCACTCACATATACATATGTATATTAATCGACTACTTTATGAATTAAAAGCATAAAGAGTCAACCGAATACAAATATGTACTTTTTATTAATTTTCTTTTACAGTCAAACAATAGCCGTATAAGTTGGGCGCTGCTTTTCACTTCCTGAGTTAATGGGTTCGAATCCTACTACTTGTATGGATGTTCACAGCCGTTCTTGATAGGCATAAAGAGGAAGTTTCTGGTTTCGTTAGCCCTCGTCTGACAAACAGAAGACCGTAACACTCCAAACTAACCAATCAACTTTTACGATTGTACCATCGACAGGACGCTAAATTAGGCGACTAAGTTTTGTTGTCAAATTAGCGACATTATTTGTACCTATTCTGGGTCAAGGGGCACTTGCTTCACAAGTTTCCTAATACAAGTGGGACAAAAAATGACACTCATTAAAATGAGTCCGCGCGCACACACATTGTTGCGTACATCAATGGTTTTAATATTTGTTTTAAAAATATTATCGTTTGTCATTAGCTTTATTTTGATTTTTCTTTTGTGGTGTGGCAACTTTTGAAAAGAAAGAATAATAAATTTTTCAGATGAAATTGGAGTATTGTAGGATAACGGAAAGCATATATATGAAATTAATAAAAGAAATCTTATGGTATTTCCATGACACCGTCTATATCATGCAGTATTTGAATAAGAAAACAAAACACATATATGTATACACTGGTCAGCCTTCTAGGAGGCAACAACGTTTCCGGCGTTCTATTGTTATACACACAGTTTAGCTTTCTCCATTGCCATTTTTCACTAAGTGTTGAATAAATTGAGAATAAAAAAGGAATAATCTTATTTCTCTTTAATTTACAATAAATTCCATTTAAACGACATTGTATATAAACCATATTTGCCGAACAAGCTAAACACGTAAGGTGTCAAGGCCGTTCGATGCTTCCCTTTTCTAAAACCAACGTTCAGGCGAAGCTTGGGTGAACGACCCGATTTCGAGGCCAGCCTGCTGTTTTTCAAAAGCTGCCGTTAAAATAGCTTTCACTACACAAACACATAATCGAATTTTCTGGACAAGTTTGACACGAGAGAGCTAAAACCGTGTCAAACAAATTTCACCAGAAAAAAAAAGAGGGAAAATGTCCTTGTAGTGTTGTTCTAAAGGGATGGAATACTCCCCAGAAATTACAGGGAATTAGTAACATGTTCAGGGTGTATCTTATGGCTCTCTGATTGACAGCAAGAGTAAATTTTCCCCGCTTGGGTTATTTCTGGCAGAAAATAGGCTGTTCTTTTCTAGGATCATGAATAAGGACTAGCAACTTAATTTTTTGAATGAAAAAGTTCCCAAAATCCCAAACAAACTCTAAAAGAGAAAAGAAAAAACTGGGCCATGTTTAAATAAATAAAATGAAAAATCTTTGGGCAGAGAGCGTAAAATAAGAACAGGGTTGGACGAACACTCCGTTAAGGATTTAAAATATCAAGGGGCACAAAATCGAGAAAAAAATCGCAACTGTTTCTAGATTAATAAGAAATTTCTCTGAAAAACGTTCTAAATAACAATGTAATTTTATATTAACCGCAAAGCATTCAAAGCTCAATCGAGTAATAAATCCAACCATCTGACAATAAATGCTAAACTTTTTTAATGATTATAAAATGTGAACTATTCACAGCTGGTAAAAACTTAAGTTGGTGTTTATATACAAAAATAAATCATTTTAATGTTTGAAAAAGGCCTGACACTGCAAAACACGTGTCTGGTCATAGATTAAATTTTCTCGAGGAAAGATAATATTAAACAGCAAAAAGTTTTCTTCAAAGTTAAAAATTTTTACAAATTAGAAAACAGAATTTAATTACAAATATATAATCTAATAATGATTTTCTGAAAATAGTATTAGCATTATTATTATTTTTGTTGTTGCTGTTGTTAACGAAAAATAATAATAAATATAACTTGAAAACTACTGCAATATAATAAAACATTTTTTTTTTCAATGGAAGAAAATAATTTTCAGCATGAATTTCAAAATAAAAAACGTTTTAACACAAATCTCAATATTAATTCAACGACAGGGATTCCCCCCTTCTACGCTAAGCTACTGTTTAAATTTAACCAACATCAGTCCTCAACCGACTGTTTTATGCCTTTTTTATAAATACGTAGAAATAAAAAAGAACGACCCTTTCTCAGTAATAACATTTTGATAAAAGCTCAATTTGTTAATAACTTATTTATATCTCCGAAAAACGCTCTCATTCGTCCTAAATTTAGAGCGGATCTCTGCTAATCTGAACCCATTCAACAACCTTATAAATATGTCATTGCCGAACTCCGCCGAAGTTCAGTAACACTGTCGCTCCTAATCGGAGAAGATGCATAGAGAAAGCAGTATTGCGCACACCCCCTCCTCGAGATATTTTTACGGTGTTCCTTCAGAGACGTGTCAAAGCGTCGATTATTCTGGAATCTGAACAAAATGAAAATTGATTTATTCGTCCATGGTGTTTGGACACGACGAACTTGCTACGGTAATAAAAACGACCTCAAACACTGTGTTTGGATGAATCCCGTTAAGGAAATCACTCGAGGTCAAAATGGCAGATATGTTATTTATTTATTAATTTAATTCTGTACTCGTGTGGATTTGTGCTTTAAAAGGATAAGACCTCAGCAAGGTTACTACGGAAATACAAATGACATAAATCACTTACTTAGATGAATTCCGCTACGGAACTTAAGATCAAAATGGCAAATTCTATACACAAAATATTTTTTTTTTATTTTTAAGTCGTGTTTGTTTTTTCTTTGTACGGTTTGGACACCAGTGAGTTTTCATCGGAATTGAAAAATTGCCTTATACACTGCGTTTGAATGAATTTCGTGAGTGTCAGAATCTAGACGGATTAGTAACATTTGTATAAGCACAGGATTCTAGGGAATTCGCTACAAAAATGAAAATAACAATCTCTGCATTTGAATGAATTCAGACGTGAAAATAGAAATCAAAGTTAGAGAATTTAGAAACTCAAGTACACAAAATACGACCTTAATCACTGCGTTTGAATGAATTCCGCTAAGGAACTCAAAATAAAAATGGCAGATTCTATATGTATTTTTAAAAATTTTCAGTCATTAGCTGATTAGTGCCTAGTAAGAATAAGACCCCGATAAGTTGGCTACTGTAATTAAAAATTGCCTTAATCACTGCGTTTAAGCGAATTCCTATGAGAAAATCGATGTCACAGTAATAGAATATAGGTTACACAAAATAATCACATTTTTTTTCTGTAATCATAAGTTGGTTCTTTGTGAGAATAGGATTCCAGTGAATTTGCTACGGAAGTTAGAAATGAGCTCCATCACTGCGTCTGAAGGAATTCTTATACGCAACTTGGTCTAAGTGGCCAAAATTCTATGAGAACTAACATACAAAATATATTTGTTCACTTTCAAAATATAATACAAAAGATCAGAGTAAAACAGATTTAAAGGCGAGATAATTAAAATTTTTCTCCATTAAGGGACAAGGGACCTTAAAAGCTCTTTTTCATAATTTCTTTTTTAATTTAATCTCTAGATACAGTGTAAGGAATTACAATATATATATTTTGCATATATTCATCATATTTAGATTTCAAAAATAAGTACTTTGGAGAAGAATATGTTTGCTTCTCAACAAAACTATTACTTTAAAAATGATCTTCAAAATGCTCCATGCGCATATCACTCATGCATACCATTTAAAAAATTCACTTTAATTAAAATAGTATTATATATACACACACAAATAGAGATACTGATGTAGAAGGCGATCTACCACTCTAGTTAGTTATTTTTCAGGTGGCGCTAATGAAATTCTATAATATGAAATTAATTATAAATAAGAATGGTATAATTTAAAAAAATGAAAACAGTTATTGGAAAATTCCATTAAATTTTTAATGAAATTAGGGAGGTAAAGACTATTATTTGTTAAATCTCGGGCAAAGACAGTTATTACAAGGAGGCTAATAAAATGACTTATTTTCTTGTAGAATAAGTTTGGTCTTCTTTGTGAGAACATTTCAGGTTTTTGTATTCCTTAGCTTACCTTTTCCTAGCCAATTCTCGTGCTTTATCACCAGTGATGAAATTGAATCATTGATTGATCTATGGCTTTGACTGCTTGATAAAATCGAACAGCTTTTATATTCCAACGTGTGAATAGCTCACAAAAGAACAACTGATTTTCACCAAGTGTTTCAGAACTACTGATTTCAGCGAAATCATCTAAGAAATAATCAACTAGAGAGGTAGACATTGCCTACTACATAATATCTAAATATAAGAATACATATTATATATACATAAATTCTGCGCCATTTTCACATCCTAATATGACAATTAGCATTTTCAAGTTATATAAAAAGCGTAAATTACAAAACAAATCTCGGGGAAAACACTACAATTAACAAAGATATTTTATAACAATTGGAAAGGAAATTAATGCGCAGGGAGCAATTTGAAATGGAAACGACAAGATTTCAAACTGGAAAAATAGTCGTAATGTTTCGGCAGCGTTCAAAGACTATAATAATCGTTTTAAAACCAATAAAATTCTACTGTAGAAGAGACGTTGTTAGAAAAAAATTTAAATTTCGTTTTTTCTATTATGTGACCCAGGTTTTTTTTTTTTTTTTTTTTTTTTAAATTTCAGATTTTAGTCATACCACAGGTCCGCCCTAACAATGTGTATGACGTTGACGAAATCCAACCGTTTTTGTCAATAAGAGCTCTTGAACACATTTAATGAAATATGGTTGGATTTTTTTTCCCCTTACTCACAATTAAGAGCATATTTAGAATTACACTACAAGTGATATGTAGTATCATATTTATTCTGTGACACACTAATAATTCGAAAAAGTTTACTTTGAACACGGCAAAGTCTCTCAGATGGAATATAGTAATAAAAAAAAGCAAAGCAAGTGTGAATAAGAGAACAAATTAAAAATATATAGAGAGAGCAGACAAATATTTGCTTTGTCGTTTGGGGCGATGAAACAGCTGTTTGTCTACGTTACTTAAATTCTCATAAAACATCACTTTACGGATAACACTGCGCATGTATTTATTATTGGAATTACCTATGTATTAGTAATAAAATAAAGTTGTTGTTGACAACCAGTAACGAGCGAGGTTTTTGTCACATTTATTATTATTACGTTTATTTGTTGTATTGCCTGAATAACGATATTACATGGCACGGATTATAATTTACACATGCATTTTTTACTTTTCTTTTGAACTGCGTTACTGGTAATAAACTATTATAATCAACAACAGTTGCAATGTTGAGAATAAGAGGTTTCCTTTCAAAATTTTAAAACTGGAATAATCTTTTCTTTTGGTAGTATGGACTACCATATTTGACAATGATCATAGTCTTAATTTTTACTTTTTTAACCAGTGATGATTTAAGTTGATGCTGCTTTTTCTACGATTTCTAAAGTGATCTTACAATGAAAGTTATGTTTAAGTAAGTAACCAAAAAGGAATTTGTATTTTATAGCATTGTTATAGATATTCGTGAACAACAACTGCTACTATTTTATACTTATGTTCTTACTCATACTGGCTTTGTTTTTAATTATTTCTCTCCATTACATCCCCAAAATAAAAGGATGCAAATGGATAGTTCAATTTCTAATGCAATATTAAAGAAATATTAAGAAATTCACTTTTTCTACCGTATGACATAAGTAGAATGAAACATATGTTTTCCAGTTCAGCCCAAATATGCCAACCATTTTTCCAGTCAACTTACTACTAATATCTCATTACAGGCATGAAAAATTGAAACTTTTACATAACATTTACAGTTATAACCTTATAACTTAATTGCCGAAACTCCATAATAAAAAAGATAAAAGAAAAGCCCCTGAGATTTTACTAAATCGATATCTTACCCAAATAAAGTTTATTTAGGGATAAATTCTTTTTATCTGCGTAAATGAAAAGAATACAAACGTAAGGCAAGTACGCACAAAGCAGGAGGCTGCATTACGCTTCATGCTCAAGGTCAACGTAAATGATTTTTCGGAGTACATGGCAGTGCAGAAATGCACCATCTTAACAAAATAAGATCAAGCGTCTATAAAAGCAATACTGTAAACGAGAACCTCGCACTGACGTATTATACTCCGATCCAGAATTGACCTAAATAAAATATGCCGTAGACAGCCGTTACTTTCGTCGACGCCGATGCAAAATAACGTGTTATTTGCTCCAGAGAACAAGTACCTTGACAATGACAAATTAAAAAATAGTATGAGATGTTCAATATTTCAAAAGTTTATTTTTAACGATATAAATACAAAATCACTAAAAATAACAGCCCGCCTAACAAAAACCAAAGTTTATGTTAAACGCAGAGTTGGTGGCAAAGTATAGCTCATATTAGCCCATCCCTAGTTTAAAGCCAATAGCATGCTTTAAACTAATGATGGGCCACTTCGGTGTGCGGGCCAGATGCATCCAACTACTCGGCCCGTCACCGATAGAAATTTGTAATTTTAATATATCGAATTATTAAATCAATTTAACATAGCATGTACATCACTTAGTGTCCCATCCAGGCGGAACTTCAAAATCACCAGAGAAACTGCCGCACTGTTTTAAAGATTAAAATAACACATATATAATAGAATAATTTATTTTAATTGAATTGAATGTCAAAATAATGTGATCAGTTATGCCTAACTCTGTTAACTTCTTAATCTTTTCGGTTTATCTAAACTGAACTGCAAGACCACAAATCAGAAAGTAGGAACGAAAGCTAAATAGAAAATTTTTAAGTTTCCATAACGTGAAACATCCTGCATCAATTCTGCGTAACTCAATAAAACAACTGCCTGGTGGCAACAAGCACAACTAGTGCGAGTAAATATTTTTCACAGCTTTTGCATAAGAGTGCTTACTTTATATTTTATTTACGTTAACACGTGTTTTCTACAATAACACTTAAAAAGATCTATAGCATTAGATGAGCATTTAACTTCGCGTCTCGAAATATATAAATTTAAGTTCGAACCAGATTATGAGAAACGTCAGCAAATGAAGTTACAACTTCATCACATTATCATTATTAGAATTTAAAAATTATAATATTTCATTTCTTTATTGAGTATTATAGTAAATTACATTAACCCGGCAAAATAAAAAAAAAAAAAATACATTTGGGCTAGTTTCTAAAAATATCTGCCGAACACTGCATTAAGCCTAGAAACAAAAGGCCTCTTGTATAGGAATGAACAGTATTACATGAGAGATCAAGCCAGGTCGTTTGATTACGAACGAGTAGTCCTTATTTAAAATCCGTAAATTCAGTCATATTTAAAAATAGCGCCATTTTTAAAATTAAGTCTTATTTCATTTATCTCTTATTCTATATGATGAAACTATCATCTATGAGTCTTACCTGTTTAATAAATACAAAATTAAGAATCTAACTATTAAATTCAGTTTGGCATCAGTTCAGTAACAAAAAGAAAGAAAAATTCGCATTTCTTCTACGCATCTTGTTGAATAACAAAGACGAATTAAAAGAGCCAGCCAACACAGTGGAAGAGCTTGGATACAGAGAAAATTTAAAGGAAAGCAAAGCAGGTGCACACTATAAATTATTTTGTTCCAGGCAACCAGATTTCGAAAATAGCAGGTGGTTTAACGAAGTGCTGATCCAAAATCGAGGTCAACAAAACGGACGTGTCCACATAGAGAGAAGAGAATGATTAAGACTTTCTAGACTTTCAAATACCAATAGTTTGAAAAGATCCTTAAGTGGAGGGTTATTTTGTGAGAAGTCTTAATAATAATTTAAACATGGAGAATTCTCAAGCAGCGATCTATGAAATTCCTGGAAAAAATAGAAATCTTAAATCTAGAAATAATCAAGGTTAATTAGCTTCTGGGTAATACGTTATCTTTTGACATATGAATGACGAAGGAGACACAAAAAATTTGTTGACGATGAAGGATGTTCAGCGATTGTTAAACCTAAATTTCTCGAGTACACAAACACATTGATGACCATAGAATTTCTATATAAACTGGTTATATAAACAAGCTTATTCTGCAAGAGAATGCGAACGCCTTTAATCTTGATATTCTCTTCAATAAAATCACGTTAATTTTTTTTACACAATTCAGCATGTTATTTTTTTTTCAGATAATATTCTAATGCCAAAGCAGGATGTCAGTTTTTGGTGACACCCCCCCCCCATGGCAACCAGTGTGTACAAGTGGATAAACTGCAAATGCAAATCGATCTCGTCTACTGTTTGCTTTGAGCACTACGGACAACTCTTTGCAACACCAGAGTTAATTCGGCAGAGACCATACAGTTGATAAGGCTTTCGTTAAGCTATAAACATGCATGCCAACAGTGGGACTCGAACTCAGTGTCTGAAATCGAACTCCGGCGATTCGGTCGAATCAGTCTGGAATATTTCTTCCAGAAATAGATTGGATGAACTACGAATATCCAAACTTAGAGAGGGATTCGAACCTATGGATACCAGTACTGGAAGGCAGTACAATCTCGATTCTGCTATTGTTCGTCCTTTGCCAAAAGAAGTGTAAAAAAATCAATAAAACTACTTGTACTTCGACCACGGCAATTTTATTTTTTATTCTTTCGTTTTTCGCTTACTTGTTTATGCAGGGTTTAACTAGCTGCTTTTATGGATTTCAGTACTAGGTGGTGGATATACTAATAAACATGTAAAAATAAAATGTGGTAGTTTACTTTTGATATGATTTGAGATGAAAAAACTAGCTTACTTACTCTTTTATATAATAATATATCTATATTATAAAGTTTGAGCCTTGATGCAAATATCAAACACTGCTAATAAAGTTGATAATAAAGTGAAGGAAAAAAATGTTTCATCTACAGAATTTTGATCAAAACAGCTCTGTTTTATAATAAATTAAAAAAAAAACTGCATTAAAACATTAAATTTTCAGAATTCAATAATCAAAAATGTTAAATTTTTACTTCTGCTCCAAAACAGATTTCTAGCAGGAAAATAAATTCTTAAGAGTTATCAGCATGTTAGAAACATAATTTTATTAAACATAGGAGGAAACTAACATTGCTTTTGTATCCTAATAACTCAAGGATTTTGAAACTGGGAAGGTGCCAAAATCTATGACTCAACAGAAATGCTTTGCTCAATAACTACAGATGTTAAATGAAACTTGTTCCAAAAGGAACACAAACACTTAAATTTGATAATAAATTAACAGAAAAAGATAATAAGAGAGTGTAAAATAATGATGATTATAAGATATAATCATCAGAATTATAAAATTAAGACCAACAAAATTCATGCAGTGAAAATTTATGATAGGAAAAGTGAAAAAAAAATATTACAGAAATATTGTATCCTATCAAATAAATAAAACAAATTTTGTATCCTTTAAAACTTTTAAAGAATTCTTTTCCAATTTAAAAAAAAAAACCCTACACAATGAAAGGATGAATCAAAAAAAAAAAAAAAAAAATTAAAATGCTATATTCTAGCTAACAAATACAAATTATAGTTCTTTTATAGCTATGAATAAAATATTTTTTTCATTAAAAAATAGAATCTATCCTAGCAAAAAAAGGGGGAGGTAGAGATTGATAACAGGAAAACAGTCAAGGCAATAAATTAAACAAAATGCTATATACTATTGTAACAAATACTTAAAAATAAAGCCTCGATTTTTTGGTACTTACTGTTGGTGAATGATTTTTTTTTCTCCATCAGAAAAAAAAAAAAATCATTCCCCATCTTCGCAAAGGAGAGGGAGATAGATAAAAAAGGGAATATTAAAAAATAAAAATTTCACTAACTGCATTAATTCTTAATACTGTTTGTAAATTTTGTCATTAATTACTAATAATATGGGAGAGAATTTTCACAACAAACTGCATATACAAGACCTATTTTAAATTGCCACTAGAAATTCAAGAATAAGTCTTTTACATAAATATATTATAAATTTGCCAAACTGGGTAAAAAATTAATTCCATGAAAAAATAACTTCAGAACCAAATTAAAGAAAAGCATTTTTTTATAGTTTAATTGGATCATAACAGTTTGCAGAACAAATAATTTCAAGTTAATAATAATCCAAAGGTAATGAATCTTAGCATTATGGATCTTGACATAAACAGAAGGAAATATGCAAAGAAATATTTACCTGTTCCATTCCTGTAAAAAGTAATTTGCAATTGCAATCCTTTGAATTTTTAAAATATATAAATCTTCATTGAGCAACAAAAATATATTTACTTTAATTAGCTATAGTGGATTTTATCACAGTGCTTATGGATTTAAAAAAGGGATATTTTTGAGTTAATACTGATTCTACACTTTAATTGGATAGTCAAACGTCTGAAAACTAGAAATTAATTGGTAAATATACATCTTAGCAACTAGAATTAAGGTCAATTTATATAACTGATACACAATCTCCACAAAAGATCTAATTCTAAACATAGGTAATACAGAAAATAAGATTTCTTTCTGATATGTCATATAAATTAGAATTTCAGACTTTGATCATTTATTACCTCAATTATATATATATATATATATATATATATATATATATATATATATATATATATATATATATAATAGCTATGATCTGCATATCTGTCAAAAACACTCTCAGGTGGATCACCTCAAGAAAGTATAAAAAGCATTCCCCTTTTCCTTTGCATGTGCAGGAAAATTGAACTCAAAATTTAGGTATTGAAAATGTTATTTATTAAATTTTAATTTTGTTATTAGATATTTTATTATTTAGTGAATTTTATTCATTCTTATAACATTAATTTTTAAAAGTAATGTTATGGATACAAACATGGAAGTTTCTGACAAAATAAATTTCTTAAATTGCTTATGTTAATCACTTTAGGTATATTTTTAAAATTTACCTAAAGTGATCTTTTCAAATAATATTAATAAAATATTTCAAATATTTTAAAGGAATATATTTAGCAATTTTATTTTTTGTCAATTAGATAATTTAAAAATTATTTGTTTGCATTGTCGATGAATGAATATAAACTACTGCACAAGAACAGCAGTTTTGTTTTGCTGTTGGTGAAATTTGTGAATTTTCAAAGATAACTGGTAGATTTTTTACCATACAGAAATAAAGTGAAGAACGTTTTACTTTTTTCACTCCCCTGTTTTAAAATTTCTATGTTCTTTATGTGTTTACTTAATCCTGTTTTAATATAGATTATTTTTGAAAAAAATAATTTGTGCTTTTCATAGTGCTTTTCCTGTGCTGTGCCTTTACTCATTTTAAAGTACTAATGATATCTGTACTGCCATGCTTGCAACAGACTAAATTTCTAGTTTCTAATATTAAAGAATATATGAGAATGAAACAATTCCTTTCAAATACCCTCATAAGATTATACAAGAAATCTGGAAACCAATGTTTACTGATTTCATCTAGCACAATTCAAGTGTAGTCAAAAGTTTAATATATATTAGTAGAATTTTAAAATAATTTTAGGAGAAAAATAAAAATTCACCCTCAAGAATAAACAGTACAGTTTGCCTGACTCTAAAAGCTTCCACATTTAAAAAAAAAAAAAAAAAAAAAAAAAAAAAAAAAAGTTATATATGATACTACATTATTAAATTGTCATCAAGAGAATATAAAAATAACTATTAATGCTCACGCAACAGTTGTTTGTACATTTTTTTTAAATGAGTTTAAAATAAAAGTGAGCTGTAAACTAATTAGATAACTACTAATCAGGAAATGTATGCATATATGTGTGTGTATATATGCATGCATGCATATATATATATACACACACATACACACAAGTATATATATACATACAGGAATATATACACATACATATAATCCTGTTTATATTTATATAAATATACATATATGTATATATAGGAAAAAACATGTCTCAGCCATGAAAATGGCTAAAAAGTTAAAGCTTGCATACATATCATGAAATGGTCAAAATAATAGAAAATAACTTTCGCCTTTGAATGTTGCTAGCGATATAAATTCACCATAACTAAACCCTTTTAAAATATATATACTGCATATTTCTGTGTATAAGCCATGAATTTTCAGGGCTTTTTACAGACATGAAGTAGGAGACCAGCTTATATACGCATCTATGGAATAAAAGTAGTATATTCCGTTCTTGGCAATGTCTTTTGTTGATAGTGTCAAAAAATCGCTAAATTGGCTAAATAAATAAATAAATAAAAATTAAAAATAAACCTTTTTTTTAAAAAAAGCAAAAATGTAAAAATAATAATAGAATAAAATAAAATTTGCAAAAATTTTGAAATGAAAAAAAATTAAAAAGGTTTTTACCTGTGTTATAAGTATGTGAAAATAGCAATACTACAACTGTAGTAGAACAGCTAATCGTCTAAAAAAGTATGTTCTATAAATCAATTGATTAATAAATAATAATAATAATAAAAATCTTTTCAATTCTTTTTAGTTTATATTGCTTAAATTTGTGAAAAAGTGCTATCTTCAGTTAGAGTTACTAGAGTTGAGACACTTCTTATTGGTATCTAAGCAAAAATATTGACCATGTAATCTCAGACCATAATTCTCAAATTGGGTGCAGTAATCTAGAGAAGTCACTATAAAAATGTAAAATTTAATAAAAACAGCATGAAGATACCCAAAAATCAAAATTTAAATTGTTTTCCTTGTCACTATCAAAATGTCCTGAAAGATGTTCTTGTATTTATTTGGAGGTGCAACTGATCCTCTACCTCTGTAGTACTTAAATTGGATACTGTGGCAGACAATTTGAGATTCGTTGATCTATCGTTTTATTTTACAGCAACTTAACTGGAAATACTTCTCCTGTTTCACTTTCTTAGCAATATTTTTGGCTTCTTGTTGCCATATTTAAATGTAATTGAAATTTTTATTTTTATTTCAGCTTATATGTTTTGAATTTTAGGTAAATATTTTTAAGAAAAATCGCATCCTCAGCTTACACACAGATGGGCTTATATTCAGAAATATACAGTACATAAAAAGCATTGTAACATAATTATTCATTTGATATAGCACTTACACTTATCTTGTACACTCCCATTACGTAACAGCATACAATAGAAGTATTATTTGCATAATGCTAGTTTCATGAAATAAAGCATACATTTTGGTAGCTCTTAACTTCACCATCATGTAATCATTTTTCAGTAAACTTGAGTACACATAAAACATGCTCAAGCTGTGGCCAGGAAGAATTATATATGCAGCATGAAATGGAAGTTTACGATTATTTACAGATCTCGAATACAGAAAATCCTGGAGATTATAATTTTCAATTTATTACTAGATATATATTATGTTCATTTATGCACAAGCAATGCTGAAAAATATATATATCACACAAACAATTCATGGAGTTATTTTATTAACCCAGAAAAAAAAAAAAAACTTGGGACTATTTTAAAACACAAAGAAAAAAAATTGCTTTCACAACTGCATACTTGCAAAAATTCGCTGGATGCTAAAAAAACCCTACCTTGTGACAGAAAACTCAAAAGAACACCTATACATTATGACAGGAAACAAACTCTTATGCACACAGAACTCTAGAATAATCATTAAAAGAATAATTTACATGCCGTTGCATATAGGTATAATCATGAGTATCCATTATTCACATAATGATGAGCAAAGTGAGTCATACTGAAGGCTAGATGAATTCATTATTCTTCGATAAGCATGTCCCTGATTTCAAGCATTCAGTCAATATTGTCCAGCACTTGACATGCTTTGCCCAGTATTGGCAATACTTACAAAGGCTCTAATGTTGCTTCACATTCAAAGTGTTCAACACTCATACAAATTTTAGACATATTCACAGAGATTATCATGATTCACCATTTCCAGAGTCTTCATTGTCTTCATCATATTCCTCCTCCTCATCTTCATCATCATCCATATCATCACCATAGTCATCATCATAAAAATCAGTCATATCAGTGTCCTGCTCTGATGGTTTTGCAATATGTTTAATGCAATAGTCTTCAAGAGTTACAGGCACTATCACATTATCTTTGACAGCTTCAGCATGCGTGGCAGATACTTGTTTCCTGAATAAATTCACAAAAGAAAAACATTAATAATCAATGCTATTTATTTTAACATCTATAAAAATTATTTACAATTGAAATCAATCAAGGTAATCATACTTTTTTTAAGACACCTATTTGTTAAAAAGGAATAACAGCAATAGGATGTGTTTTTACTTTAAATCTCCAGCAAAACTAAAATAATTTTTCTGAGAAAAATATAAAAACTTTCACCATAAACTCAAACTTCTCACAGAACCTTAAAAAACAGATTAAGGCAACATTAAAGGCTACGAAAGTAACATTTGAAAAATAAATTATTGATTTTTATTTCTAAATTTTGGTCATTAATTCTGAAAAAATGTGATTACCCCCCTCCGATTAATTACATAAGGTAAATTAATACAACAGGTAATTTTTAGGAATTAAAAAATACCACACAAGAACAAATTTCTTATATTAAATAATTTTATAGCAGTTTTATGTAAATCATTTTGTAAGCTTTTTATGCACATATTGGTTAAATATGATCATTGATTTAAGATGCATCAAAATAATACACAAATTGAACACACACACATACACATTATTTACACAGTACATTTAAAAAATATATATATTTAATACTTTAACATTAAACAACATAAACAGAATGAAATTGAAACCTGAAGAATTTAATATTAAAGTTCAAACATAATACAGTGACTCATGTTTTTAAAAATATGTTTCTTTCATACTAAAGACTTTAAAACACAAAGGCTAAAGCAACAAACCAAATGTATCTTGCATCTGATGCATAAAATAAATTTAATTAAAGTTCTAAATACACAAATATACATTTTTAGGTAGAAATGCTAGGAAATTATAAAAAAGATAAATTAATCTTATAGAAACAAGCTATTTTTAAATAATTTTAAACACATGCAAAAAAAAAAATTGATGGAAAAAATTACCTAATAATATTTTCATATTCTTTATCCTTTCCTTTGGATTCTTTCCAACGCCTGTACATGACAGAAGCATCAACATTGGCAGGAGAAAAAGTGTTTGGTTCATTTAGGAGGGATATAACACTTAATAAAATGGTTCTAGAAGAGAAAATTACTTTAATTAAGGATAGTTTAAAAATTTTTATAAATAATAAAATAAATATTCCTTCCACACACACATATGTATAATTCATTTATAATCACATAGCTCATAGTTATTTAAAACTAATCCAACATTATATTCCTCATTTAAATTATAGTGTTACAGGATAAGCATCATCACATTTTTATAGATATTGAAAAAAAAAAAACTTTGATTTAAATATCAGACAGAGAAAATTATACTGAATGTCTTGTTTTATTTACAAAATAATATTAAAAGGTTATATCTAGCAGAAAAGATTCATGTGTAAGCAAACAAGAGGTTATGTTTCAAATAAACTTTATATAATGATAATCTACAAAATAACATATAATTAGAGGTTAATCTGTATTTTTAATTTAACTATCTATATTAAAATATTTATTTTAATTGGATCTAAAAACATAGTATCAAATACAACAAAAATAATCTTCAAAACATGATACACAGGAAAAGAATAAAAACTAGACAGGAAGTTTACATAAGACATACTATGAAAATCGAGAAGGGGATACTTTTTCATTTAAAAAATACATAAATAAAAAAAAATTATCTAGGAACAGATTTATGCAAAATCAAAAATAATTATTACTTTACAAAAACACATAAATACAAAGCTAATAATTAGTGAACTCTTCTGAACTTTAAAAATTTATACTAAAATCTTTAATACTAAATCCCTCCAGAAAAAAATTTTCAATTAAAAAAATTACCTAAATTTTTTTATTTGTTGTTGCAAAATTACTAATATAAATTCTTCATTTTAGTCTTTTTAAAAAGACTGCATTTGTATGTAGTAAAATATGTTAACCCAAGAAAGAAATTAATGTTTTTGACAGATAAGTTCATTTTCAAAAAATTGATTACTTATTGAAACATTTTTTAGGTGATAACTGACTTTTGCAAATATTTTAAGGGAAATAAAATATGATGAACTTACGCACTAATCATAAATCACTTTAGCTTGATAAAGAAACCTTGTCATGAATATATATATCAATCATAAAAATTAATCAGATATAATAAATTATTATATTGCAGTTTATGCTGTTCTTTGAAGAAACAATTACTTTAGCAGAATACTCATAGCTTTTATACTTACCGTACATTTTGTGTGGGATTCCAACGCTCACAAGGCAATTCACCACTTTGAGGATCATCAATAGGAGGATGTAGGATGGAAATACATAAGTCACCATTCTATAAAATAGCATACACCCATAAGTTAGCATTCATTTCATACATTAAAACATAATTTCGTGGGATATACCATAAGTTAAAACTTTAATCTCAGAGCTGTTACAAAGGTTTAAAGATCTAAAAAAGTGAAAATAGTAAGTTTTGGAACATAAAAGAGAGGAGATGGGAATGTCAGGATGTTTTCATTTTTCACATAAACTGATTTTTTAAACAAACATTTATTGTTTGTTTAAAAAAGTGATTATTTCCTATTCCATTTAAACTTTAACCTGGTAGTTATAAGTTATAAATTAAGAAAACTAATAAAAAATTGTTAAAGACAAATTTTAGTAACAAAAAATTTAAATAAAAAGAATAAAGCATTATTTTCTAAATGTAATTTTTAAAGGGCATAGTAGAAGATGATTAATCATGATTAAACTGCATTATGTTCATCTTTCTCAGCCTTCTTTGGTGCCTTGATGTCACATTTGTTATAGTAATAAGCTTTAAATTTAAAGGAGTGGTGGTAGCTTGGATCATGAATAATAGTTTTTCTTTATTTGAATACTAATGGGAAAATGTTCCATGCAAAAGTAAGCTTTCCTACACATTTATTATAGATTTTTTTTTTCCAATATATGGAAATTGAGAGAAATGATGAAAACCTATAGATGTAACTTAGTTTCTAGTGGGGGAAAAAACACATTCAAAGCTAAAAAATAGCGAGAATAGTATGAATAAAAGTAAGACCATGTCAGCCTTGTAATTTATTAATCTTATATATATATATATATATATATATATATATATATATATATATATATCAATTATAGTTAGGCAAATATAAAACATCGGAAACTTAATAAATTACTTGTTAATTTTTATATTAGACAACAAAATATATTAAAATATCTAATGCACATTCAACCTATATTAAATTACATATTTTTAAATTTAGATGCAAGGAAAGGGAAATATTGAATAAGTTTTTCCGAAGTGGTAAACTGTTTCTCTCTTTTCATGCTAAACTTTTTTCCTTCATTAAACTATAATTTGGCACAACATTGATTCCATATAATTTTCTACTCAAATATGTTATGATAAAAAACCAAAGCAACCAGTTTTATATCTAAAAATTTCTATATAATTAGTAAAATTCAGAATTATTCCTGTACACTATATGCTGTAAAACAAATATTATAACTATTTTAAATATATAACATTTTTAAAATATTTAAAAAGAAACATTAAGAAGTAAAACTAAAATCAAACAGTTTTATAAACAAAAGATTCATAAATTTATAAAGTTAGTAAACTTTTTCCTTTATTAAACTATAATTTGGCACAACATTGATTCCATATAATTTTTTGCTGAAATATGCTAAAAAACCAAAGACACCCGTTTTATTTCTGAAAATTCAGTATTATTTCTGTATACTATATATAACAAATATTATAACTAATTTTTTAAATATTAAACATTTTTAAAATATTCAAAAAGCAGCATTAAGAAGAAAACCAAAATCAAACAGTTTTATAAACAAAAGATTCATAAATTTATAAACAAAATCATACTTCATAAACATTAGGATGCCAAACTTTAGACAGGAATCTAATAGATGGAGGAGAATATGGATAATCTGGTGGAAATTTTACGTGAGCCTGAAAAGAAGAAAAATATATCCATTACTACTTATAAAAAATAAATAAATCTAGTAAAAATATACTTAAATGCAATATATCTTTTGTTTAAACTTTAAGAAAGTTTGTAATTTTTTAAAACTTTTATGTCAGAATTATTAAATCATTATTTAATTTTAAAAGTATACTACCAAAAGAGAAAAAAAATGATATGACTATAGTTCAAACAAAAATACATATGAATAAACTAAGCACAAAATCTATTTTAGAATTTGTATTTAAATATTTTTCATCTTAAATTATAAATATTAATAAAAGTATTTCAACTAGAAGTTTTAATTTAAAATACATATAAGCAGTGGCATACGCAGAATTTTTTCAAGGAGAGGGGGTCCATAATTCTAAAAAATAATAGTCTGTGTAATTTCAACTAAAATTTTTATTTTTGCTATTTTGTCTGAGCTCAAAGGGGGTGTTTAAACCCCTAAACCCCCTTGTGTACCCCCTGCATATGCGTGTTGGTAATTTATTGGTAATTAACATTTGTTTTTCACATCATTAAAAATCAAATAGTGATTAGAATTTAATCTAAAAATTTTAGTCAGTTCTTTCAATACAAAAAGAAAAATTCATATTTATCACAAAACAAGTAAAATAGATCAACACAACTGGATATTTAAAAAGTGGCAAATATAAAGTAGATAAAGTTAACAAATCCAAAAAAGAAAAACTGTAGCTAACATTAAATACAGGAGAGTAGAAAGAAATCAATAGCTTCATTAATTTGATAAGACAAAAAAAAGTAAATAATTCCTAATCTATAAAGGTAAAGCTATTTTTTGCACTTTAATTCTTTCAGCTGCATTCCAGTCATTTAGATAAATCCTCATAAATATTTTACAATGATACAATATTTTTAAACATGCAATAAATAACAAAAATCATTTATACACATGAATGGATAATATATTTTTGAAAGTTAATTGCAAATTTCTATACACAAATTTGCAAATAAAATAGTTTCTTACACTTTATTTAATTTGTCCTTCAATATAACAATATCTTAATTATACACAAAGGCTGTAAGATTGGGTTTCTACTCAGAATAGATTGAAATGCTACACATTTTAATGGTTATACATGCTTTAGAATGCTTACTTTTAAGACAAGTTTACCAAAAATAAATAAATAATTTATAAAGCATCTCCTAGGAGCTCTGTATATATTACATTAAAAGAATTCTTTATGGAATTTAACAAGAGTATGAACAAGGAAATACTTTTCTACAGTCTAATACTGGACATGAATTCTTACTTGTTAAATCAAAATGGTACAGAAATTCAATACATAAGAGTTCAAAGACAGAAAAAGGTGCATATACTGCTGATAAAATTCAAATTGAAAGAAAAAAACCATTCAAATTTAGAGAGTTAATATCTTATTTAATATGACAATTTCTTAAACATCCCATTAGACATAAGTTTCTTTGTTTCAGTTCCCTCAGACAGAAAAAAAGGGTTAATGAATGATCAATTCACAAAGGCCTGAAACAATAACAGCATCAAGTACTAAAATGTATTGAAATATATGAATAATTGTAAAAAGTATCAATAATAGATTGAAGCTAAAACTTTATCTAGCAAACAGGTTAGTCTACATTTTAATTTAAAATTAATACTTGTAAAATGCATATGTAATATATAAACGTAAATGCTTCAAATTATATTTCTAAAATACAATAATATAACTATTAGCAATGAAACACATAGTTAATCTAAGAAAGTGTTAAAGTAAACAATAGATTTTAACTATTACTATTTAGCACACATAATCTTTTTCTTTGAAATATAAAATCTCTACAATAAAGATAAATATTAATATTATAAACGCAAATCTTTCAAATTTGACTTCTAAAACACAAGAATATAAAAACTAGTAATGAAACAAAGAGTTTAATAACTTAATGAAAACATTTGTTCCATATGTGGAATTTCTTGACATTATGATGACAAATTATAAACTTACTCATAAAACTTTTTGATCATTTAAGTAAAAGTTAAATAAGATTGCACGTGCTGCAATACGAAACAATTTTTAAATATATATGTTTTGGTGAAAGGAATGCAAATCATACAGATGCATGTAAAAAACATTAAAGAATACAATCAACATTATAGCATGAAAGAAAAATATTACTTTAAAATATCCACCCTCGTACAACGTTTTTGGAGGACCAAAGATCGCAACTTCCCATTCAAAGAGGTTTTCCTCAGAGACAAGCTTGACGCGAAATCCTTCGACAGGTTCTTCTTGAAGGCTTTTAAATTCCAAGGCTAAAGCACGTAAAGCACTACTAGTAGGGTTCTGGGCCATTTTATAAACAATATTTAATGTTCAAGATTAAAACAAAACGCAAACGAATTTCGATAACGAACACGACACCCTACCCAGCGAGTACCACAGGAAACAATGCACAAAGATTTTCCTTCAGTCTTTCTTCACTACAGCTGAACTGACGTCAAGCTCAAGAAGTAAACAGGATCTGAGTTGTGTTGAGAATATCAAAACCACAAGCAATAAGCAAATTTCACGTAGAAATGACACCAACAAAAGCAGAAAAGAGAAAATTTTTAATGATACAGTTACTCGGAGGAGATTTCTGGTTTATTTATTTAACAAATCGAACAACTTAAAATTAAAGATAACAAAATTTTTCCTTAAAATTATAAATAAGGTAAGTTATCTGGAATTTAAGAAAGTTAAAACAGTGACAATTTTTTTTGTTTTACATTTATAATATGCAAGCATAAAATTAAGTTGAATTTATTTTCCCATTAAAGTTGAAATGATAAATAAGAAAGTATGCTATGCAGCTTATAAAATTGGAACAAATTACGATGAACAATGTTTCTTTGAGTATTGAAAATTATGACAGTTTTTTATTAATGTTTTATTATTTTTTTTTTGTTACTTTTATGTCCTTTTGTGTATTGTTTATTTTATGAACAATAGCTATAAATTTCTGTACTAAGGTTAACTATTTTTTCTTTTTTTTAAAAAACTTTCAACCAATTAATAAAGAGGGACCTTAGGACCAGACAAAACCATACACCTGAGCAAGACCATATTTTGGTTTAAATTTGTAAAATACTTTATTACAAAAAAAGCATAAAATAGTTTTACAAAATACAATTCTCTTTGTGACTTGGAAATAAATAACATAATTATTTTATCTTATTGTATAAGAGGGGACATTTTACTTTACTGTCAGACATGGTAAAACTATTAGAACGGTCCTCACCACAGATATCCATAATCATCTAAGACAGATTTAAAGTATTAACAAGCTTTTGGTCTGTGAAAGCCGTCAATCATGTCACGGGAAAACAGGTTTTTCCTAAAGGATCCATAGATTTGTTATAAAATCATGATGGAAGAAGAGGTTTGCGAATTGATATATAGTACATGAGTCTGTGATTTCAGCTTCTACTGCTGGAATGGCCATTTGTAACTTTAAAGACGTGGATTCATACTTTACTGTTTACTTGTAAGATCATTATGGACGGAGATATTTGGGGGAAGGAGATATTGTACAAGACTCTGCCATTTTAATTTCGAATGCTGGCAAAGTAATTTATAGCTTTAAGTGTATTCTTACAGCATATCCCGGTCTGAGGATAAAATTAAGAGAGATCAGTTATTTTTCAGATCTCTCCAATTCAGAAACTACATTGCATTTTTTTTTAACAATTTGCACCTCTCCATTTTTTTATTGTGCTGCAGCACGGACTAACGGAGTGTTCGTCCGG
The DNA here is from genome assembly GCA_032207245.1 of Pardosa pseudoannulata. Classification (NCBI taxonomy): domain Eukaryota; kingdom Metazoa; phylum Arthropoda; class Arachnida; order Araneae; family Lycosidae; genus Pardosa; species Pardosa pseudoannulata. Next base: position 68,045,546 of record CM063510.1, read on the forward strand.
TACTGTCCTCAGGGTCAAGGTAAATAATTTTCTACGCCAATGCACTACCTAAACTTTTAAATAAGAACAAAAGCACTGCAAGAATAGCAGGCTAAAAGAGAATTTTGAACTGAGGTATTATAATCTGATGTAGTGAGTCATTATCGTTTTCAGCAATAAATATATTAGGATCATTTCAAAAAAAATAAATTATTGCAGTTATGATTTTTAAATTTATATCCAGAATAAAGAACATTTTCCAAACACTCCTAGGTACAAAAACATTTCCAATTCAGAATTTCTTACCTTTGTAATTAAAACGCTCTTACGCGTAGTTCATTTTGAAGAAACAGCAAGTAATCATACACTACTGGAACTTAACATTTTCTATCTTTTTTATAATTTAATATGCCATAGATACGCGTGAACTCCACACCTCATTTCGTGGCTGGATGCGTGTCACCTTCCCGAGTTAGTATGATACTTCTGGGTAGCTGGATTAAAGATCGAGTCCCATGTAAGGAAGAGAAAGTATCATATTGTCATAGTGCTCATGAGGGTTTAAAAAAAAAAAAAAAAAAAAAAAAAAAAAAAAAGTAGGAAAATAAATGCAAATTTAAAGATGAAGCCGGAAAAAGGTTAATTTACTAATTCTTAACTGAAATTACTAAAAATTTAAGATGGATGTATCGAGAGTAGTAAACTCTTCTTTTAGGACAAACCAAAACAAATAACTCCTGTCTGGTGAATTCATAATAATAATTTTGTTCACAGCTATTTCATAGACACAAGTCTTCTGTGCTTGTACCTTTCTTGACCAAATAATTCTCTGAACTTTTATTATAATTTAGCAATTTCCATGATCCTTTTTAGAAGTTGATAGACCTGAACACAAACCAACACCCATACACCATTATAAAATAGCCACTTCATTCATTCTTTGTAAGTGAATAAAAGACCTAAAACTCTACCTCTCAAACACATATCCCCCCAACAGACACATGCAAAAAAAATGCTGGAAGCACAGACTGACATACAGCCCAATGATAGATGCCCAAAATTTTTAAATCAGCACTTATGGAAGTCTCAGTTAAAAGAACCAATTATTGATAGTTACTCAAACTGCCTGGCAATACCCTTGAACCAATTTTGTCAAATATTCAAATCATGTGTTTATTCCTATACCTTCTTTCCAATTCAAAAAATGTAGAATGTGCCATCACAAGGTACCTCAAGAATTGCAAAGTTACCAGGAACATAGCCTATAGAAATTTGGTTACTTTAGTTACTTTCACTAGAAATTTTTTTTTTTAATGTACTTCATCTTTATTTTCTAGGAATTAAATTAAGTCCTACAGAAGACAGATTGTATATACTCAGAATAAATGCTTCTTATAAAAATGTAAAAAGAAAAAAAAATCAAAAGATTTTTATAAAAACTATTAATAAAAGAGCATTTTATTTTGGATGACTATTCTCCTATATAAATTAACATGGCACCTTATCTTAAGCAGAAATGTAAAAAGATTCTTACTGGCATAAACTAATTTGATGAATTCCTATATACTCTTTATGCTTTATAAATATGTAGAATATTCATAAGAAATCATAAAAAAATACAGAACCAAAATTTATCTTGTATATCTCAAAACTTCGGCTATTTAAATAATACATATATTATTTATAAAAAAAGCCTAAACTTTTATAGGTGTAATTTTAATTTTAGCTCAATATTCATTTAAATTATGTATATCTGCATTTGTTGTTGGAACCATACATTGAAGAAAAGAAAACTTGGTTTACCCATTTTGCCAGTTTACTGAACTCATATGCTGCATGCTACAAAACTTATTTTAAGTTATTAATTCCATGTTTTCCAACCACTTTTATTGATGTTGACTTTTTATTTAAGAAAAAAAAATTTTGAAACAAACCCATGATTTTTTTAAAAAGGAAAATTTAGATCAGAGGTGTCCCACCTTTTAACTTCTCTGGATTACAGTGGAAGAAGAGATAAAATATCTCTTAACCCTTTAAGTGGTCAATTTTTTTCTTTACCAGAAATGCTTCCAAAAAAGGCAAAATTTTTTATTGCATATAATTAAGTACCATACTTAATAGAATTAGAATGATAAAGTTTTATTTCTTTTTTCACATGGAGAAGACATGCATTCTGTTGAAAAATATTAATACTAAATAGTGTCTTTACAATAATGAAAAATACAAGAAAACTAGAAAAGGAAATGAGAAAAATATCAATGCCCATGTGCCGTACAGGCAAACCAGTTGAGGCCAATTTTTGGTAGCACGTACACTATATGGGCAAACCGCTTAAGGGGTTAAACAAAGTATTTCTAACACTAGTGACAGCTTTGACCTCCAAAATGTATCATGAGGGTAGGGTCTTATTACTTTTTTTTTCTTTTGTATCTTGGTGGACAGTTGTTTTAAATCTTGATTTTTATATAAATCTTGCATCTAAATTATCTTTCAATAAAATCACAAACTTAAATCTAATTTATTTTATTGACCGCTAAGGGAGTAAACAGTGATCAGCACCGAATTTGTTCATAGTGCCAGGGGGATCACTGAGGACCTCAGTAAAATAAATGCATTATGAATGATGACACAAGTTAAATTCTTTTGTGATAATCAATATTTTGCCAAAATATTCAACATATGAGAAATTAATTATGCCCAGACAGGAAAGCCAAGTGAAATTATTGTGGCATTTAATGTGACAAAAGGTAAATATAGTTATTTTCTGTAATTAAAAAAAAAAACTATTATATTTATTACACACGATATTAAATATAATTTATCAATATATTATAATGCTTTGATTTGAAAAATTTAAATTTCTTAAGCATTACATATATTTAATAGTATAAAATTGTAATAAAAACCCTATATTCATATATATCTCTAATTGTAAACAGCCTGATTTCTGTAACAAACGGAATTTCAATATGCTTATTTAATTTAGATTAACAATACTATAATATACTGACATAAGCATTTAATTTTGTATCAAACTTCAAAGAAATGTTTTAAAAGTGCAAAAGTCTAAAAAAAGATGACATTAAAATTCAGCCTCTGGTGAGATAACTATGGCAATAATTTTGTTTCTGAAATAAAATTTGTGAATGTACTTCAGTACATTCTGGAGGGGTGGGAGAACATTTAAAGATTTGATTTTGAAAACTGTCTACTTTTTACTATACAAAAGAATGAGATCAGGACTATTTCTTAAAGTTGATTCTAAACAGTTATAAACATTCATGCCAGCAGTGGGATTCAAACCAAGAGATTCTAGTTCCAAAAGGCTCCACATATCACAAAAGTAAGATTTTTTCATCAAAAACACAAAATCTTTGCTCAGTGCTGACTGGAATAAAAAGGCTTGTTGCAGTATTTTAACAGTGTAATAATTCATCTCTTATAACAAATACAAGACTTATATTATTAAAATTAGAATTTTAAATCATCAAAGCTTCCCATTAAGATTACATTAACTCTGCAAAGAGAGATTTCTCTTAAAGTAAACAGGTCAAGTAGTCATCACTTTCCTAAATATATGTTTAGGAAAATATATGAAAACAAATTCATGAATATTTTAGACATATCCACTTTTATATAATTTTGAACTGTTCTTAGTAATAAACCATTTATTCTAACACCTTTCCCCAAGACTTATGAGCATCAGCTAATTCATTTTATAAATGGGTAGAATAACAAGCCTATCACTGTGTGATTTTTTAAAATCTTACAATTTTGTAGAATAAAAGCAAGAAATTTATACTTAGGGTGAAAATATTGCAGGCTAATATATAAATTTTAATACAACACTTCAACATGAAATTTAAGCATAACATCCCACACAATTTCTTTTTTTGATATATTAAATATAGTTTCATTTTATGGTGCACTGAGGCACAAACAAAGAATTTTTATAAACTCAACCTCTGTAAAGTTAGACAAAAAAAAAGGAAAAAAAAAAAACCCACAATAAATAGAGAATTTGTAAAGTGCAATATAGGCAAAAAGCTGTATATCAATCTGATAGCAACAGCCTGTACAAATATTTATTCTTTAAATTTCTACAAAATGACTGACATATAGTAGATGGTGCACCAAATTATTTCTAATTCTCAATTAATATCTTTTTAAGTAATAGTAAGATAAGCAAATTTTAATTGTGCACATTTAATTTGGGAATTTAAATCATCAAAATAAATTCCTTGGACTTTTTGAGCTGATTTAAATAGTTGAATTTATTACCTTTATCATGTAGTCTTGAACTACATAAATCAGAAAATTTAATCATTTGGCCACTTGTCATACAGATTACTTAAAAGGTTAAATTTCTTTACAGTTAAATCATGTGATAAAAATGCTCATAAAATATATATGTAAAAAGTAATGGCAATGACTTTTTCTATCCTCACAATAAAAGCTTTAAATATTAAAAAATAGATAACTTTAGAACTCTTTTTAAAAAATTTCACACTACTTGCCTAAAGGGTATCAGAATAATTATCAACTATTCTTAATTATCTCTTAGTTTTTGATACAGATTGTCAATAAGAAGTAAGATTGTTAATAAAAAAATCCAAATTTATGCTTTAAAAATATTGTTGTTCTAAACATAAAAAAATTTAAAATAATATAATGATTAAATACATTTTGGCATAAATACTATTCGATTGATATCAAGATGCATCAAAATAAAGGTTTTGATGAGTTTTTTTAAAATAAAAATTCAAAATTTGTTGCATCTCGCATACTAATTACAGGACCTAAAAAACTTTCAACATATAACAGTTCAGATGAATTGATGATTGTTCTGTTTTAAAATCAATCATATTATTAAATATTGGTAGGGTTGGCACGTTTTTGCCAAAGGTGGAAAAAACCAGTAAAAACTGTCATGGCAAAAATACATTTTTGCCAAGTGGCAAAAATGGATATGTTTTATTTACGGGGATGTAGCTATTTTAACTTCTACTAATTTTTAACTCTAATCTAAAAATACATACTATAATGTTTTTTTAACATAGAATATTCAATGCGTTATTGAAACAGTAATCTAAATCAAAAATTATACTATTTAGAGATACAAAAAAGAAGGTAAAATGAAGATTGATTTTGCAAGTTTTTATGAGCAATGTTGTTTTTAATGTAATTATTAGCATATTTCTCCTACAAACTGTAAGTTTAAACGTTTTTAGTACTTATATAAGATATATATCTTATATATGTATATATACACATTACAATTAAAGACAACATTACTATATTAAATTCATAAAGAAAACTTATTTTATCCCATACCTTCATCATATAAATTTATTTACAAAAATAGAATATTGTATTTTCATTTCTAACATCAATGAAAATTATTTTAAATTGTCTAATGAATAGCCTAGTTAATATTCTGATTTAAGTCTCAATTGTATTATGTACAAAATTATTTATTATTAATTATTTTGTACATTTTTATAATCCAGCCAATTTTTCCAGATTTTGCCACTGTCCTGGCAAAAATACCATTTTGCCGGAAAAATGACCAACTCTAAATATTGGGTGATAGGATGTCAACAATGATCAATTTTTGACGCAATACAACAATCAAAATGGCTGTTTTACATATTTAAAGTGTTTTTAATTGTTATAGTTCTATCTAATTAGAATTTTAGAATGCAAATACTCAAAATGGCCTTCTCAGATCTTTTCACATGTTTCAACATCTTTAAGCATACAGTAGTTCATGAGAAGATAGATCAGCATACTTATATAGATAGGTAGTTACATCATTTAATATATAAAATAGTTTAAAACTGTATATAGCTCAAAACTATGTTTATATTACTGTAGACATTTTAAATTAATATTTTCTGATAAACATTAAAATTATACTTAAAAAATTTAAAAACTATACTGTGTGTAATAAAATGTAATCTTTTTAATACAATAATTTAAATATGTTACCATTATTAGACATAGATCAATGAGAAGAATATTTACTATTATAATTAAAGAAACTACATATAAGGGATTTGTAATATACTTTGTCTTCAGAAAACCTAATTAAAATAAATAACTGATAACTGCTATAAATTAAATAATTCCCTTTTTAGTTTGATTGATCAAAATTATTTTAAAACATAACAAGTTAGTGATGGACAAAATTATTAAAAGTCAAGACTGAGTCAACAACCTAAAATACTTTCATCTATTGCTTCAAATGATACAATAAGGAATACTGTTGTATATAAAGTAGAATGAAAAGAAAATATGCTTTAATCACTTATATTTATAATATAGACAAAATTTTGTGGTATACTAAATTTTTTGTAGCTGATATATTTGTAAAGATAAGATTATTTTTCTACATTCTTAAAAATCATAATGGTTTTCAGAAGTCAATTTGTGATCTTAAAAAATTTACATGCTTAATAATTTTTTAAAATAAGGAAAACAAATAACTCGTGAAATTTACAATTATATAATCTAAATATTAGAAGATGCTACTAGATCAAGAGAGGACAGGACAATATTTAGACAATTAAAATAAATGATAAGAAGTGAATAAACAGGAAATTGAGGAAGTTCCCTTACACTGGTTTTAGTATGTGATATACAGGGTATCTGCCAAAATACAATTTTTCAAATCCATGACTTTCCCCGATTTAGAAGATTATTTTCCATGACTTTAAAAAGCTTTCATTAAAGTATATATAAATAAAACTTCTGATGTACATACAAATGAAATATACGCTTTTAGAGAAATTACAGGAATTTTATCATAAAAAAACTATATACTTACTTTATAAGTGTTAATAAACTCGCATACATAAAAATTGTTGTATCTACATACCTAAGTTTACTCATACAACAATTTTTCAATCAAAATGCTTCCAACTTGAATTCAGGGTACTTTGGTATTATCCAGGTGACCATGAATAATAGCCAAATATAACCCTATAATGTTTATATACAATATCCCTAGCAATAAACTTATATTTTGTGCAAATATCTTAAATAATTTTTATTAAATAATAATTATTATTATATTAATAAAATTTTAATCTACAATTTAAGAAAAAACCAGAATAATATACACTTACCCACCCATTAAGCTTTCTTGCTTTGAGTTTCCTTGGTGAACAAATTTTACTAGGCAATAGGGTCAATAGGATAATACATAAATACCAAACTCAGTAACTTCAGCCAAATGACAAGTAAAAATAGAATTTAACAATTCAATACATTTTTTTTAATCGGTAGTTTAGTGGATCCATGACTTTTACTCATTTTACTTGAAAAATCAAGACTTTCCATGACAAAATTAATCCATTGTCTAAATCCATGATTTTCCAGGTGCGCAGAAACCATTGATATACTAATATTGATTCCGAATAAACACAATACATGCAAGTAAAATTAAATTTGCTTTAACAATTTTTCAACACAATTATTAAATACAAGACCTATGCTGTTTTGGGCTTGATTTTTGTAATATTTACTTTTTCTAGTATAATCATACTCTAAACATGCTTTTAAAGGTATTCCATACTATACAAAATATTAGAAGACATTTTTTAGAGTTAATTCCCTTTGTAATTATCAGAAACCAAGGTAATGGCATAACACATTATTTACTATCTATTATACTTATATGAAAATCTAGATATAGTACAATATATAAGGATTCAGAGAATTAAATGGGCAGGACAGCTGTGCAGAATGGATGATCGTGTAACAAAAAAGATTTTCTTGGCTAGACCATTTGGCACCTGAAAAAGAGGGGCAGTCAAGCCACCTAAGTTTAGGAAAACTTAGGTGGCTCGACTGCTTGGAATCGGAGTTGAGACTAAAAAATTACTAACTGGATGTCCATGGCCAGGGACAAAAGAGCCTGGAATTCAATTCTGAGGAAGGCAAGGGCCCATCCTGGGCTGTCTGACCCATTGAAGAAGAATACTGATATCAAAACAAAACTAAAATATATTTGAAACAACTTAAACCATAAAAGCATTTTCCTCCTAAAATGGCATTAAAATATTCAATTAGCACTAAAAATAACACACACAAATAAAAATAAGATATATATTTTGGTCCTGCAAACAACAGTTGAAAGTATATTTACCTAGAGAACAAATATTTATCTATTCAAGTGTTTCATACAATTTTTAAGTACAGTTAATTTATTTGAAGTAAATACATTTACTTCGTTAGATATAGTTTAAAATGTTAAGTCTTTTTTTAATATTTTTTCTTGATTAAAGAAAGAAATTACAATGTATGAGTGATAATTTATGAATATCAACTTTAATGCCACACCAAAAGTAGTCAATAAATATTACACAGCTAGAAAATACTCAATTTTAATCTTTATTTAATCCAAATTTTTTCTTTTTACATGCCTTAAAATTAACTCAAATAGATCAACAAAAAGTCAATAGTCTGAGAAATTTTACACACCTTCATTCCTTAATGTTAATTTTTATGAATTTAACAAATTCTCAAAAGAAAAATTTTTATAAGACATACAGCAAGATATACCAAGTTATACATATATAGTATGAAAGTTATTTGCAAAGTAAATAACAAAGAAATATTTGCTATGACTATGAAATATTATGTATGAATAAAACATGGTAAAACAATAGAATGTTGTGTAAAATTTATGAAAAGTGGTCTTCACGGTCAGCTCCAACTCCCTCACTGTCTTCAATATTACTAAAATTCAAGAAATGTGATGGACGATGTAACTCATGATAAAATTCTTTAGGATTTGCAAGCTGTAAATCATATTTCATTGCAGCATCATGACGAACACCCATAAAATTATAATTCCACGATCCTTGTGCAGGCACCATAAAAAATCCTAAGAAACGATGAGTCAGTAACATCTGAACACGTTCATAATGTGAAGGCAGATATCCCTTAGGATTGTTACCCCGATCAGTATTTTGTCGACCCCAGTCATACCCACTTGGTGTTAACTTATAAGCTGTTAAAGAACACGAACCAGGAGTAAAACTGCATGTTATTACAATAGTTTTTTCACCATCCCAAGACGGATTATCATTCATGATATTTGCATGTGTGGTTACATCCTGTGGAGATAACTGAGGCAACTCATTTGGTTGAGTATGAATCCAACCAAGAGGTTCCATATCTTGAAGGTATTCATGGTTTGGTAATATATTTGGGAGGTGTACCATTTGATGTGTACCCCACTGGGGAGGCATAACAATACACCTGATTTCTTTGACTTGTGGTTGATCTGAAGGACTTACACCATATAAATATCCAGCAATTTGCGTTCGCAAATCAGATACAATAATGAACTTTTTCAAAATATTTTTTGGTAAAATATAGGTATAACCAGTCTCTTTAATATCATCTGATGAAACATATATATGATTAGTACGTAAATGTAAATTAGTAGCAGAAATGGCACGAACTCGCCATTCTGTTTTAGATGCAAAAGTATCTTTTTCATAATTACTAGTTGTGGATGTAATAATTTCATCACCATGCTTATTAATTGTCCTTGTAGTAGTTGCAGTAAGCTGGGTTTGTTCTTTAGTTTGCTTCTCAATCTCTGCAATTTGTTGTCTTTGAGCAGATGGTGCTGATATTTCCATACCAAGAATAATATCCCTGATTTCTGATTGAGTGAGGGAGGCGACATTAACATTATTTTTCTTTCCATAATCAGCAAGAATTAGATCTTTCAGTTGTACTTCAACTTTAATCCATTCCTCATCACTCAAAGTAGGCCATATGTGATGTAATTCAGTAACAGTTGTTTTGTCAGGTTTTAATATAACTTTGGTACGTTCATTATTAACATGAAGGGCTCTCAGAATTAGGATCAGACGTGAAAATGCTGTATATGAAGATATTGTTTTTAACCAATCATCATATAAATTGAAAAGAACCATCTGTGGTTCAGTAGCTTTCAGTATTAAATCACCAAATTTTTCAACTTTTAAACATGCTTGGAATGGTAACTGCAGCTCACTACCTTTTATGACAATATTAGGGAAATCTAGCAAGTGGACCTCCAAGGGATCTAACATGCCTTTTCTTGTAACAATGATTTGTTTTGGCTGTTCTTCAACAGGCAACGATCTGATAAGAGCAGCTACTTCTTCAGCAGTTTTCCATTTAGCTAATTGTCCAAGACGTTTTTGTCCAGCCCACACAGATGTATGAATAATTTTCAAAAAGAGCTGACCAGTACGAGGATTAAAGATAAAAATTGCTCCATTTATAGGCTTTGTAGTTAAGTTTCCTTCAAAAGTCTTATGAATTGTAACACGATATACGTTAGTATCATCAACAAACCAAATAATTTGGTTAGAAAATAATTCTCCATAGTTCTGTGAAGAAAGATAGGGCTCAGTAGGCTCAGAAGAATACAACTGTAAACCTTTGCGAATTCTTTCTCTAAGCACATATAAAGCAGGATTAGCTTTCATGATTTTTGCCATTGCCTGTTGAATCAATGGCTTAGCACCAGGAAACCAGTTTCCATACGCACTATGCAAATTATATGCTAAATCAATAGCAATAAGTACTCCTGTTGGAGATGGGTAAATACTCATATTATCTGTTGTATAATCAAGGAACTTAGCACGAGCATACCGTTCAATGTCGTGGGAATCATAATCACCCCATCTCAGTTGCACATCAATCCAGTATTTTTGAGTGCTAGTTACATCCATTGTATCTTTTGAATCGGCTAAAAGTGAAGGTCGAGAACAGCTCCATTTGTAAGCAGCAAATAACAAAATATCAGCACAAGAGCTGTTCATTTTATATGATTTTCTAGGATGAATAGTCTCTTTTTGAACTGTTTCTATCTCCAAGGCATCTAATTCCTGATCAAACACTTGACAAAGATCCATTACAATACTTTCATGAATTTTCTGCCATAAATGAGCCCTAAATATCTGAATAAGTGAAATTTTTAAGGTGGGAATTTTGCCATGCATAAAGATTCCTGTTAAATCTAACTGAACCTGAAAACCTACATACACATTTGCTCTATTAATTGTGGGAGACCACCAGAGAGTAAATCGTCGATTAGGAATCTGATTCAAACCAGATCGCTGAGCATTTGTGAGCTTTTTGTATTTCATTGATTCTTCAAATCCACTTGCTTTTTCCCAGAAAAGACCCTCCCATGTAGGAAAATAGGTTCCTTTAAATAATGTATGTTCTAATATACCTTCTACACCTCCTAGAGCTTGAATCATGTCAGTACGATAGTTGTTCAAATTCCATAATTTTCCATCATGACGTTGATGAGTCCACCAGAAAGGATTTTGTTTCAAAACTTGATACTGTTTGAAATCAGTTCTTACTCTCCAACCTTTATCATATGCAAGGGTATGCCTATCTTTCTGAAATAAAGTATTAATTCTAGGGATACCTCGATCCCAGCTGTCCTCTAGATCTTCTAATGTTAATCTCCTGTTTTGTGCTAATGCTTCTTGTCTCTTAAGAGCATATTCAGCCCACACTCTTTGAGAATCAATGAATTCACTTTCCCAAGGCTGAATATACCTGTATAAATTGGGAATAACTTGATCTTCATCATGGCTCATACCTGAACGAAAATGAGTTATACCAACATCTGTTTGTTTGGACCATCTAAGATCAGACTGTGGTATCAATACATGACCCATGGATAACATGCCAAGACCACCTAATTCTTTAGGTGTGTAAAACACAACAGGTGGAAATCTACTAGGCATTTTAGAATTCAAACCAATTTTGATACGAGTTTGTATCTTATTTTCACACTTTACAAGCAGATCTAACAGCTCTTGGGTATTGACAACTGCTTCTCTGAAGTATGTCATTAATCCAATCAAAGCAGTATTCCATTTATTCACAATCTTTGTGAATGTTGTAGAACCTGATGCCATCAAAATCTGACGAACCCTGTTGTGAAATCTTTGCATTGATTCATCATCAACACGGAGGAAACATTGAGCAGTTCTTTCCTTAGTTACTTCATTTTGTAAATTCCATACTCCATCTTTATGAGTAAACTCTTCATGGGTCATTCTGCATTTTGGTAAGATTCTACACTCAAAACCACTCATATTAAACAAAAGATTTGGATTATCTTTACTGTACACTGACACAAAACTACTTTCCCATTGGACAGTTGTAACTGAACGAGGCAGACGATTCTTAATATCCCAAAATACAGCACGTCCTAAATTAACATCATGTTTCATTAATCTCATTCTTGCATCTCGAGGCCAACACTTCTTATTATTATAGCCGACAATGTTTTCATTATTTGGATCAGGATGCTGTGTCAAGTATCGCTGAATCAAATCTCGGGCTTCTTCTGCAGAAAATCTAAAGAAGATATGCATACGTTCTATATAACGAGAGTATAAACGAATTGGATGGCTAGTTTCAATAGCAGTATCTTTGTATGTTAAAAAGTCATTTGGCATTTGAGGTGGTCCAGCCATTTCACTAGCTCTTTGTAAACCTAGAACTAGAAGGTCAAGTACAAGTCCATAATACTGGACAATGAAAGATGCAAACTGAAGCCCACGAATAATACCATATGAATTAGTATGATTCATATCTTTGTAATTTATGACAACATTACTTTTTGCTGTCATGTAATCAGCAATATTATGATCAACAATTAATCTCAATAACCTATTGAGAAGGGTCAAATCGATCTTTTCATACATTTTCTCATAGCGAGATTCTAACATTACACAACATTCACCTTCTGAAGTATCCCACACATCTTGTAAATTGTTAATGCCTTGACACCATTTGTAAACAAGTAAAGGAGGTGGTTCAGAATCAGCAGGTTTAATCCAAGGTGGGAATAAACGCCTTTTGTCAGCTTCATACCATAAATATTGGTCTAAATATGCATCTGTAATTTTCTCCAATGGTTCAACATCATACACAGGTATCAGATGGCTATATAAATCCATGAATTCAATTCCAACTTCTTTAAACTGACGGTGTGTTAAAAGATGACGTTTAATACGAGATAAAGCTTCATGAGGATTATCATAGGCTTGTTCTATCAGACCCAATTCTTCACGTTGTGATTGATTCAATCTGCTTTTAACACTATAAGCTTCTTTCAATCTTTCAAGAGCAAGTATGAGTAATTTTGTGTCATGTTTATAAGACAGAGGTGGAAAAGGAATTGGAGAAAATCTTCTACTCTCAAGCCAGTGTACAGTAGTAGTATAAATAGCAACTGCTTCTTCAGCACTAATATAAGGCCCATCTTTCAGATAATTGTGCTGACGCTCTTGTTCAGCTTTTAAATACAATCGAGTTAGTCTGCCAAGATTCTTTTTACAAACAGTTTTATCAACAGTAGCACCTCTACGAATACGCTCTCTGTTGTAATGGGCAGTATTGGTCCACCAGTCTGCTTTCATCTTTACATACCTCAAAATCATATTTTCAATAGGAGTAGGTAAACCAGGTACTTTCCATGGAATATTGGCTTTCCAACATCTCCAAGCCTCACTTAGATGTTGCAATATTGTTCTGGCCTTGTTTTGTTTCATACCTTCTGGCATCATATCTAAAATGTCATGCATGACAGATGCTCGCAACTCTAAGTCAAAATGACTTTCAACTCTCTGTTTAGTAACAGTTTTAGCAACACCTTTTGAATGCCTTCCTTCAAACTGACGAGATAGTAAATTACCAAGCCACCTTTCTAATAATGGAGTTACACCTCTCATAAAAAATAGCCATACTCTCCATCCAGGAGCCCAAAAGCCACAACCTGGTCCTTTCCCAATTGGCCCAGTATTAAATCTATAATATATCAGATGCTTCAAATCTTTACACATACGAATTTGCCTCATTAGCTTATATTTATACCGGTACATACCTGTTAACTGACCTACATGAGCAAATATATATTGTAAACCATCAGCAAGTTGGAATGCATCAACATTATTTAATCTATACTGCACATGGCTATCAACAACAAGTTTTGTCAGTCTTAAAATTTCTCTACATAAATGAAAAGCATTTCCGAAACGTGACTTCTTACGCTCTTTAGTTGTCAATGTCTTTACAGGTTTTAAATTAAAGTTGTAATCCAGATGCAAATAATTCAAGTTTTTACGATGAATAAGTAAATTCAACATATTGTACCCCTGACGGCAAACATGTAGTCCAACTTCAACCCAATCCAATGTAGTAGTTTGAAAAAACTTTGTTGATTTGAAAGATCTAAACAGATAACGTTTCTTTTGTGGTTTAGGAGGTCTATGTTTTAGTGCATTAAGAACATAATACTTCAAAAGCTTTTGATAAGAAACACGAACTTTAACAGGCATGCCTGGAGGACAGTGTTCTCTATACCATGATTTAACAAGTGGTACATCAATTGCTCTTCTTGTTCTTCCTGATCGTAAATTAAATGGTCTTGGTGCCCATAGAAGAGCAATCCCATTAGCAGTATTATCAGTATATAATGGACAGTCTTGTAAAAATGGCTGTACATATTCAGGCAATTCAAAATCTTCATCATCATCTGGTAATGGCTCTGCTCCTTTTACAGAATGCCTATGTGATATTGGATTGATAAGGGGGTCAAAATAAAAAGCAGGTAAATCAGGATCTTCAGTTTTGATAAATACTACATTAGGTGTATGGTACCAAGATAAATGCACATAGTGAGGAAGATTGTTATATAAATATGGAAAAGCAATTCTGTATTCAGTGCGAATAGGTTGACGTATTATGATTTTATTAATGTCATTGAATTCATTCCAATCTTCATCAGCTGGATTAGCATCTTTAATTAAAGGCTCAAACTTAGGACCACCTGGTATAGACATATTTAATGCTTTTGCAGTAAAAAAAGACTTTAAATCAAAGAGATAAAAATAATTGTCATCAACTAAGTCAGTTAATAACTGATTTGCCAATCTGTACAATGTAGCTAACTGAGGTAACGCAAGATTCCATTTGCGATAAGTAGATCCATTAACATGTTTAGTGTCTAATAGGGGTTTGTGATCATATAACCATTTGCACACTTCAGAATCTTCTTCTTGATCTAATTCCATTTGAATGGCTTCCAGCGGTTCTACGTCTAAAATGTTATCAGCATAATCAAGAGGAGGCTCTTCATCATCAAAAGGAGGAAACCTCATTCTTTTAAAATGTCGTCTGTCTCTTTTTTCTCTTCTCATCATAATCCACATAGTACCCCATTGGGCAATATACACTGGCTCTATAACCCATGGAATCTCATTGACAAAAGTGATTGCTCCTGTTATATGATAAAGAACTTTGACATCTCTGATTTGTTCCCATGGCATTGGCATGTTTTCCATTAACTTCAATACAGCATGAGGCATATACTTCAAGGCTCCAAGGTACACTCTTTTATCGTGTCTGTATTTTCGGCTGCTCATATCACCATGATCACGGATAATTTTCCTTATGTGTTCAGGTGGCATTTCTTCTTTCTGGGCATCAACAAAACCAAATTTACGTTTTTCAGCATACCTTTTACTTTGAAGTTGTTGCCATTTTCGAGCCTTCTCTTGGAGCTTTTCTTCGGATAATACTTCAGGTTGCTTCATAACTTGTTGTTGTTGAAGTTGTTGATGCTGCATTTGTGCTTGCGCGTGAGCCAGTTGAGCCGCAGCAAAGGCTTGCTGTTGGGCCAGCATGCCCATAACATACGGATGGCCGATCATTTTGGAGGAAAGGTGATTACACCCTTCGTAATAACACTTCTAATACTCAGTTCTATCAAAATAAAACATTTGCGAAATTCCACAAAATAATATCCCAACGCTGGCGGGACTCGGCAACACAAGGAACATTAATGTTGCCAATTCACAGATAAAAAGTATTAACAGTTATAGACAATTACAGTGAACACCAAGGTATGAAATGATTCTAACCTAATTAAAAAAAATGTTTTTATAAGAACTATGCAATTTAAAAAGACATTTATTTAAATTAGGTTATTTTACTGCTTTTGATTATATATAGAAAATGTATATAAATATTTGGGCTTCAGATCTTAGTTATGACTTGTAGAAAAAGTTGGTACTGTATGAACCAATCACGAATGAATTTTTCAGAACGTCGCGTGTGATTGGGTATACTAGTACTTACACATTTCCTGCTTGTAGAAAATAGAAGCACAATGTTTTTTTTTTATGTGTGTGAATGATTTGTGTTCCGTGTATTCATAATTTGTTGTAGGTTTTTCCAGTTTATATTTGTATCTAACTATGGAAAAAGGTCAAAGTGAAGTGACAAATAAAATCAGGTCATCAATTAAGAAAAAGCTTGCCGAGATTAGTGATTTTGTTGATGATGAATTACCAGAATATATCATGATTCTGATTGCAAATCAGAGAAGTAAGACTCAAATAGAGAAAGATTTATCTCTCTTTCTTAGGAATGATACAGTGAATTTTACCAACTGGCTATGGGATTTACTTAATAGTTTAAAGAGTGGTTCAAAGAGTAATAGTACTCTCACGAACAGCGAATCGAATGTTTCAAAGAAAGAGGCTGAAATAGATGAAGATGCTGTCGTTCTTGATTTCGATCCCGATGAACGTGAAACTGACTTCTTAAGTCATGAAGATACTAATGACAGTTTTAAAAGTAAATCTTCAATTCCATCAACAAATGTATTGGAAACTGAATTAGCTTGTGGAACTACTACTTCCAAAACACTCAGTTACAAACTTATGGAAAAAGAAAAGACTACATCTCGGTCACCAGTAAAAGTACGCAAAAATAATGTCAGTCATTATTCAAAAGAAACATTATCATCTGCTGTTATACCTGTGAGAAAGAAAGTATCTACTTCTACAGATGAGTACGATCCTGCTAAACCTGAATATGAACGATCATCATATACCACTAGTTCAAGAAAATATGCAGGACCAGCTGCTCTCCAAGCAAATAAATTACTCCTTAAAGCTGTAGATGATGCAACGAAATCCGTTCTGGATGGTAAAAGTATTGAAGATAACTATAGACCAACCCCTATAAAAGTATTATCTTCTAAACAAATCCGAACAAATCCTTTGGGACAAGAGGACAATTTACAAAAGAAAAGTAATTTATTTCAAGATATTTCAGTTGCACCTCAAACTAAGTTAACTTCAGATTTATCGGCAAAATTTCAACTAATAAATTCTGAATATCAGTCAGATATCCTTTTTGAAAATGATTACATGAATGACCCAGTTTCTACTCATAGAAATCGTACCATTTGTTTGAAAGAGGTGCCTCTTATTTCACAAAGTCTTGATGTTGAAAGAGAGGAATATACTGAACCATTTACCTTTGAAGAAGAGTTAGAAATACGTCCCAAATCACCACATTTCATTGTCACATTAGATGGCATAAACAGCTTCTCTTTAAAGAGAAAACTGGAGGATGATTGTGATGAGAACATGGTTGTAGATGATAATGAAACAGTTTTTAGTGATGAAGTTGTAACTTCTCCTGATAAGAAATTAAAACTTAATGAAAGATGTAAATATTGGCCTGCTTGTAAAAATAGTGATAGTTGTGTATATCATCATCCAACTATACCTTGTAAATGTTTTCCTGACTGCAAATTTGGAGATAAATGTTTATATATTCATCCAAATTGTAAATTTGATGCATTGTGTAGCAGAAAAGACTGTCCTTTTACTCATGCTAGTAAGCGTAAGTTGCCATTGATTGCTGTTCCAGTAAAAATGATTCCCGTGAAAAGTCGAAAAATAAAGCCTATTTGTAAATTTTACCCAAAATGCACTTCTAAGCACTGCCAATTTATGCATCCCAAACTATGTCGTTATGGAACTGATTGCAGATTGCCTGCATGTTTGTTTAGCCATTTCCCTGTACCTTCTCGTAGTCAGCTGAAGTGGCAAGCAACTATTTCATAACTATTCAACTAATTTGTATATATTCACAATGTATGTAACATCATTCATTATAAAAAGTGAGGAATAAATCATATTTAACCCCCTTCTATTAATTATTTTTCTGCATTTGCAGTCTGAAATCCAAATTGCCTATGCACTGTAGTTTTTTTAACATCTGCTTTGTTTTGATGTACTTATTTTGTTTTACCTTGTTAAGTATTTTAAATGTTTATAAAATAGTACAAAGATACCTTAAAAATGAGTAGAATGTACAAATATCATATATCTATTTAATTTTTTAAAGACTGTGTTGGAAAAGGAATTTTTACTTATGGATTTATTTTAATTTTCTAATTGAAATCCCTAAAGTTACAAATGTTAATAGTTTATGAAAATGCAGTTTTTGTTATTGGGCATAAAAAAATGAATTTCTTGAATTTTGGTAAATATTACAGTATTTTAATATGTAGCAGCAGAATACATTTTCATGTTTAAATGCATTTATGTGAAAATTTAATTCATTATTTTAATAAGATCTTAATTTAAGATAACTAAAATAAAGATTTTTTTTTAAATTAGTTTGAAATGTTATTTACCTTTAAATTGCTATATTTATTTTTTTCATTTTATCTTAATTGCTTTTATATTGCTTTATTTGACTTATTTTTGTGTTGTACTTAAAAAAGGTGATAAACAAGAGGAAAATAAAATTATTGCATAAGTATTTAGAATATAGAAATATTGATTTTAGTGTATAATGTCACTGATTAATTCCTGCATGGAATTAGACAAAATTTCTTGTTCTAAAAACTAAAGAAATCCATTAATAAAATTCAAATAACCGAATTGGGGGAGGGGGGAAAGCATTTAAAAACTATTATGTATTTAATAGTTTTTATGAAGTAATAAAAATTAAATGTCCAGTATACTTAATTTCAAAATTAGAGCTTTTATTTTAAAGCATTTCTCTAAAAGCTCTGTATTTTTCTAAACCTTTCTCTTTATTAAATATTTTTTCCTTATTTTTTAAAATTTTAATAATAGATTTAAGATTATCTAAGCAGTTTGTACCTAGTAAATGAAGAATGGTAAAAACCAGTGATAACAAAGTATTTTGTTTAGAAAAAATTATGTTTCTTAAGCTCTTAATCTATGTCATAATCTGTATTTGGTTATTGAGTAAGTAAAATAAAAAAAATATAGATTTTAAAATCTGAGAAAAATTATCCTTAATTTAGATGCAATACACAAAATATATGAAAAAATATTTTTGTAAAATGTGAAGTTAATTAGAATGAACTAATTTGTTCTTAATTTCTTATATATAAAATATATAGAGAGGATTTGACTATAGATGTGGGTACCCCCTACCAAATTGGTGATAAAGTAGAAAGTATGGCAATCTTGACTATTTGCTCCTCTCCTCGCCATGTCATTTTTTTATGTTCATTTTAGAGCCAGCTTTCCTTATGCAACCATTACATATGAAATGTGTAATGGTTACATAAACCTCCTTTGGTTAATAAAATTTAAGTAATATAAATCTTAAATAAAATATAGAATTAAACATGTACTTACATTGTAATATGCTTAACTATTTACCTAAGTTTATTTTATGTATTAAGTAATTCAAAATTTATTTTGAAATTAAAATTTATAATTTTATAATGGTGAAAAAATATGCATTTGGTTTTTTTTTTTTTTTTTTAAATATTTAAAGTGATATTTTATGTTTTTCATGTGAGAACTCTCTTGTGTGAATTTTTTTTTATGACCGAGGATGGAGTTCAGCATTGTTTTCTATAGATAGTGCATTTTAGTTTATTTTACCTTTTGAAACAATGAAAAATTGTATGAAATTGAAAATAAACCTTATATATTAATTTTAGCACATTTATGGGGGGCAAAGCATCCCTTTGTTAAAAAAAATGCTCATTATAGATTGAAAATAAATCTTAGAAAGTACTAACCTTTTAACTTTCTTTGAAAATTTCAACTAAATCTGTGGGATAGTCTTTTTTGTTGTTTATTAATTACTGGTTTTATATTTTATAAAATGAAATTTTTAATTGTTTTCCTAAAAATCAAGAATTATTTTAACAATCTAAAAAAATGAAATATTACAATTTTTTATTGTTTCAAAATTAATTCACCATAAAAACATTAAGTATTCACAAAAAGTATGAACTAACAAAATTTGTAATAGCTATGTGATTGCTGCTGAAAGTATGCTCCACCTCTTAATGTCAGCCTTCCAGTTATTTCACACGAAAGGGTAGGCACCATTTCAAAATTGCCAAAATAGGAGGGGTTAGCTAATTCTTCAGGAGTACCATACAGAGAAATTGTAAATTTCTGATCTGAAATTTTTGTTAAATATAAACATTTTGAAACAATTTATGTGTGTGAGCATAACTTAAAAATGTATCAAGCTAGATGAAGGAAATTTTTAAGCAACATTCTTCTAATGAATGTGAAAATACCTTTTAAATTTTTATTTGTTTTAATAGTTTTCCATTTCAACACTTTTAAAAAAATATTTCAATTAATCATTTCTGGTGAAAAAATTTCATGAAGCATTTTGCCATACTTAACTTTGCACAAATAAGCCACAATATTTAGTTCTTTATAAAGTATTTTTTTATTTTATATAAATTATTTCACATTTTTGTTTACATATCAAAATAAAAGATCGATTTGTATAGAAGGAAATATAATGTTGTATCTTTTTTCTGTGTAAACTATGAGCCAATTAAACATATAGGTGTTTGTGCTTCAAGGAAATCCCAGAGTTCTAGGAATTTTATACTAACCATTTCAGGATTTCATGAGCAATAGAACTACAAATTGTTTCCACTTACTCACTCCTGTTTACCTTGAAAGCAATTCAAAGAATTGCAGCACTTTCTCAATGGTTCTCTTCTAATTACACAACTGATGTTGTCTACTAGATAAACTCTGAATTTTAAAATAATAAGTTGAAGCATGGTAAGCTCCATTGCAGGAGGAACTGAAAAAATAAGGGTCATTTACATTTTGGGGGTATAGAAATACAGAAAGTTATGTCGTCTGTGAAACAGTAGTTAAAGGTTTAAAAAGACATAATTTTCATGAAACATGCACAGACGTGCAGGCAATGTTCAAAAGAGAGCATACCTGCAATATTAGTTAACAAAAGAAATTGAATGCTCTTTAATCCTTACGTGGGTCATTTATTTCTCACTCCACATTTCCAAACTTTCAAAACAGAGCTCTAGTTTTATTCAATCGATTAAACAATTGATGACAGTGCAAAACTGAAGCGGGAATCAGTCTTCCCATCATTTCAATAACAAGACCAATATATTAGAATGGGTTTTGCACTTCCCACAGGTGTATTTTGTAAGATCGTGTAGGTGGGAAGTAATCTTCCCATGGCCCACAAAAGGGTTAATTTATTGTGGCTCTTCTATACTCTCATAATTTAAGAAAATTTGCTTTTATTTTGTTTCCAGGGTAAAATTTAAATGTGTTTAACATATTTTCATATCTTTAAAAGCCCCCTTTTTTAAAAATAGAAGTTATTTAATTCCCTCTCTATGTAAAACATTGTTTGCTAATATTTGTTTTAGAATCCTTCTTGGCAGTCTGTAAAATTATTCTTCAGGAATATTTTTGGTCTGATAAATAGTTCCAGAAATATAAAATTGATATTTCATGAGTTTTCAGTCTCTAGTTTCTGCATATTGGGTCGTTTTATTATCTACGAAAAAAAAAAGATATTGTTACTTAGAGTTTTGGGACTACAGTAATGATGAATTGCTTTAAATTGTTAGAGATTGAAAACTTAAGTTATCGTATTGCTCATAGAAGCACAATTAGAATTTCTGTCTGGAAGGAGGTAGTATCAAAGCTCTTATTTTTAGGTATGAACTCTCTAACATGAAGAATTTAAAGATTTTTGTACCCAAAGTTAGAAAAGAGAATTTAATATTTAATTACCTTGCATTACAAGTTGCTCTGCAATGTTAAACCACTGCAGTATTTATATTTTTTTCTTTACTTTAAGGTCTATACATTAAATTTGCATTTAAAATATCTTAAAAGTGAAACACTGTATAGACACAGTAGTTAAGACATTGATTAATTTTCCTGTTTAGTTTTAAGAGCAAAAATCTTACAGGTTTCATATTTGTTTCATATTCCAAACAAAGTAATCAGTTTTCCCTCTTTTAAAAATTAACTTTTAGAAATATAAAATTTCTATTGTGTATTTTGGTGACAGTACATTTAAAAAGAAGGGAAAATCTTAACTCCCAGGGCTTAATTCCCAGTGACTGTGTCACTGGCATATATGAATGGACAAGCTTTTTTTTGCTTATCTTTAATTCCAGGGTTTTCTCTTTTTCTATGTTGCTGGTCTGTACCAGGTATTCTCAAAGAATAAATATACAAAATGTTTTTTTTTAAAGGTTTCTAATTTTCTATTCTTTTATTCTGCTTAGAGACAAACATTGGCATATTTGCTTGGATGTTAACCCATTAACGCCCAAATTATTTTTGGCGACGCATGCTTTGTCTTGCCCCCTGTGCAGTGTGGAATGGGTAGAGCACCTAAAAGCTAGTTTCCTACACTACGTTTAGCGATCTAAAAATAGATCACTGGGTGCTAATGGGTTAAGTTGATTTTCAATTAGCAGTTGCAAATTATTCTGAGAAAAATCTAGCTGATGGGATGACAGACTCTCTCTTTATTTATTAAAATCATCAACAAATTGTTTAAAAGGACATGTCAATTTCTCTTGAGTTATATATTACGATTCTACTCCCTATGGAAATGATTGTTCCTGTACATATGAACCTGAAGAAGGCCCTGTATTCATTTAAATAAAAATAATATTCAAACCAATGTAAAAAAAAAAAAATACTGCCAAAAGTTAATTTTGCAGAATACAGCAATTTAAATTTTCCTCTCATTTTCAGAGATCTTTGCTAATGTCCTATAATCATGTGTCCTTGACAATGTGTTGACCAAGGGTCTTATGACTGTTGGGCTCTTTATATATATATATATATATATATATATATATATATATATATATATATATATATGTATATATATATAGTGCCAGGGCTAGTACGTGTGCACTATAGACATACACACAGGCAGCTAATAAAATATCTACTTGGTATATACATAGAGAGGGGGTAGCCAAATACTATTTTCCACGCTGGCACCGAACAGCCCACAACTGCCCCGTATGTATATGTTGTAGTGTTTGGATTCTAATTCTGTTTTAAAGCATTGTGTTGAAATTCTAAATAGATGGTGTTGCTTTTGACCATTTCAATATATATTGAAAGAAGCGAATAGTCTGTGTAGAGATTTGAGAGAGTACACATCAGCTGCACAGGCCAGTCTTAGTTGAATAGCTGAATAAAATTTTGTTCTTTGTTATGTTTTAAAGATGTTTAAACATTTGAATTCATATAAACCATTTATGACATATATGTGGGCATGATGTCTTTGGCCCTACTAAAAAAAAAAAAAGACATAGTACAGTACTAGTTTTGTACAACTGTGGGTGGTTTGGATAGAGGAGAATAAATTTCACAGTATAAGAAAAATAAATTTCAACTGTAACTAATTTGAAATAATGCTATAAAGTATTTTTTATGTTTTGGAATGTTCTGCTTCATATAATACATTTTTGTTCTAAATAAATAGTTTTATATTTATTGCCTACGTTTCTAATAAGACAACTGGATAAATATTTAAAAATTATTTTTTTATTGCTCCAGTTAATTTTATCATAAATTGTTTCAAGGGAATTGGCTATTGTCAATAAATAAATAGCTTATTACAAGTAGAACATAGCAAATATTTTTCAGAAAAAGTATTTATAGCCAATATACTACAATTACTTGTATAAATGCATACTTAGAAAAAGTCAAGATCAAAGATGCACAGTAATAACTTTTATTGCTTAAATGAATCCCACAATATATGCAAAACTCAAGGCAGTTTTCAAGGAAAAAAAATCTTCCTTATTAAAAGTATTGCTGCTTTTTTATTTCTTTCTCACTGCAATTCTATTACATCACAGTGCTAGAAATGTTAATTACTACCCCAAATTTCTATCTTTAAGAATGGTTCTTATTTTCCTTTGCATACTAAACTACTTGCAACAAATACTGTCATGTAAAATAGTATCATGTTTGATTTCCCTCCTGCCTGAAGGGATAAAGCAGGGATGGGTAAACAGTGGTCCGTGGGCCAAATCTGGCCCGACGGAAGGTTTTATCCAGCCTGCAGGTAGAATTTTAAGTTGTCGGTCGTAGGCAAATTAAAAGAAATATATTTATACATTATATATCCATCCCCTTTTCCACTTTGATTAAATATTATATCCCAAATTTATTATCTCATGTCCAGAAAATCAGCGGTATATTTGCTTCTTATATCTGAAAAAGTGTTTTTAACTTTGAGCCTTAGAAAGAAGATGTTATAAGAATTGATGGAAATATCCCACATCATAATTCCATTTAATAAGAGTAGAGAAGTATTGAATCTATTTTGTTTTTTAGGCTATTAACCATCTGTTTCAAAAACATAATCTCTCAATATCTATTACTGACAGCTACCATAGATTTCATTTGGGTTGTACAATGAAGTACTATGTTGTGCAAAAATCCACTTGGTTTACCCATTTGACAACCTATGAGCCCTGGGTCAATTAATTTAAAAATTTCAAGCAAACTCACTTCCCTGCTGAAAATTAGGCAAAATGAAATTACATTATGGGGTTTCATTTAAGAATGAATAGGAGCAGCATAGCTATCAAAAATTCAGTTGTTGTTATTTGTCTTGAAGTAACTCACCTGATTTTACTCAAATTCAGCATTAGGAGAGACATTCATATCAAACAGAATGTTATTTATAAACATTTGTTTTTATAGTAATTGAAATCATAATTTTTATATTTTCTCTCTTATGTCTATGTTGTTTTTAATAACTGTTACAAAATTAAAATACCACGACCTGAAACATCTTAATCACTAACATTTTCTCTGACTTTGACAAACTGCCAAAAATGCTTGTTGATACCTGTGTTACTTAAATATTTATAATATATGCATTTTTTTATTTTACGGGGATAATTTAGAGTTCAGGTTACTACTTAGCTAACAATACCCATCATTTAGCTTATTAAATTAATATGTTATTGAAATCAACCCTCCTAAAATCATAAACCTAAGACTATTTTAAATAAGTAATTCTATTTATTATTATTAGAGCTATTTGTGAGATATATGTTACAGCCACGTGGCCGGCTTTATCTCAACATACGTAACCAGAGAGGAAGAAGCACAAGACGAAAAATGCTATACTCTAGCATGATAAAATAAACTTAGGGCCGATCCCACCAAAGTCGTTTAACGCTAAGCGCGATTAATCTCTGTTTAAACGGAGAATAGCGTTCCCCCATTAGTTGGCGCCAGGGTTAATCGTGGTTAATTGTAGTTAGTCGTTAAACGACTTTGGTGGGATCGGTCTTTAGATATCAGATATTAAAACCAAACGGCGACAAACCCCACACGGAAAACATTCAACGAAGATAATACGAAAGAAGGAAAGACCCGTCATGCAAACAACCAAACGGGGGCAAAAGCGGAACACAAAACAAACTACCCCCACCCAAGGGAGCGAAACGTAAAACACACCAGAGCAACCAGCCCATGCCACGAACTTGTGGCTGAATTGATTACACAGTTATACGAAGGATTACCACATATGTTGAGTGAGCTTAAGATACGACCCTTCGCCTGGAACTTGACACAGTAAAGTAAAATATTATCTGGAGTATCATTTTCCGTGCAATGATCTCACAAGGGGGAATGAGCCCTATTCAACTTGTACCGTATGTATTTGCATTGAATTGTTTTAGTACACCACCGAGCCACCAAGACATGAATCTGGCAGTGGAATATCCATTTACGGGGCATTTGATTAAGGATATCAATCGTTCCATATCTCTGGTGGTAGATGCTCCTGTCCCATTCATGCTCACTCGCTGTGTACGTATCATTTTTAATCCAGCCTGCCTGATAGAGTCTTCTGGGATCACCACATTAAGATGTTAAGTACTAAAAGGGCCTTGTTTGCATAACTCATCAGCCTTCTCATTTGGATGAATACCTCTAAGTTCATGGGTCCAGACCAATCTAATAGATTTGATTTTCCCAATTACTTGGTTAATTTTACTTTGCAGCAGAAGGATGACAGCAGGGGACTTAGGGTGAGCAGATTGAAGAGCCAAGAGAACGGAAAGACTATCAGATATAATTAAGAAATGATCATTCTGCTGGCAGAATGTGCCAAGAGCCAGAATTATGGCAAGGTCCTCCGCGGTAAAGATCGAATTTATCTGGTGTGTCAGCATGGCTCTGCCAGAGTTAAATGAGTGATTGTAGGCCTTAATGGCCACTTTATCCTCATCCTTGAAGGCATCAGTAGCAATTAAAATGCACTTAGTTTGAAAATTATTGATAAACCCCATCCATAAGACCATGACAGGTGCATTTGAGAGATTTTTGTTTTGAAAAGCAAGGCCCTCGGTAATAATCTCCATTTGAATACAACAAAGGTTCCTGCCTGGGTCCAAGAAGTAGGTTGACCTCAGGTGATACACTTCCAGGGCCTCGTTCTTATCTTGCAGAACTTTTGGGTTATTGGGTTAAGGTGCTCTTCTGGAAGTTATCATATAACAGAGATTTTGTACGTAGCGCCAGTTGTTTGAGGAAAAGCATTTAGTGAGATAGCGAATACGGCACATGATGCTATTTTGGTGAGCTTCAGCCAGTAGCACAGGAATAGGCGTCCTTTGGGGAACACCAGTGGCTAGACGGAGGCCAGTGGAGTAGAGGGTTTCCATGGTGTTTTGCATCTTTCTTCGAAGTCTGGGTATACATGAAGTCACAGTAGTCAAAAACACTACGTATCACAGCATTAATGATTGGAATAAGGTTCCGACTCGTAGCTCCACGCGTTTTATAAACCAAACCTTTAGCATATTTAATCGACGGTGAGTTTTCTCTCGCAGATGATGCATCTGAGACGCCAGAGACATTAAAGGTCAGAAAACAGTCCCATACCTTGATACTCTTACTCCACGGGATAGTGTAACAGCAATACGACACTCAGGGCAAGGAAATCTGCCCCTAGAAAAATTAACGGCAGCGCTCTTCGTGGGTGAGATAGAAAGCCTCCAATAATCGCACCACTTCAGGATGTTATCAAGATCGGTTTGTAAATCCTTGCACGCCATTTTGGGGTTATCTCCAATAGCATTCACTAGAATGTCATCAGCGTACGTCAAAATAGTAACCCGGGCTGGCGTCGTTTCAAAGATATCCTGCATGTATACGGGAAGCAGAAACGGGGACAGCACGCTACCCTGGGGGATGCCAGTTTTAACTTTGGGAGGGGAAGTGATGTGATTACTCCAATTCACTGTAATCTCCCTATCATATAACCAATTTGTAATCCATAATAGTGTATTCCCTCCAATACCAATAGATGCCAATTTGTAGATCAACCCATCAATCCAAATGGAATCATAAGCTTTCTCATTGTCTAAGTTTGCAAGAAGAAAATATTTCCTGTTCAAACGAACAAGATATCGAGATACAGCTTGGCCAGAACAGTTCGACAATCCCTATTAGGAAGAAAGCCTCAGAGACCAGGAGGAAAAACATTGTTGCTAGTATCTCAGAGAGTGAGACGGTGGAGTATAATGCGTTCAAAGATTTTACACCAAGCCGAAATAAGGGCAATCGGCCTGTAAGAGCTAATCAGTGTACTGGGTATCTTAGGCTTCAGAATAGGGAGGATAATGGCAGAGCGCCAATGAGGCGGTATATAGGCTTTTCTAAGGAAATCATTAAATAGGCAAACAATTTTGCACAGATTGTCATCATCAATGTGTTTAACAAGCTTTAAGGAGATGCTGTCTTCCCGGAGCAGTAGATTTTGCAGCTTTGATGGCCCTCTTGAACTCAAAAGTATCAATAGCATCGTCTAATTCTGTAGCCATATTAGTTAAGGCGTACAGAAGGGGAGGAGGGTTTGCCGTGGGGTAGAACCTGTCAGCATCCAAATTGAGTTGCCAAACGCAAGTTTCGACAATTGTGGACACAACTTTATGGCTACAAGTGTTCCAGTCAGCATCCGGCCCTAAGATTCAAAAGGAAAATTACTTCTTTCAATGTCGCCATTTATTCCCTATACATATTAAAATTATCCAAGTAACTGCCGATTACTGCACATCTCCTGTACCAAAGTCTGATGGGAACGGGGAGCAAAATTTTATTATATAAAACAGTTCCCATGCCAATATTCTTTTAAGCTGCCTGGGTCTGAGGCCGGCATCAACTCACAGATCCAGGGGCTACAAATTATACAAAAGAAAACCCTAAGTAGTATTAGGAAATGTAATAGATATATGTCTAATATTATGCTGCTCCGAGACCTGGGGGTTGATCTGATTAGGAGCTGCACCAATAGCCCCTCTAATAACTTCTATATTAATATTGCAAACACTGACAAGGAAGAAATCTTTAATCTCTCTGACTGTGATCCGAGGGAGCACTTTACGCACCCTAGGGCAACCATATTGATCCCTACGACATACGGCATGGGAGATAAAATTTGCTACCCCAATCCTTGTTAGAAGTAGGGCAGTATCCTATATATATAATTAGAATAAATAAATAAATAAAGCCTGCAAAACATATATCCACCCTAAATTTGTATGAATTTATTTATTCCTTTTTCCTATATTTATATCGTAACGTCGGCCATATTAGTTTAAGGCTTCTTACATTACTATTTGTATACTGGGGGATAATATGCTTTTCGGCTCAAGGTGCCCCAAAATCGGTCATACCAATACCAATAATCGTAGATCGTTAAAGAGAAAAATTGAGAGGATTAACGGGGGAGGTACTGAAGGTAGAATAAAAAAAGTCGAGCTGGGGTCCCCTAAGGGAATATAATCAGTTTGGTTTGGCTGCAGAGGTTAGCCTCAGTGGTAATATATTCTGGTTTATGCTAACCACTTTGCCGAGTCACTCATCACTGAATAATCATGACACGTGCATGAGCTTGAGCTGTATCGTATACTCGTTCTAATTGTTAGTTTTTCTTAATACTTCATATTAAATAATGGAGGGTGAAGTGAATGTGGTTAGCAGAGATTCAAGTTGCACATTTTGTAACAAAGTCTTTACTTGCTCCTTTAACAACTCATTAAAATGTCATTGAATATAATAATTTAGAATCTTATATTTTTATCTCAAAGAATATTCATAATCTTAATTTTTTTATGCTTCCCAAAAGTATAGAACATTATTAAATAATTATTTCACTTTTTAAATTAAGTATTAAAATTACATTGCATTTAAGGATAAATATTCTTCTCAAGTTTTATTCTTCATTAAAAGCAGTTAAAAATGAATTGTGTGTCAATACATTTTTGAAGATCATGAAAGAATTTACTGTCTCTTTTAATCTGGAGGACTTTCAACATCAAATTAAATTTACTAAGAATTATTCAATATTGCTTTTGGGAGTAATAGTAAAATTTAAGATCATGAATATTCTTTGATAGAAAAAATGTAAGTTTCTAAATTATTATATTGAATGACATTTTTCCAGAACAATCTTTTTATCTTTTAAATCAGGCTATTTACTGCCCTTTATGGACAGTATGAGGTATAAAGTTTATAATGGCAAAAAATAATTTTAAAAACTTAAAATAAAAAACTAAAAAAGATAATAATAAAACTGACAAATAAAAATAAAAAAAGGAAAATTAATTTTAAGAATTACAAACATGTAAATAAAATATTAGAAAGAATGCAAAAACTGCCCAAGCTCATTTCATGGCAAAAAAGTAATTTTAAAAACTTAAAACAAGAAAAACTATCAAAAATGATAATAAAAATTTACAATTCAAGTAGCAAAAAATAACAAGGAAAAAATAGAAAATTGACTTAAAATATAATCAAAAACGTAAATAAAATTATGCAAAAACTGCCGAAGAGATCTTGGGCAGTTTTTACAATTGAATAGTTTTAGTTTATATATTAGTGAATAGATGGCGACAGTAAACCAAATTTGGAGATGTCCTGATACACTATTGAAAACAAACCTGAAGCCCTTTTCCCCTTAGGGAAAATATACATGTTTTTCCCCATACCAAGAATCGGCAAATGTAAACAATCAAAATTTGCTTATCATGTGCATTTGTTGATAAATTGTAAGGGTTTATTGGAGTGATTTTAAAGGGCATCTCTGAAGTGTTTTTTACTGTTATATAATTCGAAAAATATTTTCTGAAAGTTTTATG
>CM063510.1:68078364-68135864 GCA_032207245.1 Pardosa pseudoannulata
TGTTTTTATTTCAAAATTTTATGGTTTTGTTTAAAAGAATAAAAAATCCTTCATTATATTATGTTTATCAATATGATACTAGAAATGATTTTTAGAAATGCCAGTTAGGAAATAATTTTTTTTAATAATAGTTTATGAAATTTTTTACTGAATTTTTCTGTATAATTGTTTTATTCAGTTTATATCGTTAAAAATAGTAAGGGATTGATTAAAATTATTTATTATGAAGTTTTATTGTTAATCTCTATCTGAAAAGTACAATATAACAATGTTATAGCAAATCCAGCATGTAATAAGATTTTAGATATAACAGACAAAAATTTTAGTCTTTTTTTTTTCTATTGTATTTAATGCTAATTTACCTTTTTACAGATAGTCTCTGAAATCTGAGAAATAAGGCATAATGAACTTTTAGTTTTTAGTCTTCCTCTAAATTTTTTCAGTTTATTTATTTTTAATCTTTTCTGAATTTGTAAAAATAGTATTTTATCTCTAATTTTATAAGAAAATGTTTGCCTGACTGTAAAATGTGATGTAAGCAGTCTCTTATAAAATTAGTCTCTTTATTCAACTGTTGAAACATCATCTTTCCCTTTTATGATGACTCTTCTCTAAGGGTTTTTCTGCCGACATGTGAGTCATTTTCCCTTATTCTGGATCACAGCTATGTAGAAGACTGACTAGGACATTCTTAAAATTTTCTCATGATCAGCACTAGGTCAGCAGAAGATGACTGATTATTTTCTATAAAAACAGTGAACATGAGTTAAAATAAATTACTTTTTAATTAATGCTATTTAGTTATTTATAAAAAGGAGAACTAATGAATCTCTATAAGACTTTTATCACATTGATAATTACAAGTACAGTACCAGGAAATAAGTAATATCTGCAATAAGTCAAACAAAAATTTCTTCTTTATTCAGGCTTGCAATTCCGTCACTTTTCTCACCTTTAGTCACTTTTTGTACAATTGATCACTTTTAGTCACTTTTTTAAGTAAACAGTCACTTTTTTCATGGTGTATCACAGCAAAAGTCTTGTTGAAAAAAAGAAAATCAGAATTAATAACAAAATATTTTAATAAAAGACCAAAAATGTGATGCTCTAATCTTATTTTTCTTATTAAAATGTAGTTAGTCATATGGTTTTCAAAATTTAGTGATTTTAAAAAGTTGTAAAGAAGTTCCTGAAATCTACATTTGTACTGAAATGTACATTTAATAGATTAAAGTAATATATGTCAAAGCACACATTTCTCTTTTTCTTAAGAATTTTTGTTTAGACACTCTAATCTAGCTATGTACATATTTCAAAACCTCATTAATATATGCAGAAAATTGTGATTATAAAATTAATGTATTGTATGTATTCAAATCTAATTTATAGATTTTCTTGAATAAAAAGCAATGTTGAGTTGTGTCAAACAACATTTTTAATCTTTTTTGTATTTGACTCTAAAATCTTGTCTTGCATGAATCATTTGATTTAGAGTTAAAATAAATAGAAAAATCTTAATAATAGCATCTGTAATCAAGAGGAGAAAAAAAAATTACTTTTTTTTTAAAAATGTTTAGTCACTTATTCTGTGTTATTTGTCACTTTTCTCACCTTTTTGAAAGTACCTCAGCAGTTGCAAGCCTGTTTATTTCTTATGTTTTTTAGTTAGGAAAAATATTTATAATATTGTTGATTCAGTTATTTTTATTTGTTTACTGTTTTCTGGTTTGTGTTTCTCTTTTGACAACTATTATATTACTAGCATATAACCCATCATATGACGGGATTAGTAAAATTTTTAATATTCCAGAACTGTTAAGTACCCAATGAGGCAGGTAAAAAATGGTTTGTTTTTTGGCTGAGAACTATCTGGTTCACTCTCAATAATTTATTTATCGTCATATTCCTCTAGAGTCTCCCAATCCTGTAATAAACTTTAGAATCACATTGAATTCATTTAGTCAAATCGTGGGGTTATGTATAATAAATAAATACACAAAAGAACAAACTTCTTAATTTCTAAATATATATAAATTAAAAGTTAGATATTTATTAGTCCGTGAAATAGACTCCTAGACTTATATGAAAAGAATTTATTGTTAATACCGGTGGTAAAAGTTTCATTGCAACAAAAATATTCAATGATTAAATTTAAAACTATCACGTATGTACCTAATGTATTATTTAAGCCAAATATAAAAGAAAATCATTTACGTAATATCTAAGTTCAGTGATAAAAGATATTAAAATAGTGTAGACTATATTTAAATAGTTTAAAATATGAAATGATTCAATGAGATGTTTAAAGGAATGACCTCACAATGCTAGAAAAATTGTTATTTTTACCTATTTATTAAGTGATAAATGGATAAATTTAATCGCCTGCTCTTAACCGGGAAAAATAGGGCTTGAAATAATGGCATTAAACTCCCGAAAAGGAGGGAAGAGGTGGATTTCGAACGTTTTAAAGACAACAGTATTTTTTGCTGTGATATGAAGCATATTTATACCAATTTATTTTAGAATCGGATTGATAGTTTAGGAGAAGATAAACTTTATTCACTTTGAATGGATGCCTCTATCCATTCCAGGTCCAACCACTTCATAAATTGGAGGACAGACGTACGGACAGACGTACAGATAACTTAGGCTATTATTATATAGGGGATAGGGTGTAATCATAACTGCAATAATTTCTGTCATTTGTACAGTTTGTAATTTTTTTTACTTTTATATTTTTATATTAAAGTGTTTTAGTACGTATCATTATCCTAATACTTTGTCTTTGTAAAATTGATTACATTAGAATTTTAAAAGGATATTAATTCCACTGATGTAAATGTTAAAACTATTGGTATATGTAATGTTACTACAGTGTGTATATATCTGTGTGTGCATATATTTGTTGTACACATATATATTTCAAAACTGGTGAATTTATAACCCTTTTGACCCTTTGCTGACAATGTCTAGACTGTTGACTGTGGTTTTCAGAATAGTTGACAAGATGTTGTCTCATCTTAGCAACAGTAGCTATAAAACCCTATAGTACTGGCTGCGGGATGGAGTGTCTTCTTGTCAATAAATTTAATAGGCTATTGGCTAATTTAATGAATTTAGTTTTATCTAATTTAATTCATTGAAGATTGATCTTTTGAATCATTTTTTCCTTTACTTGATTAATTGAATATATGTATCAATTAATGAGTTATACATTTTGAGATTTAACATTTTCCTTAACCCTCTCACTGTATATATATATATATATATATTTTATCGAAATAGGTTCAAAAATTGTGTATTTTTTATTACATATTTCAAATCTTATTATTCAAAAATTTTTATAAAAGAGTTTTCTGAATAATGAAATTGAAGAATAGTAAATATAAAAGCTAAATTTTGAAAATTAATCTTGGTTAAATTATCATTTATTTTGTAAAATACAAAAGCAAAATGTATATACTTATTAAAAAATGCAAAAGACTTGCAAAACGTTTATTAGAAATGAAGTCTTGTATGATAAATTTTGAAACAAGGCTCAAGGCAAAGTCCTACCTCACAATCCTTGCATCAAATTCGTGTTTCTTTTAGAAGTTTTTGTTCCACCTTCATTTTTTTTAACAACAGACAGCACACTATCTACAATTCTCTTTCTTGATGGGATTTGGGTGTATATGGCTAGCAAAGTATCGAGCAGTTAGTCTTATGGGTCTGTTACTCTCATGTACTTTTGGTCTTTTTTACTATTATTTGCAACATAACATCTTCAAAATAAAGTTCAAAATAGTCCAGCAGAAATCGTGGGTTGCCCAAATTTTGCTACATCTATGTTGCCTGTGGAATTCGCGGGATGTGCAGTGAGAGGGTTAATGGTTTGGATATAGAAACCACAGTGTATAACGAAGATAGCTTTTGGTTTTTTAAAGTTTATTATAGTAGGGTTTGTCTGTAGTTAACAAATTTATTCTTGTTTTTTTTTTAGATGACTCATCTCATCCCTTATTTCAATCTAAAGCTGCAAGAGGAGTTTGTCGAGTAGTGTGTTTTCATCCAAAGTCAAACATTACTCTTCCTTTAATGAAAGTTGATGAAATTCAAAAGGTTATTAAAACATGGCAAAATCAAATGACTGAACTTGGTCCTAAATATAAATGGGTTCAGGTGTGTTAAAAGTTATATTGTTTAATCTAATTAATGACAGTACATTTAAAAAATGGTAAAAAAATAGAATTTTAGAATTTTATATTGTTAAATAGAGTCTGAAATCTCGAACTGGGTGCCATGAGCATTTGCCAGGTATGCTGTGACAATAATCAGCGTAAAACAATATGAGGGTAAAATCACCTAATCATCCCATAAATTTAAATAATGAAAAATTCGTCCAAACAGTTTCATTTACCACATCAAATCAGCATTAAATTTGCAAAATTTTTCTTTTTTTCTTTTACAATCAAATCACTTTAAGGATAACTGTGTTCAAAATTTTTTTAGCCTGACAAACATGTCATAGCAAAAAATGTTTGATAACTGCTGGATTAGAGAATTTTTTTTTGAAAAAAAATATTAAAATGTTTTGTGCATGATAATTATTTACTGAGTTATAAAATAAAATGGGCTCTTCAGGTCATTCTTCAGGTTTCACTTCAAATACCTGTTTAATTATTATAGATATCACAAGGTTTATATACAATTATACAATAATTTTCAAAATATTCTTTAGTTTGGAAAATATTTTGTATTCTTCATCGTAAGAGGAGAAACATCAGTTTAATGTTTTTTAAATAGGCATTTAAGATTTTTTTTTTTTACAAAAAATGATATTTTTAACCAAAGGGATTTTTTCAAAAGTTGTTTTTATAACTTGCATTCTTTGTATTTACAAAAGTATTTAAGATACAGCTTTAAATTTTGCTCATTTATAAATATTAGAATTATGAATACAATGAATTATAATTATTGAGTTTTGATAAATAAAACTAATAATTTTGTTTTAATCTAATAGATATAAGAGTGTTTTTCTTCATATAATCAGTGTTTGGTTATTTTTTACTAACTAGAGCAATTTAAAAGATACTCTATCTCGAATTATTAATTACAACAATATGTTTAATTTAATAAAATTGTAATGATTGTAGAATATATGTCTGAAATGTCATGCATGCTGTGATATTTCAGAGATGCAATATAATTCAACATTGAATATAAATGGCTTCATAAATTATTTTGTAGCCATAATATGACTATATTTGAAGTTTCGTATTAATACATTCACTATGCATTAAAAACAATAATATTGTTAAGTGTATGAGCTATGGATATATTTCAGTAGTCATGAAGAAAAAAAAGTACATATGCAAAGTATAAATATATTCTCTCTCCTTGGTGCAACAGCCCCTTGGAGGCCAGGGCCTACGGTGCCAATCTCAGTTTTCTAGACCAAAGGCCCTGGGGTGCAAAGCATATGTTCCGGTTAGGTGGTTAGCCTTACGCAGAACCCCCAGTGTTTAGTTCCCAAGCATGCTTGGTCCTTAGTTTCTCTACCTACTGAAGGGATGAAAGGCTGAGTCAACCTTGCCCAGCCTGGGGATCGAACCTTTGGCCTGTGGGATGGGAAAGCGAAGCGCTACCCCAACGACGCTGGGCTTCAGTATAAATATATTATATATATGTGAAATTTATACTCACTGCTACACCAGAAAATAGACCCCTATTATTTTTAATTGCCCAGGCTTACTGGGCAATGAGAAGACTCTAAGTAAATAGCAGTTGCTGTATTAAAATAACAGCAAAGTTCATTATGGAACTTTAACTTTATTTTAGACTAAAAAAAAATGAACATCTCTAACAGATGAGAGATTAGCATGGAATGATGATGAAAACACACTTCTATTACAGATGTCTTTCAACAGTGAGCAAAAATGTGGAGTCTTTCCCAAGAGACCAGCAGCTTAGTCAGCATTATTGTAATTTAGTCATTGTGGGAGTGAACTATTTTATTAAGACAGATGGAAAATGTGGCAAGTGGACAGGAAATTAGCATTTATTATAGCATTACTTTTGGGAACTTGGTA
This sequence comes from Pardosa pseudoannulata, assembly GCA_032207245.1. Lineage (NCBI taxonomy): Eukaryota > Metazoa > Arthropoda > Arachnida > Araneae > Lycosidae > Pardosa > Pardosa pseudoannulata. The sequence continues at coordinate 68,084,436 of CM063510.1, forward strand.
AAAAGTCAGCGAACACTCCTTCAAATCTGAGATATTGTGGCTGGGAAATTAGGTATGAAAGAATAAGAAGGGGAAAAGGAGAATTTTAAATAGATATTTTAGTTATAATAATTTTGATATATTAAATATATAATAAGGTGCAGTAATATTTAATAATTTATTTTGTAAATTATAAAGGTAATGTGCATATGTTTCATATAATGTGTAAATCTTACTTATTTTTATTTTCAGATTTTTGAGAATAAGGGAGAAATTATGGGTTGTTCTAATCCTCATCCACATTGCCAAGTAAGCATATATTTTAAAATAATATTTGAATTATTCTGTTATTTGAAATATATTTCTTCTAATAGTTTTGTATATTTTCAGGTTTGGGCTAGTTCTTTTTTACCTGATGAACCAAGAACTGAAGACAAGCAACAGTTAAATTATTATAAACAAAATAATACTCCAATGCTTATTGACTACTTGCATGAAGAAATTAAAAGACAGGTATACATACTTCTTTCTTTATAAACTACATGTGTACATATTTCTTTAATTATAGCATTTTCAATTCTTTGAGTACATGCATTTACAGTTGCAGTGGTGTAATTACCTTCATATAACTTAATATAAAATTCATTATATGTATAAACATATAATTTATAAAATTTACACAAAAAATTGATCTGTATACTTTAAAAGTAACATAATTTGATGTTATACATGAAATAATAGGACAGGTTCTACCAAAGTGCCTTAAATTCTTATTTTTATTTCAAAACAGTTATATCTGTAGAAAAATAACTATAATAATCACATCATTTGATCAGTGCATTACATTTAGAAGATTAATAATGAAATTACGGGAAGGCTATTTGACAATTCCCAAAGATGTCAACTCAATGCTATTCAAGTAATTTTGAAATAGTATGAAAAAAAATCTAAGGGACAAGGTCTACTTAACAAGGGTGATGAGAGAAGGTTATAAAAATGTTCTACTTATATACAATATTTTTTTCTGACATTTATCAAAATGTTGCATTTTTTAGTGCCATGATGGAAGACAATGCCTCAATGGTGGGTCAATTTTCTTTACTTTTAGATATTTAATTTAAAATTTTAATTTTTTCAGAATTTATTGTTGATTTAATGACAACAATTTATAACACATAATTTCTTTGCAGTCCCACCATAAAGAGAGCCTTACCTTTTTGGGGATACACCTCTCATCTCAATGCTTCCAAAGAAGAATTATTTTGCATACCTGCTATTTTTTTCTTGTAAAATCTTTTTATAGCACCCATTTCTTATCAACAGTACGTAGCTGTTTTGAAGAACAGTTCCCTATTTAGTTTTAGTTTTGACTTGTCAAATTTCAAGCAAGCATATTCTGCTTAGTTAAAGAAACTATGGGGTACCCCTAAATCATATATATATATATATATATACATATATATAAATACATTTGTGTCTGTCTGTCTGTACTCGATAGACTCAAAAACCATGCATCCAATCGTCTTGACAATTTGGGAAATTATTAGGTATATCCCTAAGTTTTTGAAAATTTTTAATGCTCAAAATCCATTTCTTCCCCCTTTTTCCAGTGTTTCATGTCATTATTCCAAGCATTATTTTCACCGGTTAAATGCAAACGATTAACTTTTTATTTTATCGCTTCATAACTAAGTGAAAGAAGCAATATTTCTAGCAATGTGACAGCAACTCACGTAATTGTTTTAAGCAAAGTTTTCCTCAGTTAAAAGCAGGAGATTAAAATTTTCAATTTATCACATAATAAATAGGTGAAAATGATATTTTGTTTTATAATTATGACTTCAATCCTTTAAACATCTTATTTATTCATTTCTTATTTTATATTATTTAATCATCGTCTGTGTAGTATCAATTCGATTTGACCTGGAAATTTAGATATAAAGTGATTAACTTTCATTTATATGTGATTCAAATTATATCATTTTTAAATAAGAACTAATTTTAAATTTAATTCTTGGTTAATTTTTACGTTACAATGAAATGTTTGTCAACAATAGTCTAACAACAAAAAGTGCAAATTTCAGTGACTCTCATGGGCAAATAAAAACCTATCATTTTATATAGTTATCTCTATATTCATATGGTTGTCTATATGAATGTATGTTTATGTTTCATACAAAACCATGTGGTTTGTCATAAATTTCCTAAATTTTGGACAACATTTATTAATACCAACAACATTAACACTGTTGCTGTCAAAACCTCTACTTCCTATTCTACCACGTAACATGGCAAGATCTATTAACGTTGCTAATCAACGTACAGTAGTAATATAGTAATGTAATTTAGGGTTAAACTTATATTTTGCCTTAAAAAAAGTTTGAGCTAATTTAATATGAGACACAAATTTGATAACAGATTTAATAGCTAGCATGTAAACATATATTTTGTTATTTTTATTTCTTGATATTAAGAACAGTTTTCATTTGTATGTTTCTTTTAATACAAATCTACCCATTAAGTCATATAGTGACTAACTTTGAACAGAAATTCTTGATACCGCCAAATGAACATATTTGATATTAATACATCTTCTGTCCACCCTAGCATGAGACAAGATAATATAACAAAAAAAGATTTTTCATATAGTTGGTTGTTATTGTATATTTAGAGTACCTCAAAATAATTTATTGGCGTCAAAAGATGGAAAGAAACTCTCATCAATATACTTTTTTCACCAAAGCAAATTTATGACAAGGAAATTAGAAATATGGTAATAGAAATAGATAACTATGTTGAACTGCACTGTGAGGAATTTAGAGTTATGAGGGAAAAAAAATCTTTGTTTAAAGTAATATATTAAGTTCACCATAGCGAAGCACAGGCACACTTGCTAGTAACATATAAAACATACAAATGTACTTTAATGTACATACCAAATTATCTTCAAATAGTCATATACTGTCATATTCAAAATATTTAGTCTATTTGATAGTCTTCAAATTGTATAATGTTTGTTTTTAGAGATTATTTTGTTTAATTTTTGATAGAGAATGATAATTTTAGGAGGGCATCATCTTCAACACTGAAATTTCTGAGATAAAACTGAAATTACCTTCAAATTATGCCATCAAAAACAACACTTTGTTCCTATGCAGTGCATATTTAATAGCAGTCTGTATTTTAATATCAGAAAAGATCATATTTATTCAAATACTTCAATAAAAAGTCACTCCTTATTAACAGCAATAAAATAATTTGATTAAAATGCTCAGTGCTTTGAAAATTGAAAAATTTACAGATTATTCAATACAAAAACTTATATTAAAGATTTTTCTTAGTTTAGTTTATTAAAAGGAAGTATATTACAGTATTATTCTTTCTACATTTGTTTACTGATTAGTACCTTTCAGTCATTAAATGTAGCAAATTGCTGAAACTGTTATGTTTAATTTTGAAAGGATCGTCTAGTTTTGATGAATGTACATTGGGTTGTTCTAGTTCCTTACTGGGCTACATGGCCTTTTGAAACTATGCTCTTACCCAGACGTCATGTTTTGCGCCTTACAGATCTTAATTCTGAAGAAGAACATTGTAAGTTTTACTAATTTTATTTCTACAGATTTTTAAAACAATTTTTAACAGAAGTATTTTTAAATTTTTGTAACATCTTTTATTGACAATATTCATTGTTTTTGTAGAATTCTAAGGTTTTTAACAATTTTTGAAAGTTAAAAAGAATAGTTTGCAGGGTAAAAAAAATTTTTAATGCCTCATGAAATTATAAATACAAAGGGAATTTGGGGTGTAATGGTCTATTCTTAACATGTTAGCTGACAGCCATGATATATCTCAGGGGTTTCCAATTTGTAATAGCCTAAGGACAACATTAAAAACTTATGAATGATTGCAAACGATACTTTCATAATTAGCCAATTTTTGTAAAAGCAGGGTTAACATGTTGGCTGAAAGCCATGATATATCTCAGGAGTCTCCAATTTGTAATAGCCTAAGGACAGCATTCAAAACTTATGAATGATTGCAGACCATACATTTATAATTAGCCAATTTTCGTAAAATCAGGGTGGAGGTACTAGTATGAAATAATATGCATAGTTTAAATAAAATTAAAAGTTTAGTTATTTTAGTTGCCCAAATCAGTAGGAAAATTTTGTTAAAAGTGCATTTTTTATGATTATGATTCTTTGTATATTTCAAATCTAAGAATAAATGTGAGAAAGTAGGAAAAAATAGAAAAAAGCTTTTCTAAAGGTCAAGGAAAACTTAATATTATTTTACAATTGTATAAAAGAAGGAAATTAAAAATAAACAAAAAGCTATTATACCCTAAACAATTGAATTTTAAGATGATCACTTAACAGTATCAGTTTATTTGAATTAACATTGACAATTGGTAAGAAGGAAAAAGGTTTTCTAAAATGAACTACAATTAATAATGGAATCAAAATAAATTCAAAAAAAGGATAGTTTAGTGGGAGTATTGTGGATGGTCACCAACATCAACTTATGAATGTATGCTCATCACCAGCTCTGTTAAAACTAATATCAAAAGATAAAGCAAGAAAAAGTCCAGTTCTGTACTGATTTTTAATGATTTTTCCCAAAGAAAAACTATTGAATTCAGAATATTTTTTTCAAAAAGCTTTCACAGGCCACATGCAACCCATGGGTCACCAGTTGGAAAACCCTGATATAGCTCATATTAGCAAAGTTTTTCATCACAGTAGGTTTAGCAAAAAATGTTTATATAATGAAATATACTGAGAAAGTAACTGACAGCACTGAATGATGGCTTATATATCAGTCTACTTTGCTGATTATGTATGACTTCTATGGTGCTACTGATAATAGCCAGATATTGGTCACTAGTGACCAATGTGTTAATAATTTTCCAACACATCAGAAATAAAATAAATTATTTACTCAACAGTAATCTTCTTCATTATTCCATATGTTGAAATATTGTGCCTTCTTTTATTTTACATCTGACTCAAACATGAATATCTTAATACTACAAGCATAAACAAGCATAATAAAAGTGCAATACAATGTACATGCTAAGCTTAAATATACATTGAAATAGCAAATATAACTGCAACACAGCTATGTAGACACAACTACTTTTATACATGGGTGAGGCTTAGCAAGCCAAGGTCACATTGTGGACTCTAAAAATATTTGCGTGTTATATTGTCACTTGAAAATAAATTTTACTCCCTATCAAAGGAAAAAATGAGGCTCAATTTTGATAAACTATATCATGTTAGGTATAACAAATATGTATTTCTTTTAATATTTTTTTGCTCCAAAAAGTTCATAGTATTAATTAAGTTAAATGATTTTACAATAGAAAATTCTCATTGTTAATTTTATATATTATTTTGTTTTTATTTTATATACCTTCATATATTTAAACTAAAATGATCTATTAATAGTAATTTATTCTAAATATATTTGAAAAAATTTACTTTTTTTTTGTTTTTAGCTTTGGCAGAAATAATGAAGAAACTTTTAATAAAGTATGATAACTTATTTGAAACATCATTTCCATATTCTATGGGATGGCATGGTAAGTTCAAACAATTTTATCAACTTAGTAAGTTCAAACAACTTAATTGACTTTATTTGCTATGCTTTAAGTCTTCTTATGTGGATTTTTCTGTAGGCGTTCCAGCGATTTTTATAAAAATTTTCATTAAAAATGACTATATCTTTCATTGTATTGCTAGTAGGGAAAATGATTTTTCAGTTGAATTTCAGTATTAGCATAGATATTGCATGAAATTAAGTGTTATTGTTTAAAGTGGATATGAAGAATTGGAATATTTACTTATTCAGTCCTAAAGCAATTCTGTTTTGTAAAAGGGATAACACTTTTAATTTCTATTTGAGGGAAAATGAATAATATTTATGTTTCATTTACAAAATACATTTATGTTCTCCTTAGACATCAAAAGACTTGTGTTGGCAAAAAAATGTCAGATTTCTAGCGGTAACAGCTAAAAATAACTCAAATTAGTGATGAGTTTTGTTTTGCTGTATAAGTTAAAAGCATTTTGTAATGAAGCCGAAATTCTTGAAAATATATGATTCCAGCCCCTTGTCTTATTTTCAACAAACTACATGGTTTTTAATATAAAAAAATTTGACACCCCTGGTTTATAGCATTTTTTTGTTAGTTTATTTTATTGGTAGATATATTAGAAACATTTTTTTAAAATTCAAAATAGCATATTAATAAATATAATCAAGCCGAACGGTGACTGAATGATTAGGGTGCTGGCTTTTGGTATTGAAGTTCATGAGTTCGAATCCCACTGTGGCATGGATGTTCGTAGCCGTTCAGAATCGGCTTTGAACTGCAGGTCCCAGTCTCATTAGCCCTCGTGTTGCAAAAAGTAGACTGTAGCACTCCGAACAAAACCAATAAACATAATAAAATAGATATTTGTCTACTAGACTAAGTTGGTTTTTATTTAGTCTTAAGATTTTATTGTCTTCAAATCATTTCAGATGTTTAATTTTATTGAAATAAATGTTAACTATATATTTCTCTTGATATTTTATATGATGATTATTCCAATAATGGCGTACCAGTGAGATTTTTTACCTTGGTTTTGATAATTCTAGGTCTGGCACTGTAAGAGTTCATGGATTTATATGTTAATCTCGGCATGGATATCTGAAAGTGTTTAAATTTTACTGTAAACAGTTGGTTCCAGTCAAATTAGCCATCAAGTTGGGAAAAAATATTGCAGTTCTTTGAACTAAACTTTACCTTGCATAGTTATGATAATTTGATTTTTGACAAATAAGTTTTTAGTTGATAAATAATAAACTTTACTTAAAGTCTGAAATTTATCATGCTTTTTTAAAATTAAATGAAAAGTTTTATTTAAAGCATTTTATGTCCTTAAACAAGAATTTTTTTCTCTGTAATTTTCATAAAACATATTTTAAATTAAGCTTTAGGTATATATATATGTATATATATATATACAATGCATAGGTATGTAGCATCAAAACTGTTGATATTTTTACACTCTAAATAGCTATGGTTGTAATGATCCAAAGTAAATATTAGTGGCCATCTATAGTTTTCAATTATATATGTGTTTCAAATTATTAAGGTGCAGAGAAAAAAAAGGAAAGTAATGGACTACTAGAATAAATTTTTACCCTGTTTTCTTTGATGTGTGTAGACTGTTGACTATTTGACAACAACTTTTGTGACATATAAAGCATTCATTTTTGTTTAATCATGATGTTTTAGAATTAACCTTATATACATTTGTTGTCTGAACTTCCCCTATCTCTTAAGAAATGCATGCTTATGAGGTCAGGTAATGGCAACATTTCGAATGTCTGTCATTTTCAGTAGAGTTATTTTACAAAAGAAAATATATAACTAAAAGAGACCATGCTGCTTTTACATTGGCTAGTCATTAGTAATACTTGAAAGAAGTAATATTATCATTGATTTTGTGTTAATTAAATTAGATAATCCCCTTTCAATGAGATTATCTTTAATATTGTTATAAGCATATCAGTAGTTTAATATCTTTCTTTTAAAGAAATAGAATTGAATTTCATACACAGGTGCACCTACTGGTGATGCTTATGGAAATAATAATGACCACTGGCAGCTTCATGCATCTTATTATCCTCCACTTTTGCGATCAGCAACGATTAAAAAATTCATGGTTGGGTATGAAATGTTAGCTCAAGCCCAAAGAGATTTAACTGCTGAGCAGGTAAGGCCAGTTTTGTTTCTAAAATGCTCTAAGTATAGACATTCCTTATTGAATTGTGGCAGGATTATATTCACCTATCAGAATGTAGTACTCATAAATAAATAATTATACTTTTAAGAACATTTTAAAAATTAATTTGAGAAATAAAAACTACATTAAAAATATGCAATATTTTTTTGGGGGGAAATTTATTAGCTTACCTTACTAATCAAAGTACAGCACACGTACATACGTACATTCATGTTCAATGTATTTAAAAATAATCAGATATATAAGTTGGCTTCCTTTTGTTGGCTATTAACACAACTTTTTCTAAGTTCCTAATAGCTTTTAAATGATCATCTGCTGCTTTGGAATTAGTAAAATCACATCTCAGGTCATGTATGAGAGAAGTAACTTTAACCAATAAACAGACAGATGTCCACTTGTTATCAGTGGGGGGCGAGAACTGAGAGAGGTGGAAAACTCTGACGATGAGTCTACACAAACAAGAAAGGGGGAAAGAGAGGAAAATAAAAGCTTAAATTCAGGTCATCTCCAATTTCGCGTTGACTTCTTAAAAAAAAAAAAAAAAAAAGGAAACTTGTTGAAAACATGAAACTGACCATATAACTGGTAACAAGAAAAAGAAAATGATTGTATAAGCAGTGCTCTTTAACACATTTTCCCTATTAAGTTAGACAGGACTTTAGAAAACTGACCATATAAGCGGGTAACCATATAGCCAGTACTGACTGTATGTTGAAGGTAAATAATAATGGCACAACTTGGTTTTATAAGTGAACTCTGAACACTTTATTCTCACAAAGTGGCACTTCATACCCTCCTACATAGACACTGAAGCTGAAATTGTCAGGATTGGTGTCCTTTCCATACACAAATGCTCCCATTTTTTTACAAGAGGACACTGCTATAAGAGCTCTTGCAGTTGGTGCAGAATAATATACACATATGCACATACATACATAAGGTATACATGTTAATATTTTTAATTTAGTTAATACAATGTATATTTTTATGTGCAGTTAAAATTTCCTTAAAGTTGTTATCTATACTGCATTGTTTGAAAATACTTCTTTCTGTGAGTTATATAATGATGTATATATGTTGATTACTTTGATTTTGACTAGTTATAGGCAATCTTGTAGGTATGCTGTTCTGTAATGTTGTTTCTTTTAATGTAGGCTGCTGAAAAGTTAAGACTTTTACCAGAAGAACATTTTAAACTGAGAAAGCAATTTTCTTGAGGTGCTTGTAGGTACAAAAGATTTTTGTTATTATTAATAAACATTTATGTTCACTAATTTATGGACCATGAAACTTTGAGAGTGATGCAAGTCATTTTTTAAATTCTTTGAAATATTTTAAGGTTTTGTGGCCATTTATTATATTATTTCATGTATTTGTGAAATTTTCATTGATCCTTACCCCAATTGGCAATTAAGTATTTTTGTGACAATTTAGATTTGCATTTTGTTAATGTTTCAGACTTTGTAGCTTGCTGTTAAATCTAAATATCTTAATGAAATTTATGTTACATTGAATTTTTTCTTGTTTTCAAAAACTATATTTGATCCTGAATAACACACTTTTTTTTCAAAAATTTAAGGCCAAAACTTTAAGTTTTATATTATACATACCATATACTTCCGCGTGGAAGTAGATACTTAAAACCCAAAATTGACTCCCCAAAATCTGAGGTCATCTTATACAACAAGTGAAAAAAAAAAAAAAAAAAAAAAAAAAAAGTTGATTGCAAAACACCATTATAAAATGAATTAAGTCACTCACCAATGTTTTTAAAATCCTGCAAAATCCTCACATTCATCACCTGAGGGCTGAAGTACATTCTCACTTTCATTGTTGTGTTCATCATATGGGTCCCATTCTGTACCTAATGAGTCGAATTCTGTGTCGTTATCAGAATCCCATAACTTATCATCCTCAGTACCATCCATAGCATTAGAAATCCCACACTTTTTAAACGATTTTATTACTTTTTCCCATGATTTGATGACAAAAGTACACAATATATCAAGTAACAGGGCTGCATAACTCCACCTTCTGTATACAACTTTTCGCCACTACTCATCCATTCATTCTATTGTTCACACTTGTTGTCTTTGAATGGTTTATTAAGTGAGCCATCTAAAGGTTGTAGCACTGAAGTTAAACCACCTGGTATGGCAGCAATGTTGGTATTATTCTGTCTTAAGTGATTTTTGGTGTTGCAAGGTGCTAAAAAATAAAATTTGTTGGTTTATTATTGAGAATTTTGGGGTAGCCTTATATAGCAGATATATGCAAAAATTGGCTGAAAATTTATATCTCGTCTTATCTGAAGGTCGCCTTATATGTGGAAATATATGGTAGAATAAATTTAATGCTTCGAGTAATCACATGGTATCTGTATCAATCAAGATGATATTCCAGAAAGAAAATAAATATGGAAATCTCTTAATGAGAAATAATCCACCTTTATTTCATGTTTCTTAAGCAACAGTGCTTGTACTACTATTTATTAACTTTGAATGCTGAATTTGACTTAAAGCATGGTTCCCATTTTCTTTTACCTACTGAACTACTTGCAACTTAAATGTTGCAGTATAGCTAGATCACTTTTCTCTGTTTCCTGACATTGTCACAAAATGGTTGATTGATTGGTGTCATGTCCATTTTAGAAGTTATATGACTTCTCATGGAAAGATGGTTGCCATTGTCTTGAGAGGTTGGACTTCTAAGAGTGAGTCTTAGTAATTTAGAAGCAGGGAATAAGCAAAAGACTAGGTTTGTCACCTCCAGAAGTATTGTGTGAAATCTTGGAGGACATTGTGACCACAACCTGTTTAACAGGGCCATAACACTAGGTCCATTAGCACCCATGGCAGAAAACTGGTCTGCACCTCTATCACCAAATATAGTGAGAAAATATATAAGCATGTTTTTTTTTTTCTATATCATATATTCAAAATGAACTCGCCAAATATTTTCTTAGTTCTTAAAATGTTCCTTGTATATTAGTTTTTAATTTTTTCTTCTATTTTTACTGTATTAATATTTAAATATTTTTTAACATTCTGGGGGTATTATTTTCCTGATAAACTGAATAGTTTATTTGGCTCAATATATTTTATTTAAACGCTGAATTTTCATAAAAAATTGGTGAATTGTTAAATTTAAATTTGGCTTTAACAACATTAATAAATTTAAGATTTAAAACAAAAACCTGGGTTTATATAAAGGCATATTATGATTGTTTGGTAAACATTTTGTAAAAATCTATAAGAAGTTTAGTCTATAGAAGCATTTTAAATAAATAAGAAAATTCACAAAAAAGATAATTTTTAAACACATTGGATTTTATAATAAAATAAATTATTCTTCAATTTTTCCTTATTTGTACTCAAGGCGAATCTTCCTTTTTCAGACCCCATTTTCCTCACGGTGTGGTGCTCGAATGACTGATGTGCCCATGGCAAATGCCACATTTGCCACACCCTAGTTACGGCCCGGCTATTTAACATGTTTCTGCCATTATTAATGAACATGATAACACTAACCTCTAGTTATTAGATCAATGTCTTTGCCGACTGATCTACCTGAGATCCACAAAACGTTTGTCCTTAAATAAAAGAGAATAAAGAAAATTCAATCCTTCTCATGGCATCTCTTATTTTAGTGGATGAACTGTGAGGTTTTCAATTTCAGTCCGTTTGGTCATCCTAAAGTAGCCCAAATCCTCCCTTTGACCTCGGATAATTGATAACAGGCATGCAGGATTTTGTTTAGATGAAGTTGACTAAAATATGACATTGAGACAACATTAGAGGTACATTCACATTTGGTTCCCATAGCAATTGATTTACAATCTAGACAGTTATATATGAGGTGTTCAGTTTAGTTATCTCCTTTTAGGTGCAGCCATGATATTCCTTTTTACTCAGAGAAAAAGACAAATTTTTAGAGCCACATTTCAACAGATTTATTTTGTACAATGATCTTAGTTCCTCTCGGAGGAGGAAATACAGTTGGAAAAAATTATTAGTGGGACAAAAGCATTACTCAGGTGTTAGTTCTCCAGTATAGGGTGATGCTAAATTTTTTATATAAAGGATTATATAATTACTGCTGACTTCAACAGAATATAGCTTGGCAGATAGGGAATCACCAACAGGATTACTGGAATTTGGTTTTTGGAGTACTACAGTCTACTTTTTGCAACACGAGGGCTAATGAGACTGGGACCTACTGCTTAAAGCCGATTCCGAACGGTTACGAACATCCATGCCATAGCAGGATTCGAACCCACGAACTCTGGAGTTTGGAGGAGAGAATAGAACTTTTGTCAAAGTATGAGCAGGGTTGTCTTAATGATATAATTCCCTAAAATATTGAATACAATATAAATTAAAATTGATTAATTGGTTAAAATATCATTAAAGATTAATGCAATAATTTTTTTTTGTAATTTTTTTACTATAAGGGACAGGGTGAATGTTATACAATGAGTAAATATAGTCTGTAAATAAAAATAAAGTTTTAAGCTAAATCCTGCAGGCTGCTAAAATGAACTTGCACCACTTTTAAATGAATGGCCTTTATAGTAATTTTCTTATTGTAACGAATTGTGATGTATTTTATAAATTCTTTTTTACAAGAGCATTTTGTAAATTTATATTTAAGTATTGATTGATTGCTGTGTACAGACAGAAAAATGAAACAGAAAAGACAGAAATATAAGACAAAATCAACCAAATGATGATATCCTTATCAAAAATGTCTGATTATAAGAAGGATGGATTTCTTTTCTCCTATCCCCTATTTCAAAAAATACAGTTTAAAGGTCACCACATGTTCAAGGTCAAGCTAATGATTTTTGCAAAGTACCTGGAACTAGATTGCTTCAATCTCCATTTGCAAAATAATTATAAAATATATACATGAAAATATATTAGTAAGTCTCCATTTTTCTCAAAACCGTTTAACTGTGACCAAAAATTTTAATAAATTGAATTTGTCTGTGTGATAGATAATTTAAAAAGTGCTCAAGATTACTATAATCAAGCCTTATTGTAAGTTAATTAAGTCAGTTTATGTAGCCTTAAAGCTTACATATCTAAGGTAAGATAGCTAAACTAATTTTTAAGCATGCCAAGTTTGGCTGCATAGTACAGTAGCATGTTTATAAAAGAGATGTATTTTTATAAGACAGAAATCATCTAGTCATTTATATTTTCTCCCTTCCTTAAATTCTGAAGATTTTCTACTACTTTATTTAATGAAGAAATAATTTTACTATGACAAAATGGTTTTTTTATAGTAGTAAACTAATCTTCCTATATCTGTGTTTGTTATTTCAAACTAATGAAATTAAAAACCAAACAAATTAATTATACATTAGTTATACTTTTCAATAAAAGAGATGGGTATTAAAATGTTTGCAACTTTAATTTTAATAAAATATTTTTTTTCTAGTCAATTTATCCAAATGAGTAAAAAATAAAAGTAAAAAATACTCAGTCAACATGAATAACGGCACAAATTAAGTAAAAAAAATTAGAGCTTAGTTGTTTCTAGTCACTAGCTCTAGTATCTCCTTGTCTCTGAATAAGTAGCTCGATTGTGGCTACAAAATCAATGTTTGGCTTTAATGTTTTGCCTAATTTGTACTTAATCACACTGGGTTTGCTTTTATTTTTTACTACAGTCTGGTACAAAAGCTTTATACTTTTTAATACAATTAAATCATGTTTAATTTGTATCTTGTCATGTTTAAAGTTTCTCATTTGTAAATGTACAACATCTCTCATTTTGTACATTTTAAATTTAATCTTGAATTTTACTTTTGTAATATATAAATAAAGCAATATTACTTGCTACTTTGTGTAATTACAATGTATTTTAGTCTTCCATTAACATGTATGTTTAAAGAATGCATTAAAAGGGTATATATAATATTTCATGAAGTAAATTTATTATATTTATTACAAAAGAAAATGTAACTTTAAGAATCAAACGGAGATTTTATTTTCACTTCTATGAAATACAACATAAGATTTACTACATCTAATTTGTAAAGAAATTGATAAAAGACATTTGATTTTTGGTTAACATTTCCATAAAAAAGAAAAATCAAAGATGCTTTTATGCATTATAAACCATGTTATTATTGGGCATTTATTTTGGATACATACTTAGCTGGAGAACATTGTGTACATTCAGTTATTCAAACAATATTATAATATGTTATAGCATGACATTGAATCAACTATAAATGTACTACTAAGTGGCTTCTCTTTTATTTTTATATGCTTAAATATACATATATCCTCAGAATGCTCACAGTTAATATTTTCCTTCACACAAATTTTGATACAAATTTCTCACATTATCAAGAAAGCAGATGTATAAAAAGAGACAATTAAATTTGGGCTACATAGTCAGCTGTATTTTATGCAACATTAGAATCATTTATGAAGTGAACAATTTTTTTTAAACTTGAAACCAAAGACTTTTTATAATGTATGTGACTCTACCTTGGTAATCCTTGAATTTTTTTTACAAGGGTGACGTGAGATATTACATAATTTTATTTACATTTTTGATTTGATTTTTTTTATGTTAGTTTGTTGAACTTAGCTAGTGTGAAATAATTTGTAAGTGATTTATATGAGTTTAGCTTGATGTTTCATTCCTTTATGCAAAGGTGATTGTGACTGCAAATATTTTTCAGAATTCTTGATAATTTTTTTTCTGAAACTTCGATTTCTGGATTTGTGAAATGTTGACTCATTGCTTTTTACTAAACAATAATAATAATTTTTAAATGTTAGAGACTACTGCCTAACTCTGCCTAACATCAACAATATTGTATCAGTTGAATAGCCTTGGTTGAGTGAGGCTATTGAAATGTTTTCTTTCAGGTTTTAAAAAATAAGATTGCTTTTTAATTGACAGGGATAAGTATTGTGATTGTTATAAACCTGCTGATTATTACATTTACCAAAATTTGCTCAATAAATATATGTGACATAAAATGGTTTTTTTTATATTACTTATTCTGTACTTAAATTATTGATGTTAACAATCCTCAAGTAAAATTTTATAATTGAATTACATTACAATTAACTATTTTACAAAAAAAAAAAAAAAAAAAAAAAAACTTGGAGTTCCACATAGGACATTTACAAAAAAGGAGGGAACTAGAAAAAATCTAGTAATACAGCTGAATATGTGTAATATTTATATAACTGATAACAAAACTTAAATTAAAAAATTTTTTACTTTTAAATTAAAAAAATATCAGTAGACTTAAAATAAAATATTCATACTGGCAGTGATAGATTAGATATTATAACAAGATTTTCAGTTATGTACAAAAAATAAAATATAAATAAAGGTTGGTTACACGTTGAAATTAAAATTACTTAAGTGTAATTTTCATAAATTACTCTTAATATTAATATTGTTAAGTTATTTGTGTGAATCTTCACATTTATACTGCACAGGATTATATCAGAACACAACTTATTACATACAAATATACAAAAATGTACATAAATATATAAAACTTTTCTTACAAATTAAAGGTCTGGATATATAAAAAAGTTTTCAATTTCATGACTAAGGGTTACTCCCATTTGTACTTCTAAAGTATCTGGAAGACAGTCACTTAAAAAAATGTATAAAAGATTTTTCTTGAAATATTGCACTGTTTCAAGAAACACATCTAACTACTTAGAAAAGAATACATCCCCAAGAGATGTTCATCAAGTGATCTTTAAATTCTAAAATGAACTTGAGAAATTTCTTTCTGTAAGTAGGATGATATGATTACATTTTTCACTTTTTTTCCATTTGAAATTAATTTTTAATTAACATATTTATTCTAAGAGTTGTGTGAGGATTTTTTGAACATTTCTGCTTAAAATTAAACAAAACAAAACAAAACAAAAAAAAATTAAAGACTGATATATCATGGTTATTGTCATTTGTATTCTCTATTTTTGAAGTATTTTAAAAATTCATAAAGAATGTTATTAAGGTATACAAATAATTTGATTATTTATACACTTTATATTATACTTTATTATATTACTAATATTTTTTATTAAGAATTTTAAGTATTATAATTTAATATGTATATATATATATATATATGTATATATATATATATATGTATATATATATGTATATATATATATATATATATATATATATATATATATATATATATATATATATATATATATATATATATATATATATATATATATATATATGTCAATGCAGGCTTATGATCTTAGCCAAAGATGAGTTTGGGATCCCCCTAACCTATTATTAATGGAATGTATCAAAGGGGGTATGCTACAATAATTTGACCTGGAAATATTTATGCATTGGTGAATTCCCTGCTTGTTTTTCATACAAGGCACTAATCCAATTCACCCTTAATTAGGAATGGAGAGAATCCTTCTAACTGACCTTGAATGATTCATCATTTATTCAGTATAAATACAAATCATTATAGCATTTTATTTCTTTTTACGTAAGATATTTGTCTTTTTGACCCTGATACAAGCAGCTGTATTTACTAAATTCTCTTCCAAACCCAGTTTCCAAGTAAGTGCCTTAAGGAAACTCTATAAGCTTTAAGTGTCACTTAAAGTATATAATATTATTAGAAAGTTTCATATCCTAATAATTTCATTGAAAAATAATTTTAGAAAACTCAATGAAAATTTTTCTTTCAGGTAGCAGTTATTGGTGGCAAACTGACTCATACACACAGACACTTGTTTTCAAAAAATAAACAGGACTAATATCAGGTTAATTAAAACGGTTATACATGTGTATTATGCATATTTTTTTAAATTATATTCACATCTTTAGGTTTTTATACAAAATAAAATTATTTAAATTTTTACTTTCCTGTTCAGAGTTACTTAATAATTTGTTTTTCTGAATTATCTCAAAACATCAAAATATTGATAATTTGAGGATGTAGCCACTGATTAACTCAAAGGAAGGGAGCTTAAAACTAGAAATGTAAAGGACATAATATAAATTAAATACATTATAAAAGACATATCAATTGTAGATTTGAAAGCCCCCAGTGATCAGGGGGCCCTGGACAAACTCCTGATTTGCCCTTGTAGAAATTAGGCCCTGCATATATAGGAATTGATTTTTTAGTAAACTGTTGAAAAATGAGGTCACAATTCTGTAATCTTATCATCCTATTCAGAATATATTTGCTTGTATAAATTTTATAAAGTAATTCCAAATATTTTGATAAAGTGCAGTTTTTGCCTGTGAAGTGAGGCAGTTGTAAGTATTACATTTGTAACTAAACTTTCATAAATAAATAACACAAAGCTATACAAAGCTATACAAAAAGCATCTGTGGTCACTTTGGACATATGTTAAGACCACAAAAATGAAATTGTGCTGTATAAAATATGCATTTAAAAAATGGAGGGGGTTAAATATGAATCCATTGTTCTCTGCAAATATTTTGAGTTTAGCATTCACAAGCTTTTCATATTGGCACTAAATATACTTAGTTATAACTCTGTGCTCATTTCATGACTATTTTGTGAAGATTTTGTTTCTGTAGACTTTGGCACTTCACCATTCTGTCTTGGAGAGCTCTGTGTCCAAGATTGGGAAGATGTAAAAGTCTGGAATAAATAAAATCATGTTTAAATATGCAGTAAATAATAGTAAATATTATTATAAATACACTTCAATGCCTTATATATGAACACCTTCATAATGTAAAACGTATTTTCAAGATGAAGTTGCTATGGAAACCTGAATATTCAGATAGGAAATACCTAAAGAAGATGTATTGATTTAAAATATTCTGGAATTTTTGCTTTCAAGAAAACACATCCACTGATATAATGAAAATGAGATAATTCTTTTTTTGTATATTGGTTCAAAAATTCTGATATGAGTAACACAAGACTTCCTTGTATGCTGATTAAATTATATAAATTTTGCTGCACTTTATTTGAATGTTTTTTTTAAAAATTTGAACAGTCCATACATTCTTCTACTTCTGTAATAAAATGGCACCTACACATTTGCTAAAATATTACCTTTTAGTAACATCAAAATTTTATTCCATATTAATTCAGCAATGACTATTGTAAGGAATTTTCACCCACAACTCATGCCCTTCATGATAACAGAAAATCGCCCCATTGACCCCTTCCACCCGGCGTTCCTTAGGAAATAAGAAGCTGGCCGGCATTCTGATAAGGTTAATTGGAATGTGTTGCTTGTTTGTTCTTGCTTCAGAAAAGGAATGTGCTCTTTTCGGAAGAACTCAAGTTTCCAGATACCCCACCCTCCATGGGAGAGAAGATCTGCAAGAGAAGCAGTTGGATTTCTGACTTGGAGACATCTCCGTTTCGATGAGAAAACAACAAGTTGTATTCTGGATATGATACGCTCAGCCATATAATCTGGATAGAATAGCCCAGAGACTCAGAAATATGTCATTTGATTTTCTTTAAATTTTCATCAATTTTGTTTTGTAAATAAATGTGTGTTGTCCGTCTAAGCTTTTTGATTATTTTGGGTTAAAATGCATCCCAGCAACAGTCAACGAACATACCTTAAAGTAACATCCACGCAAGTATATTTCTTACATTCCTGATTGGTCGTTACAATGACTATATTACCATTTGGCACAGATAGTAGCATTAACATACATTACATTAAAAGTTTTCATTATATAGGGTGTGGATAACAGTAAAAAATGGATGTAGATGTTATAACAGTCCTAAATACAAAATTTGAATTTTAAGGCTAATCATTGAGTTATGCCTGGTAGTGTTAATGTGTGTTATATTGAAAATTTTCATTATATAGAGTGCAGAATGCAATTGAAAAGAAAGGTGCACAACTAGATATTATACTACTCTTTGGTGCAACAGCCCCTAGGGGGCTAGGGTCTACAGTGCCAATCTCCATTTACGTGACCAAGGGCCCTGGGGTGTGAAGCATATGTTCTGGTTAAGTGGTCAATCTTACACAGAACCCCAAGCACGCTTGGTCCTCAGTTCATCTACCCATTGAAGGGATGAAAGGCTGAGTCAACCATGCCCAGCCTGGGGATCAATCCTCGGACCTGTGTCGTGGGAGTGCGAAGCACTACCCCAATGCCACTGGGCTTCAACTAGATATTATAACAGTCCTAAATAGAAAATTTTTAACATTCTACAGCTTATGTGAGATATGTATGTATGTACCAATGGAACTAGTCAAAATGAATATTTCAAGTTTCAAATTAAAGTTTCGTTGTACAGATATAGCACTTAAACTTGTCAAAATTGATACAAGTAT
This sequence comes from Pardosa pseudoannulata, assembly GCA_032207245.1. NCBI lineage: Eukaryota > Metazoa > Arthropoda > Arachnida > Araneae > Lycosidae > Pardosa > Pardosa pseudoannulata. Next base: position 68,103,548 of record CM063510.1, read on the forward strand.
GGTCAAGATAAGTATTTTCGTTGAAACCTTAAAGTTTTTTAGAGTTCCTTTACTGCATACAAGGAAGTAAAAAGCACTGGAGATTCAAACCAACTAAAATGAATTCTAAATAAAAAAATACATATAATGTTTAAAATATTGAACATGTACGATTTCTTTCAGCATACTATCTTCCACTGAAATCAAATCAAAGTGGTGTGCAATAGAGTGTAAAAATATTCTAATCTCTATATATTCTAGCTCTAGATCTATCATATTTAGAAAACAATTTCTGTAATTTACCTAGTTTTTGAACTAAAGTAACATGTGAAAAGTAAGTTGAAACACATAAATATCAATAAGATTTGATAGAAAATAGTCAAGAGCATTAACAAGTATGAAAAAAATTGTGTCTCTACATATATTGACATATATAAGTACATACCTGTACATACATAAGAATTTGAAATCCATAATTTCTTGTTAAATGTACTTAATGCAAATTTATTCAAGTTTTATAAACAGATATGTCTTTAACTATAATTAAATCAAAGTGTTACATAATAAGAGATGTATTCTAATCTCAGTAGATCTTTGGTTTTGAGTTTTAATCAAATTATTTAAAGTATTAGGTCAAAACAATGGTGAAGTATATTCATCTTAAATATTTTGATAGATGTTGTCTCTGGTTCACACAATAGATTGATTTTTATAAAAAAAGTTTAACACAATTTTAACCAATCACCAGTTTTATGATTAATTTTCAATGAGTAACTTCTAGCAGATGGCTTATAAAGGTTAGCAATTTAATGCGAATGAAGCTAGGATTAGTGAGCCAAGCAAGCACATTTATAGTTTTTAATTTTGTTAAATTTGCCCTTTTAAACTTTTACATTTATTACCTTTGGGTACTGCTTTGATGCATCATCATTTTGGAATGTAACTCTGTGAGTCATAGTTGGCATTGTGACCAGAGATTTTTGAGATGCTGGATAAAAGTGACCATTAACAAGTCTGTAAATAAGAATGAAGAAAAGAAAATGAATATGTTTTCAAAGTGAAAAATTTTGTAATGTTTAAAATCCTTAAATGGGTAAATTTGAAGGTTGTCAAATGATAGTCCATGAGGCACATGTGACCTGTTGGTAAACTTTTGTGACTGGTGGAATTATTCATAAAATTTATTATTCAATATTGCAGTTATTAAAGTAAAAATATTTGATTTATTTATTAATTACTATTATAAATATTTATACATATTTAAATTTTTTAACTGTTAATTTGTGAAAAATAATAAATTTAATATATTGTTTTCAGTTTTCACCTCAAATATATATAAATATATATGTTATATACCAGGGGTGACCAAACTTTTGGGATCTGTGGTCTGCTCCACATTTAAAAAATCGAAGGCGGTCTACCAATGGCAGAGCTAAATTAACGTAACGTACATGTTTATATATTTATTTGTGACAACAAGAAAAAATGGTAAATTATCTAATTTTTCTAAAAGAACTTATTTACAAAATAAAAATTTACTGACGAAAATAATCAAAGTATTCATATATCAAAAAATGACCATCCTATTCAATTCGTTTAGTAGAAATTTGGCATTGTATATCTGCAACAAGTTTATCATATTGTGGCTGGCATGAGCTTATTGCAATGTGTAAACACGAAACTAAATGTTCATCTGTTAAACGCGACCAATGTTTGGTTTTTATGGCATTCATGGTTGGAAAAGCAGATTCACAAAGATATGTTTAACCAAAGTTTGATTTCAAATACAAAATCAATTTGTAAATATTTAGAAATGTTTCCTCAGAAATTAATTTCCAAAAATTAGTATTGTTAGATGCTCTGGATTTAAGAAATATATTGCATCTTAATTTAAAAATTTCTTCCTTGACCGTGACTCATGTGGTCTTGCGGACTACCTAAAATATCTTTGCTGTCGACGTCTTGGCCAACTTTGTTATATACACACATACAATGTGTCCTACCTGCATGAAATGTACTTTCAATGCAACGCACAGAGCTTAAGCAGACCAGATCTATGTAAAATCAATCTGATAAAATATATCCAAAGTGTAACAATTTTGTTTATGTATTTTAAAATTAGTTCTGAAGTTTCACATTGATGTATAAAAAGCTGCAATTGATTATCTTGGGTAAAAAAGATTTAAATAAGATTACAAGTGTATATTATTGAATTTTGAGTTGAATAAAGTTTAATAATTGAATTGAGTTAAATATTGTATGTGGTAAAATAAGAAGTATTTCTATTTAGTAAATAATTTTTAATTGACAGTTATTATGTACTTTTCAGTCAGTTTGGGTTTAATTTAAAAAGATTCATTAAAAAGTGTACTTTTAGTAGACATATACACAGGGTGAAAGAATATAAAGTTTCTCTTTCAGTAACAAAAATTTGTCAACTGCAATTTATTTTTATTTCTGTACATATAATTTTAATTTGTTGCTTTTAATAACAGTATGTATAGTTTAGCATATTATTTATTTTTGTTACAGTTCTAATGTATAAAAATTGCACATTAACTCTGTAGTCATATAATAACTACAGATAGTGAATTGTAGCTTGCAAACAATTTAAGAATTCAATTTTAAAAAATTAAGTTTTATTGAGTAATCTTAAAAGTAATTTACAAAACATGTCTAACAATTGAAATGTTATTGTAATTAAAAATGGATTCTTCTAAAAATTAATTTTGAATGATTAAGGTAGAATTTTTATTTCATTTTATGTATAAAATAATCCTCCTTCATCACACAGCAGTAGTACATTTACATTTAACTTTGACAGGTGCCATTAAACAAATAAAAAATAAATAGATTTCATTTGGTTCCATGGGATTTTGGGGACAATATGGTGTTCTACGATTAAAAAAAGTTTAAAGAATTTTTTTAAATAATAATTATATTTCATTCATAAAAGTTTTTTGGATATAAGGGAGGAGATGATATTTCATGTTGCTGTGTCATCAGATAAGGTTTGTAATTTAAGCATGTATATTTTATTATTGCTATCAAAATATACAGATATTTAATATTGCATATTTGTATATGAAACAGCAGTGTACATGGATATTTTCTATTTTCCCATTCGAATGTCCGTGGAGAATTTTAAAATCTGAAAAATACTATCTAAATGAATTTTTTTGATAATCTGTACCTAATATTTTTTGCAGCCTGTTCTCCCTGCGACATTGCATCATTTTCTTGACTCTGAGGGGTGATTCCAGTTTCTGGAGCAACCTAAAAGTAATAAATTAATTATAAATAACTATTAACATATTCCCTTTTTTAATTGTTTTAAAATTTTGGTCATTCCTTTTTAAGTTTAATACATATTAGGGGATTAGATTAGTTATTTAAACTTCGTAGAGTATTGCAAATATTTTATTACATATGTAATTTTGCCAATCCTGTAGCAGAATATTTTAAAATTGACAGGAAAGTCAGGAAAAGGAAAATAAAAATTTTTTTAATTAAAAGCATACTTGAATTCATTTAAGATTCTATTATGAGAGAATATTCATAAATATATTTGAATGAAACAAATTAACTTCTTTTAATATAGTTCGAGTTTAGTGCTGCCATCTGTTGCAGTTTCTTCCAACTAATGTTCTCTCCAAGTGATAGATCTCATTTCTTTAATACAAATCATAAGGTCATAAAAAATTATGTAATCAGTAGAAAAATAAGTAGCAATCCTTGTACAACTGATTTTAAAACACTAGCATGAGGTAATATAAACTAATTTTATGTAAATATGATAAATATTCGTACGCCGGATTAAATTATTATATATTTGCATTTATTTGATTCTGAAGTTAAGATAAATTTTTGTTCTTAAATTATGAAAGAATTATTTTCTGAAATTAAAAAATCGTTCAAGTCTGTTTAAAATTTTGTTAGCTTTAAACGACGAATCGCTTTTCTAAATTTCAAATAAGAAAGGCACATGTATGTTATTTATGCATGTTACTTTTAGGTTTACTCGACTTAGGAAAATTGTGTAACGGAAGGACGGTTAAGTGATTTATAATAGATGCAACTATGAGTGCTACTATATTGCAGTCGACATATGTCACTGGCGACTTTTTCGTCATAATGATGTCAGAGCGGGAAATTTATAGTACTGAATTCCCATCTCTGGCGATTTCTGACGTCATTATGACGTAGAAGTCACCAGTGATATATGTCGACTGTAATATGGTAGCAGCCTATGTCGCTAAACTGTCTTTAAGTAAGATAGTTGGGCTTTAATAGTTTAGTGTCTTATTCAAGCTTTTGAGGCTGATGAGTTGACAGGATTACCTGGACAAAGGCCTCTAATCCTGAGATTGCTAACAGTGAGCATGGAATGACAACGAGCAAGAAAAATAAAAAACATAGGCTGCTACCATATTACAGTCGACATATGTCACTGGTGACTTCTACGTCATAATGACGTCAGAAATAGCCAGAGAAGGGAATTTGGTACCATAAATTTCCCTTTCTGATACCATTATAGCCCCGTTTACATGTGCCAGTCATGTACCCTTCTTTTTACCCGGGTAAAGGGATTTTGCTTGGAGGGTCGGAGAAACCCGTTTACATGGTCAATTATTTCTACTCTCTATTTCGCCGGGATCGTCGCTGAAGTCACGTGATCATACGGGACGGCAATCATCTGTAAGCGCAGAGGATGATGGGAAAGGAGAGTAAACTCTTCTATTACCCGGGTAGAAAGGTGGGTTCTTTCTACCCCTCAAGGTATCGTTAAGTAAGATAGTTGGGCTTTAATGGTGTAGTGTCTTATTCAAGCTTTTCAGGCTGATGAGTTGACAGGATTACCTGGACAAAGGCTTCTAATCCTGAGATTTCTAACAGTGAGCATGGAGTGACAACGAGAGAGAAAAATAAAAACATAAAGTGATAAAAGAAAAACGTGGATATAGGAGTTCATAATACAATAAATAATGAACTTCAAGCGACGTCACGAACTAGTTTAATGCCCTTTTCATTTATTTTCATGTTTCCAATAGGCAACTAATATGCTGCCCTTCCGTTTGAAACGAAAGCTAGAAACCTTATGAGTTGAGATGAGTTCCTGCGTGAAATTACCCTATTCCCAAAGAGTAAGAAGTTTTGGGATAGGAAAACAATCATTTTTTGAGGTGAGAGCCAATCCATGCACGAAATGACAAGTGTTGTCAAGCCGTGAAATTGTGTAACGGGTTTCAGGAGTCAATCAGAAACAGCAGGCCTCGGGATTCATTTGTGTGTAGTGTGTTATCGTCAACACTTTTGTAAAATAAATTAAAATAGACATTTATATCACAATGATTTTTAATTCAAGTTCACACAGCAAAAACTCTCATATCGTAATATAGTATCCAGTTCGTAATTAACGTTTTTCACCTTCTACAGAAACAATATCTACATCATCTCAAACAATATTTAAATCATTGCGGCGCATTAAGATTCATTTACGTATCTATGTACTTACTTGTGATCTATTCAGGCTCAAAGTAGATTTACTTGTATTCCACTCTTGAGAACTTGAATGTTTTGGTGACTGAAGCATTGGACTGCTGTTTCCACCATATCTAGTTGGGAAGAAAACAAAGAAAGAAACTTAAAATGGGAAATTTCTTTCAATATGACGTTTACTTTCATCAAATCATTTAAACTGCTGAGTGAGACAGTGTGAGAATAAGTAGAGCAGTATTTTTCAGTATCGGTGTCTGTTGGTTCGATTCCCGCTGCAGTCATGGAAATTCGCAGCTGTTCGTAGACATTTCTACTGAACTACTATTGGTTCTTTAAGCAATAGTTATACATCCGATAGTAGCTCAGCAGAATCAGGAGCTGCTTCTATAAACGGGAAATCGTTTTGCTTAACCCCTTAACGATCGCATTATTTTTGAGGAAAACGGTCATAAAAGGGACTATTTTTTGTGTATGTCTAATACATGCATTCATTTTTAATTTCTGGGTTCATTTTGAGATTAAAATAAATAAAATTAACTTTTTAGAAAAAACCAACATTCAGGGTTATGATTGAATGCAATGTCGCCTCCACACTATGGCCAATTGTTTGCCACATCCTGATGGTGACCTTGGACTATAGTTTATGGGTTGCATCCACACGCTGGGCCACTAAATGAGCCGAGAGCGTGGATTCGTACATAGGGTCTGCTGCGCACTTCAGTTGCTCATCTGGCTGCCTTTGATCTTTGGAGAAAAACCGCTCCCGAAGCCATCCTCCAAGGAGGCCATCGTGACCTCGATGAGCCATACCCACTCCAGACGGTGGTAATGGCTTGCAATGGACCATAGTATGGAAAGGCCATAACATTTTCTTATGGATAAATTTCAAAGCATGAGATGCAACGTCCAACATCACAAGCTGGACAGTAGTACCGAGTTTTTTTTCCTGCATCTCTTATTGTTTTTATCTCTTCACCTTGGACTATAGGAACTTGGAATCACCTTGGAACAACAAACTTTGCATTTTCTTGATGGTTACCGTTTCTTATACTTGGGAGGTATTTGTCTAATAAAATGCCTTTCAATCAAACGGTTGCGGTTACTATCTAAACTCAGCTGGCCTCTCTCTGCAATGGCATCTGATATCGGATACTTTTCAATAAGTTCATCTACTAAAGATAAACGGGACATCATATAGGATTTTTTCCACCTTGTTCTTTGTAAATAAGGTATGAATTCAAAATAGTTTGATCTAACACATTACAAATAGTCTGGTACTGCCATCTATCAGATGTATAGATTGAGAAATAAACACGATTCCGGGCATTAGAAATAGATTGTTTTAATATTTTTGGTTCGTTAATTTTGATTGAGATTAACTGAATAACTAAATTTACTCACAAAAAGCCCACTCTCGGTAGAATTCCGCTGCAAAACGTACCAGCACACGTGTTAATATCGACAATGGAAATCACGTGGTATCAAAGGATGTGTGTCTAGAATGTAGTGAATCTGTGCAAACGGTGTGAATTTGTATAAAAAACCCACAAACCGATGGACCCTCATTTACTTATATATTTAGATATTTTAATATCAATTGGCAAGACAATTTTCAAAATAATTATCAATTGACACTACCTTGAACTACACATCTAGAAGTAAATTCAAAAAGATGCTCTAAAGATGTTGATTTTGTCACGTCTTTTTTTCTCCCAGTATTTTGTAGTCTCGCGTTCTTGCAGTATCGCAAATAAATGCGTGCCCATAAATTATTCTGCCGCCACGTTTAAAAGAAAAAAAAGAAGGAAAAAAAATCTTGCTTTACTGCGAAATTTGAGTTACTCACCTCGCCTTGTTAGAACTTGTCGACGTGCTACTGCTTTGAGGGCTGCTAGTACAGATTTTCGATATATGGACGTTTTCTGTCGGGCTCTCGTTCTTCTCTTCGATATCAACCAATCTTTGCTGGCTTTGCGGTAGAAAGCCGTTTTGTTGATCCGTCGAGTAAGGAGGCGGTGGACCGGGATCGTCTAATGACAGTTTATGGAGGCTTCCGTTCGACAATCTGCAAAATTTTGGAAAAGTTAAGTTTTAATGTATGTACAATATTTATGCTTCGTTTTCAAGCAAACCAGGATTTTATGTATTCGTATTTTAGGTATTTTAGTCCTAGAAGTATTAACATAACATTTTCAGGCCTTTGGAGCGCATTGCTTATAGTGCGACCGGAAGGCCATTCCAATTTTACTGTAGAGGACGAAACTAGGCAAAAGTGGTGAGAAATTTGAAACGCTCCTTAGTTAAAGTCTATAGAATCTTCTTTTAATCGTATTTGTTTTACTTTGTTCTTATATATGCTTTTGTACTTTCTAATATCTTAGTACTAATAGAAAGGAATTTTTAACACAATTCATTGTTTCATTTAATAATATATCTACCAAGAAAGCTCGCGATTTTGGAAATTTTGTGTACAAATCCACTTTTACTAAACCCGTCTTAACTAAATAGACTCACCTTTTTTAGACATGCGCAGACCTGACGTATTTTGTGTTCAAACCCGCTTATACTAAACCCATCTTAACTGTAGATACTTCAAAAATACATATCACAAACATATTATTTAGAGAATAAATAAACAGCAATAAGATAAAAACAATAACTATTACAAATACAAAATATATAGACTCGTCTTTTATAGACTCGTCTTTTATAGACATGCGCAGATCTGACGAGGGGTCTGATCCGTAGGCAGACGGTTTTGTCGACAGAACATCAATCGGCGAAATCCGAAAAAGACGAAAACAGAGTACATTATTTCCACGCTAATCAATGTACATGACGATAATTTGTTGTAGATACTTCAAAATACATATCACAAACATATTATTTAGAGAATAAATAAACAGCAATAAGATAAAAACAATGACTATTACAAATACAAAATATATATGATCAAAAGACGATTTTTAGAATACTGCAGAGGAGCGATTAAAAATTTTCTTCTTTTTTGCCTAGCTTTGCACCCTACAGCAAGAATGTAATGTCCTTAGCAAAATAGCAGTTTGATTAGCCCGTTGAAAACACAGGGCCATAGACATTTGTCTATGGGATGATCCGGTCATGCTGGCACAGAGATTTTATTCCGTTTAAATGACTGTAGCACTTTGAACCAACAAAAAAGGGAACAATAATAGCCTTTTCCCCAGCTAATAGCTATAGGAATAACAGCTATAGGAATAATAATAATGATAATAATAATAAAGAGAGGATGGTTATGAATATGATTCGCATATGAAAGTTAATTTTTTCCCTGAGTGGCTATTTATTTAGAGATTTATGAAACCTAGCGCGTAATAGATTGCATACATAAGCTGCCATCAATTAAACACTTATTATATATTTTCCGTAATAAAGTTTGTCTAAAAGCTTAATTTTACCTAGCGGGGCTGGGTAGCTGTAACTAAAAAGCAGAAATAAATCAAGTATCAGTGCGATAATCCTGGTCTGCTGGTATAAAGCCTTTATCCTGTCTAAATAACTATAGCACTAAACCCACAAATAAGGGGAAAATTGTCTTTTCCCAGCTATAGGAACAATAATCATGATATAATAATAAAGGACGGATGATGATAATTATAATTTACATGTGGAAATTAATTTTTTTCCCCGAGTGGCTATTGATTTAGAGATTTATGAAACCTAGCGCGTAAATAGATTGCATGTACAAACCGCCATCAATTAAGCACTTATTTTAAATTTTGCTGTAACAAAGTTTGTGTAAAAGCTTAATTTTACAGAGCAAAGGCGGGTAGTTGTGATTAAAAGGCAGAAATAAATCAAGTATAAGAGAGTTTTTACTTTATTACTATAATTCTTCAAAATATTCAAAAGGACGAAGGGTCTTACCTCGTGTTTCCATGCAGCTGTCCTTGACTTGATGAATATCTTATCTTGAAAAGTCGGCTGTCAGCCCTGAAAGAACACAATTGAATAACACGTCAGACTAAAATATCTTTCGATGCCAGTTAAAGAACTGAAATCTATAATTGCTGACAATTTATCAATGAACTTACTGAATCTTCGTATATTTTATGTCGCGTTTTTCTTCTTCAGTCAGAGTACTGGGATCAATCAAGTTGTAACTAAAAAGAAAAAAAAAGAGTACATTTTACATTTTTGTTTCTTCAGATGAAAATCTGACTAATTAAAGAATAATAATTCTCGCGTGTTCTTACATAATTAGTTTCCAGTATTGTGCCATTTTAATGTCGAAACACTTTAGTGATTTGATTCTAAGTGAGATAGCGTAAAAAATGGCATAAAAAACCAATCACTTTATTAATTTTAGATCGCCAAGAATATCGTTATTGGACATACGGCACATTTTGTAAGGGAATCAATTAGATATCTGAACTAATTAGTATCGATTGCCACCATAAATTGCATTTTTTATAAAGAAAATGAGAAAAAAAGATGTTGATATTATTTAGTCGTTATTTGCTCAAAGTACCCAATTAATTACATAATTTCGTCTTCTTCCAGATGTATTGCGATAATCTTGAAATATGGCAAAAGAAATAACTGCGCTTAGAAAATAAACGATGTCGTCATAGAAACAGCAAAAAGGATTTTTATTTTTTTCTAAATTTATACATTTCTGTATTTATACATACGCTGTTTGACGTGTATTTAAATTTATATGTTCAAATTTTAACTGCTTTTGTATATACAGTAGATTTATCAAGATGTTGCTATTCTAGTGGAATTTGGTACCTATTGGAGAAAGGGAAATTATTTTGTGGTCTGAGGTTCCCAATCTATGCCGAGGGTTAGCACCGGTCCTAGCGTGCTGCCGTAGGTAAACCCAAAATACCACCCTCAATGCTAAAAAAATTTTTATTAAAAAATACAACTATGTTGACCAGAAAAAAGGACATATTATTGATTTAAGATAGCAATACTAGTAAAAAAATTATGGAAAATTATACGTGGAAAATTACGGAAAAGTGTTTTAGAGGATCACCAACTAACTATACGATTAGTTCTCTCCCGTAATACGAGAACATAAAGTTTCCAAAGAGAATTTTACTTCATAGGATGGATCTGGTTAGCTAAAACTTCTCTATAGTTTTAGCTAGTTCTTGCTAGTTATCCTTCTTTCAAGGTTACGTTTGGGCCACCAAAAAGCAACTACATAGCTGGCCAATAGTACAACAGATCCACCTCCATACTTAAAAACTGGAAGGAGACAATCACAATCATACGTTTGGTGTCCTCCAAATGTGGACATTTCCTGCTGCGGGGTAAAGTTTAAAAGAAGATTCTTCTAACCATATAACTGTCTTCCACTATCAATCGACCAGGTTTAGTGATTGTGGGTACCACTGTAAACGACATTTGGTGTTAATATTACCGAAATTTGGAATTATGACAAGGGGCTTAGGAATCGCTGCTCTGCTGTAAATATTTTGTTTATGAAAGTGCGTCTAGCTTAAATTATTGGCATTGGAGAAACCAGTGCTGATTGAGCTCTGAAAGCACTCTGGCAGCAGTTTCTTTTTACGTTTTAGACATTACAAACTGCTTTAATACTTATCGGTTTTTTTTCACTCTGTCAGTTTCTTCTTCCGTCCACTATTCTGTTCTGCCGAGCTTGTCTTGAGCTGTGTGAACGCTGTCAAGACTTTATACACCGTATTTCTAAAAACGCCTAAAAACTGGGATATTTCAGTCACAGTTGCTCAAGTTAGTCGGACTCATACAAATTGGCCTCTGAAGGACTGAGCGGTTAGACATTTCACACTTTTGACAAAAATCTAAGACGTTTACAACTTCATAAAATCTACCTCATGCTACTATGACACATACTTTTCATATTACAAAAACTGACAGCTAGGATTACATGTTAACTCTTACGAAGTGCATATTAAATGCCACTTTTATTCGCAGATGTTTTCCTTATTTTGATAACTACCTGTATAAAAAATTTCCAAGGTTAATTTAAAATAATAATGAAATTAATTTTTAACAACACTTCCCACACTATTTCCAGTGAAAATTTTGAATTATTGTTAAGTTATAACTAACCTGTAATTAACTCCCATGTAATGAATTACACGGTAATTAATCACGGGTTGGCTGACGATCGCAAGATTACAGTTTTACAGTTGTTGATGAGACAGAGAGATAAGTAACTTACTCAATGTATCTCTTAACTTCATGTGGTATGATGCTTTTGCTTTCTGGAGATTTCGATCTTGATCTATGCCTGTTGGGAAAGAGACAGAAAAATAAGGTATATTTTTTATTATGTTATTCATTCTATTGTTCATTATTTATTTTTAGAATGATATATAATTACCTTCTATGACGTCTTCTATGGCTGTAATTTGTTTCTGATTCAGTTTCTAATCCTGAATTCATATACCTGCAAAAAATAAATTTTTCTTTTCAGAGAAAACTGTTTATGTACCACAATAATCTTAAAGAGACATAACACCTTTCAACTTTCATAATTAAAGTTTTAACTATAACAGCTTTTTTTTTAAAAGAAAGGCTGTTATAATTTCTCCTTCTTATAGAAAGACTTTTTTTTTACAAACTCTTTAATATAGTTATTGTTTTAAATGAATTATTTAATTTTGATATTTCAAAAAGAATTCTTATTATAACTTAAAATATTCACACCAAATGAAAAAAAAAATGAAGTCGTATGAATGAAAACGTATTTATTTTATATTTAGAATACAAGCCAATAATGAATAAAAGTAGAGTTGAGTTGTCACAATTTCTGCTTCCTCGTTGCCCCACACACTAACCCGCAAGATAATTTTTGAAATACGTATATTAAAAAATAAATTCTTATATCAAACTGAAATAAAATATCTGTTTTTATCCTGTAAACGCAAAATAAGGTATCTAACATTTTAAAATGAAAACAAAATATTAAAAACTGTTATGGAATTGAAAATTAAAAATATAGTTTTTATCATGCTATAAAATAAAATACATTGCTTGTAATTATATAACCGAGGTTCACAAAAATAATGAAGATAATTAGCTCTTATTTGATACAAAAATTTAGTTCCTAATTTAAAATTTCAAACAGAATAAAATATCTGTTACATCCTGTAAACGCAAAATAAGGTATCCAACATTTTAAAATGAAAACAAAATATTAAAAACTGTTATGGAATTGAAAATTAAAAATATAGTTTTTATCATGCTATTAAATAAAATACATTGCTTGTAATTATATAACCGAGGTTCACAAAAATAATAAAGATAATTAGCTCTTATTTGATACAAAAATTTAGTTCCTAATTTAAAATTTCAAACAGAATAAAATATCTGTTTTATCCTGTAAACGCAAAATAAGGTATCTAACATTTTAAAATGAAAAAAAAATTTAAAAAACTGTTATGAAATTGAAAATTAAAAATATAGTTTTTATCATGTTATAAAATAAAATGCATTGCTTGTAATTATGTAACTGAGGTTCACAAAAATAATGAAGATAATTAGCTCCTATTTATACAAAAATTTAGTTTCTAATTTAAAATTTCAAACAAAATAAAATATCTGTTTTATCCTGTAAACGCAAAATAAGGTATCTAACATTTTAAAATGAAAACAAAATATTAAAAACTGTTATGGAACTGAAAATTAAAAATATAGTTTTTATCATGCTATAAAATAAAATACATTCCTTGTAATTATATAACCGAGGTTCACAAAAATAATGAATATAATTAGCTCTTATTTGATACAAAAATTTAGTTCCTAATTTAAAATTTCAAACAGAATAAAATATCTGTTACATCCTGTAAACGCAAAATAAGGTATCCAACATTTTAAAATGAAAACAAAATAGTAAAAACTGTTATGGAATTGAAAATTAAAAATATAGTTTTTATCATGCTATTAAATAAAATACATTGCTTGTAATTATATAACCGAGGTTCACAAAAATAATAAAGATAATTAGCTCTTATTTGATACAAAAATTTAGTTCCTAATTTAAAATTTCAAACAGAATAAAATATCTGTTTTATCCTGTAAACGCAAAATAAGGTATCTAACATTTTAAAATGAAAAAAAATATATTAAAAACTGTTATGAAATTGAAAATTAAAAATATAGTTTTTATCATGTTATAAAATAAAATGCATTGCTTGTAATTATGTAACTGAGGTTCACAAAAATAATGAAGATAATTAGCTCCTATTTATACAAAAATTTAGTTTCTAATTTAAAATTTCAAACAAAATAAAATATCTGTTTTATCCTGTAAACGCAAAATAAGGTATCTAACATTTTAAAATGAAAACAAAATATTAAAAACTGTTATGGAATTGAAAATTAAAAATATAGTTTTTATCATGATATAAAATAAAATACATTGCTTGTAATTATATAACTGAGGTTCACAAAAATAATAAAGGTAATTAGCTCACATTTGATATAAAAATTTAGTTCCTAATTTAAAATTTCAAACAGAATAAAATATCTGTTTTATCCTGTAAACGCAAAATAAGGTATCTAACATTTTAAAATGAAAACAAAATATTAAAAACTGTTATGGAATTGAAAATTAAAAATATAGTTTTTATCATGCTATTAAATAAAATACATTGCTTGTAATTATATAACCGAGGTTCACAAAAATAATAAAGATAATTAGCTCTTATTTGATACAAAAATTTAGTTCCTAATTTAAAATTTCAAACAGAATAAAATATCTGTTTTATCCTGTAAACGCAAAATAAGGTATCTAACATTTTAAAATGAAAAAAAATATATTAAAAACTGTTATGAAATTGAAAATTAAAAATATAGTTTTTATCATGTTATAAAATAAAATGCATTGCTTGTAATTATGTAACTGAGGTTCACAAAAATAATGAAGATAATTAGCTCACATTTGATATAAAAATTTAGTTCCTAATTTAAAATTTCAAACAGAATAAAATATCTGTTTTATCCTGTAAACGCAAAATAAGGTATCTAACATTTTAAAATGAAAACAAAATATTAAAATCTGTTATGTAATTGAAAATTAAAAATATAGTTTTTATCATGCTATAAAACAAAATACATTGCTTGTAATTATGTAACTGAGGTTCACAAAAATAATAAAGATAATTAGCTCCTTTTTGATATAAAAATTTAGTTCCTAATTTAAAATTTCAAACAGAATAAAATATCTGTTTTATCCTGTAAACGCAAAATAAGGTATCCAACATTTTAAAATGAAAACAAAATATTAAAAACTGTTATGGAATTGAAAATTAAAAATATAGTTTTTATCATGCTATAAAATAAAATATATTGCTTGTAATTATATCACTGAGGTTCACAAAAATAATAAAGACAATTAGCTCCTATTTGATATAAAAATTTAGTTTCTAATTTAAAATTTCGAACAGAATAAAATATCTGTTATCCTGTAAACGCAAAATAAGGTATCTAACATTTTAAAATGAAAACAAAATATTAAAATCTGTTATGTAATTGAAAATTAAAAATATAGTTTTTATCATGCTATAAAACAAAATACATTGCTTGTAATTATGTAACTGAGGTTCACAAAAATAATAAAGATAATTAGCTCTATTTGATACAAAAATTTAGTTTCTAATTTAAAATTTCAACAGAATAAAATTCTGTTTTATCCTGTAAACGCAAAATAAGATCTCATTTTAAAATGAAAACAAAATATTACTGTTATGGAATTGAAAATTAAAAATATAGTTTTTATCACGCTATCAAATAAAATACATTGCTTGTAATATATAAAGGTTCACAAAAATATGATAATTATGTTATTTGATACAAAAATTTAATCCTAATTTAAAATTTCAAACAGAATATATCTGATCCTGTAAACAAAATAATATCTAACATTTTAAAATGAAAACATATTAAAACTGTTAAAACTGAAAATTAAAAAATAGTTTTTATCATGCTATAAAACAAATACTTGCTTGTAATTATTACTGAGGTTCACAAAAATAGATAATTAGCTCCTGTTGATATAAAAATAGTTCATTTTAAAATTTCCATTAGCGGTATTTCTATTTTTTTACCTAGTAAGCACACACTATATATATGCTTCTTTAAACGTATGCTCCATATCAAATGGCAATTTTGTTTCTCTGAAATGTAGATTTTTAATGAGAGGTAATTTTATTTGTATTGCATAGTGTTATAATAAAAACTCAGCTGTAAATGCTTTGTCCCCAGTATGCATTTACACATTATCTGTGAAAGCATCAATTAGTGGCTCTTTATGGGGTCCTGTTGAACTTACATATATTCGTTGCAAATTAATATTTAACTGTGCATTTCATGTTTAAAAACGATCAGGTTAGAAATTTCGGCTAAGTTTTCACAGTAGATACAGTTTGATTTATATTGTTGCATTATCTTCCCTGGCTTTAATGCGGTTCTTATTTGAGAATTTAAGTCACGTGCGATATTGTTTTTAAATGGTTTGGTTTGGAGTGCTACGGTCTACTTTTGTTGCAATTCGAGGGCTATTGAGATCGGGGCCTACTGCTTGAAGCCGATTCCGAACGGCTACGAATATCCATGCCATAGTGGGATTCGAACCCACGAACAGCGGTACCGAAGGCCAGCACCCTAACCAATCAGCCTGCGCTCGGCTGTTTTGAAATGAAAGAAGCAGCATGTCTTTGATACGTCAGTTTATTTTTGGGCTATAAATCAGTTGCAAACTTCTTTTACGCCATTTTGCGACCGGTCTAGGTCTACTTAGGTGAAAATTTGGCGCCTATTGTTTTGCGCCAAGTTTCTGGTAGCCGTGTGCATAATAACCGTTTTTGGCCGTTATTGTGGCTTTTGTTGTTTAACTATTGGGTAATTTCACGCAACGTCACGAACTACTTTAATGCCCTTCCCATTCATTTTCATGTTTACAACAGCCAATAGGAAAACAATAAGCTGCCCTTCCCTTTGAAACGAAAGCAAGAATCGTCATAAGTTGAGATGTGCCCTGCTGCGTGAAATCACCTTATTGGGTAATTTAGAACCGGGACGAAATTGTCGCCAAGAAACAAAACTAAGGGGGTAAAAGTTGAATCGGTCTTCCAAGTTTGTATAATGGTTATCGTATAGTGCTTTCATCCGATGGTTCGATTCTGGAGTAAGGATTGGATGTAATTCTGTTATCTGCTCTACCTATATGGTACTACCGCAACAAAAAGTCACGGCTTTTTATGGTGAATGCTATCAATAAAGGCAAATGCTCTGCATTGGATTTAAAAATTAAAAGTTGCATCGGGATGAGCTGGTTGGTTCATTTCAGACTCTATGTACTACCATATAAGGCGATTTCACTCAGCAGGGCACATCTCAACTTATGACAATTCTGGCTTTAATTGTAAACGGAAGGGCAGTTTATTGTTTGTCTACTGGCTGTTGTAAACATGAAAATGAATGGGAAAGGCATTATAGTAGTTCGTGACGTTGAGACAAATTGCTCTATTGCTGTCGAAATATGTCACATGCGACTTTGGCGTCATAATGATGTCAAAAGTCGTCATAGTGACGTCATAAGTCGCCAGAGAGGGGAATTTATAGTACCAAACTTCCATCTGCTTGGCGACATCTGACGCCATTATGATGCAAAAATTACCTGTGACATATATCGATCACAATATGGTAGCAAAGATCATTTACACGTGCGTTATCAACATATTTTTTTCATGTATATAAATATTCTCTACATCTGAAAATCCTATTTTTTACCAGTTATTCCGCTCTAGTTTTGAATCTTAATACATACATGCTAAACCATATATTACTTATGGAAATTCAAATGTATATTTCATGTTAGATATCTTATCTATGCAGCTATAAATGCGAGTGTTTAGATTTTTATTTTAAGTTTACGACATATCTGGATTTAGGGATTTTTCTATTGTTTTTACTTTTATTTTTCGAATTTTATTCTTTGTTCTGAACGAAAGGAAAAAAAAAAAGGAAAAATGATTTATATTTTGTGTGTGCCCGCCGAAAAACAGTTCTGATTCTGTGAGTACAAACTGGGATCAGAAGTCACGTAAAAATCTGCAAAGTAAGGATTTCCACAAAATTTCCCCCATTTTTTAGTGGGGTAGCGGAAAGAGCGAATCGATAAAGAGACATGTGCAGCTTGAAATAAGGGGGCATTTTCCCGAAGAATGTTTAATCCTTGTCCTAGATTATATTTGGATATTGTGGTACAGATTTTATTTGGATAAGGCATGGTAAAAATTCCACATTACGCTTTTGACGAAATAATTCTTTCGGGAATATTAATAATTACTAGTAGCTATGTCATTATGCTAGGTTTTATTTTATATGGTCAAACCTCTTAAAACACAATTTCAATAAAAGGCTGTAAACTTATAACTTTTTTGTTTTCGCTAATAGAATAATTTTTAAAAAAGGTTTATGTTTCTAGCTTTTAAAGAAGTTTTTAGGCTTATAGTCTTACATTTAAAAAAAACTTTCTTAGACGTAGTCTTAAAATTAAATCGAAATATACAAACATGCTTTTATTGCCTTTTATATCTATAAACATTATATAATCGTAATCCCTGAAAAAGAATAGTCGATTGGGTAGGGCACTGCCCATTGGTACCGGAGTTCATGAGTTCGAATCCTACTGTTTGTATGGAGGCTCGTAGCCGTTCGAAATCGGCTTTAAGCAGTTGGTTCCGGTCTCATTAGCATTCGTGTAGCAAAACAGTAGTCCGTTGCGCTCACAAACAAACCAAACCCTATAACATACTGCTTTAAAAATGTAGCTTAAATATAGAATAGAATGAATAATATAACATAGAACGAACAACCCTGATTTATAAGCTCATAAGCACTCTTAAAGCGATTACCATATGACTCGGTATATGAATTCTTTTTTGTAATAATTGAGTTACTTATAAAGAATTTTTCATATAGCACGGTATGCGTTTTTAATACATCAGTTTCTGAGTTAATCTGCTTCACATTCATGAGAGCTTTTTGCACGCGGTACGAATTTGCATTACTAACCTGTGATTTTAGTAACGTCATTACTATATTGCGTACAAATTTACCTTTTTATAAGAGTTCACTGTATTACAAAAATAATTTTGGAAATATTGGAATCAGAGATGGCTAAATGTTGGAATCAGAAAGTATTTTCTCATATCGAAGTACGGCTGACAAAGCAAATTTATAGAAATATAGGTAAACCTGTTGGTGGTTACAATATGGAAAACTTACCCGCTTCTTCTTTTGCTGAGATCTCTCACAACGGCATTTTGCATCCTAAAGTTAAGAACAAATGTCAGTTATTTTAACAATACTACATGTAAAATTCGTACTCAAACATGAATAAAATTTATAATTTTAAAAGCTGTTAAATATCATTGAAAATGTTCAAATATTCTGTACTTTAATACCGTTATTACTACACTGTCTACCAATAAGTATTTGGACACCTGTGATAGAAAAGAAAAACTAACTTTATTCAAAATCAATAGTTGGTAGAGCTTCCACGAGAGGCAATTACAGCGTGAACCTTCCGAGGTATACTTTCCATAAGTCTTTGTATTACAGCTAGTGGTATTGTCTTCCACTTGGCTTGGAGTAGACATACAAGTTCCTTTACCAATTTTGGGCGGGTTGTGCATCCCTTAATTCGGCGATACAACTCGTCCCAGAGGTTCTCGATAGGGTTCAGGTCTGGGGTCTGGGCATGCCAGTCCATTCGATGAACTCCATTGGCACCATACCAAGCCTTGGTTTACCTCGAAACATGACAACTGGCATTGTCGTCCTGAAAGTAACGCATCTTGCATGGGACTAATGCCGATGCTGTTTCCTACACGATGTATACCGTTGGAGGCCTTGACGTACCTCAGGACCGCAGATATCGTCATTTGCATAAGTGTCCAAATACTTATTGGTAGACAGTGTATAATGCATACGAATTTATAAGAGAAATTTGTAATTCTCTTAAGAGAATTCATATAAAAATTGACTGTATAAAAAAAAGTTGGAAACATTAGAATTAGTGATGACTAAATGTTCATTAGGAAGATAAAACACACGATTTTATGCTGTTCTAAAATTCGAGACATTATACTGTAAGAATATTATACTGTGAATTTTTAATGAAAACTCTTTCAGAAGTGTTACTAATAATTGAAAAATATTGCAATTTTAAAAAGAAGCACAGATAACTCTTGAATAATTTTTTATAAGTATTTGTATAACACAAAATATAAATTAATATCTATGGCGTCTTTTGAGAATAATACTTCTTCTTACGAAAACTAATCACATCGAAGGCATAGACATTTCTAAATATAGAATTATTCTACAAGTGTATTATACAC
The DNA here is from genome assembly GCA_032207245.1 of Pardosa pseudoannulata. Taxonomy (NCBI): domain Eukaryota; kingdom Metazoa; phylum Arthropoda; class Arachnida; order Araneae; family Lycosidae; genus Pardosa; species Pardosa pseudoannulata. The sequence goes on from CM063510.1 coordinate 68,123,416, forward strand.
TCGATGTATTACTACTAGTAAATAAATCTAATCTTAAGTAACACTATATTATACACTAGATGTATTATTAATTATATTTTCATATTTAACCTTTGTTAGATCGGAGAATATTAAATGACCTCAAAAAATAATAAATCTCTACAAAATATAAAATATCCTCATTAAATACATTTTACATTTCGTATTTCTTATACTTTAAAGCTAACCATTTCTGAAAGAATTCAATATGCACATTTCTAAAACATCCTCAAAATATTTTACTATAAGTTATCCCCTTACCTTGCTTGAGTCAATTCTTGCTGTCTTTGGACTTCTTTCCATTGCCCTTCAGAATCTACCAACTCGTATGTACTTCCATGTCTGAAATAAAAAATCAACATTGACAATTATATACAATACAAGATCACTGAACTTTAAATGTTAGAGATCGTATAAAAAACTTACTTCTTTCGCCTGCTATGCCTTCGGTGTCGATGCTGGGTTTCAGAATCACTACCATCACCTCCAGACTGCGAGCTGTAACAAGCAAATATGTAACAGGAAACTTGCAAAATACGCCATAAACTATTATATGAAAGTGAGCAGTCACCTCATACCAATCATAAAAATTTAACCAATTCAAATCTAAATACTACACCATATCGGTCACCACATTTGGCAAATTATATGACATTTTTGATTTTTGGTAACAAAATATTGTTAATGACTTGGAAACTTGCAAAATAAGCCATAAAGAAACTATTATATGAAAGTGAGCAGTCCTCTCATGCCCATTATGAAAATTTAACCAATTAAAATCTAAGCACTACACCGTATCGGTCGCCACATTTGGCAAATTATATGCCATTTTTGACTTTTGGTAACAAAACACTGTCAAAGACTTGGAAAGTTACGAAATACTCGATAAAAAATTATTATATGAAAGTGAGCAGTCATCTCATACCAATTAGTAATATTTAACCAATTCAAATCTAAGTACTACACCGTATCGGTCGCCACATTTGTCAAATTATATGCCATTTTTGACTTTGGTAACAAAAAACTGTCAATGACTTGGAAACTTGCAAAATACGCCATAAAGAAACTATTATATGAAAATTAGCAGTCATCTCATACCCATTAGGAATATTTAACCAATTCACCGTATTGGTCGCCATATTTGTTAATTTTATATGACATTTTTTACTTTTGGGAACAAAACACTGTCAATGATTTGGAAACTTGCAAAATACGCCATAAAGAAACTATTATATGAAAGTGAGCAGTCATCTCATACCCATTAGGAATATATTCAAATCTAACCAATTCACCGTATCACGGTTGCCATATTTGTTAATTTTATATGACATTTTTTAATTTTGGGAACAAAACTCTGTCAATGACTTGGAAACTTGAAAATGCGCCATAAAGAAACTATGAAAGTGAGCAGTCATCTCATACCCATTAGGAATATTTAACCAATTCACCGTATCGGTCACCACATTTTGCAAATCATATGCCATTTTTGACTTTTGGTAACAAAACACTGTCAATGACTTGGAAACTTGCAAAATACGCCATAAAGAAACTATTATATGAAAGTGAGCAATCATCTTATACCCATTAGGAATATATTCAAATCTAACCAATTCACCGTATCGCTTGCCATATTTGTTAATTTTATATGATATTTTTGACTTTTGGGAACAAAACACTGTCAGTATCATAAATAAAAGTACTGAACATTTAATAAGATTGAAAGCTTTTTGGTATATCAAATACCAAGCTTTTGAAATAATTAAACAAATGTTCTAGGATAGAGGACAATACCTTACATTTTATAATTGGGAAATGAGAGAGGACGATGGATTTGAATAACACATACCTTGGAAATCTATTTTGTACATATTTTAAGTTGTACTTATTCTAAAATGACGAAACCCTCTATGTATCACTTTATTGTTGCTGATTGAAAACAATACTTTATCGAAGGAAGTATGTTAAATTTTATTTATGAATTTGCTGAACAAATCATAGTTACAAACAAGAAAATATTTTCTCATAAGCTTTGGTTTATCATGGAAAGTAGCCATGAAGCTTTAAGAAAAATTATAACAAAGTTTCTTATATATGATTTTTAAAATAAGTAAATAGAAAATTCAGTCTTTTAACGGTTATAAGTGCTAAATTAGTGTCATGGATTTAGGCTTCATTTTATTTTGCATCTGTCAAATCAATAGAGTTCGTCATTCAATCTACCTCAAACAATACCAAAAATTGTGCTCTATCAGATTGTTATATTCATAGAAAATAAAACAGGTGTTAATATTATCAAAGTCGTCATTTTTTAGTGTTACGTAATTAAGGGATAACGCCTAATGATGATAAAAAACTCATTAAATTAAAAAAAATTCAAATGTCGTCTGAACCTGTCAATGCCTTTTTATCATTTCCGTTATTCAGCCCAGGGAAAATAAAATGGCAACATAAAAAAGAACTATTCCGAGAAATTTCAATACTTTCTAAGACAAATTCCACGAATGTCAAATATAATTTGAAATTCTTTGGCAGATTTAGATTAATATTCTACGTTTTGATATTCAAATTCCCAAAGTGTTAATGAAAAATATTTTAAAAGCAAATTAGAATTATTCCATCAAATTTCCATACTGAAATTCGTGTATGTGATGCATTTATTCTTTAGGTGGTAAAATAAAACAAAAATCAAGCATTTTTTGAGCTAAAAGAAATTTTTCTAATATTTTACCTGACAGAATCTCTGCTATAAGCTCGTCAAAATATATGAATCCAAAATTGACGGATTGGAAGAGAAAATGGCTAAATTAATTTTGTGGTTTTTTTTTCTTTAACAACACATCATCTATTTCATTAAAAGGAATCAGTAAAACAGAGAGGAAGCATATATCATCCATCTCATATTTTTTAGCCGGCTTCAGGGTCTGAGTAACTGTGATGGAGAAAGTGTTTGCTATCCTTTCTTGTTCTAAACCTAATTTAAATAATTGTTGACAGAATGGCTTTTTTATCTTTTCTTTTCCCGATGTGATTTTCTGAAGTTAACAATTGAATAAATTTGATGAATTTTCGGTTATGGAGGTGCATTAAATTCATCCATATTTAATCTATGTTTGAAAATATTATACTGTGGTAATAGAATGAATTGATTTTTCTGAAATTTTGTTGCATTGCAGTACGAAGTTAAACAAAATGCTTGGTGGTTGTATCTATATGGTTTGTAAGGAAACTTATTAAATAGCAATCTTACCCATGTCTTCTATGACTATGACGTGAAGCTTTTGATGATTTAGAACACCTAGATGATTTCGAAACTTCACTTTCATTATCTGATTGCCTTCTACTGTGATGTCTGAAACAGTAAAAAATATTATTAAGTTGTGAATATTTCTAAAATAGTACCAGAATTTATATATAACTACATTCTACATAAACTGGATATAAATGTATAAGAATTGAGATAACTTTTGTTCTCATTTCTAACATCGCAAATACGAGAAATTTGATTGGACGTATTCCAGCAGTTCTATTGGTCCTCTCGTGTCCATTTGGATTGCCCGGAAATGACAAAACTTCTCATTCCATCTCTTGTGGTCGAGGTGCATGGATGTCCTTGGCAACAGAAATATTTATGTTTTTTTTTTATCCCTAAGCTTTCTACTCTTTAGATTTTTACGTTATGAACTCACGAATCCATCTCCCTATTCCCTTCTTTCATCTTTTAGCTGTTTTATTTTCTGCTAGTTGTCATTTTTATGATTGCTGTTAGAAATCTCTGGATAAGAGATCCCGGCCTAGTTGACTTACCGAGTTGATGGCCTTGAAGATAAGAATTGAGAAATCTCGAAACATCTATAAATACTTCTAACCTACCTTAAATTTCAAAATATTTAAGTCATTACAGTGTTTTGGGAAGGGAAGTCGAAAGACAAAGATAGCCTCTTAATGTCTCCCTACCTGTTTTGAAGTGCTTTCTCTTCAGTTTGTCTTAATTCATGGGCACACTGGGCATTTGATGGCAGGGCCCACGAGCATAAGGGTTACATGATAATCTGTGTATGTCATTGTACTTCTCATTAATTTTATTTTGAAATCCATTAATTGAAATTAGTTTTATGTTATTTAAATACAAAAATATAAACCATTTTTTAGAAATTCGAGATTAGAAAAAAAATGATATATGACTTTGAGAACCAAGTGATTTCATCCTTTGTTATGGGGCATATAAGTCCCACTTAACCTGGTAAAGTTTCAGTTGTAAGAGGGGTTATCCATAAATAAGGCACATGTAGATTTTTTTTCCAGTCAGAAAATATTTAGTAAAAGTGTTATGAGGGAGAAACGGCTTACAACCAATGCTCGATGATTTTACGTACTAGTAGCGTGCTTTAGTCATAGTTAAAATGACATTTGCAATTACATTGTCCAATGAACATTATACGATATTCCTTATAGCACAAGATAAGAAAATAGGAGAAAACCAATTAACCCCTTACGGTATGATTTAATAATGAAAAACTGTGCATGAAATAACCATTTAATTTTTATTTAAAAAACTTGTTTCATTTTACAATTCTTACATATTCTTAATTAAATTCCACTTTTTACATAGTGTTAAATAATATCAGAAACAGTAAAATTAAGAAAATAGCAAAGCAAAACATTAATAAGGTATACAGATAATAGTCTTCAAGCTAGTGGTACTTTTCAAAACAAAGTACAAAGGAATTCTTAATTGTTTACACCGCCAAGTAGTCTCACTTTTAATTTGATTCTTGTAACACACACGGCATTTCTTAGTAGGTTTTCTTTTATTCTGACTCATTAATTTGGCAATGACTTGTACCAAGTAAACAATATGCAATAGTGACTTGTGATTTTCACAAGTGATAAAAGTGTTGCCAAATTCAGTACACTAGAAATTTTAAACTAAATTAATTATCATATTTAACAGTAACTTTAATCGCATGACGAGTGTAGCTCGTCATTGTGCGGTATGGAATGAAAAACTAATGACGAGATAGACTCGTCATTTTACCGGAAGGGGTTAAGAATAGTGGACATTTACATTAGCATTGTGGGAAGAGGATGTAAATTGTAGAACAGATCAAGGGCCAATAACGGACCGGGGGATAACACTGGCTCTAATGACAGCCATTGGACTTGTATGTGACTAGGATTTTTAAACTGATAAGTCTACGATAGATGCCTGAACTTGCAGGATAGTTTTGTCGAAAAGTACTAAATTTGTAATACTTTCATTTCCGTTTCATATTCGTGTTAATTGCATTGCTTATAATTGTGTTCAAAATTGTGGCCGCTACTTATTGATACATCCTGCTAGGCGTGGTAGCTCAGTCGGCAAAGGCAACGATCTCGTAACTGAAAGGTTGAGGGTTCGAGCCGGCCTAAGATCCGCTGTGTTCATTAAAGGTGACTGGGGCACGTAAAATAGGTTCGTGGTCACAATGTCCTCCGAGTTCTCAATCAATACTTGTGGGGGTGGCAGGTCAAGTCTGTGGGTTTCTGCTTGGTTCTTGTTTCAAAATTACGAGGACCTACTTGAGCGAAGTCGTTCTTTCACCTTAATGGTGTTCATTGAAACAAAAGACACACCCCTCGGCCTTAATACGAAAGCCTGAAGGCTCTATCAGAAATTGTAAAATTAAGAAAATATCAAAGCAAAACATTAATAAGGTATACAGATAATAGTCTTCAAGCCAGTGGTACTTTTCAAAACAAAGTGCAAAGGAATTCTTAATTGTTTACACCGCCAAGTAGTCTCACTTTTAATTTGATTCTTGTAACACACACGGCATTTCTTAGTAGGTTTTCTTTTATTCTGACTCATTAATTTGGCAACGACTTGTACCAAGTAAACAATATGCAATAGTGACTTGTGATTTTCACAAGCGATAAAAGTGTTGCCAAATTCAGTACACTAGAAATTTTAAACTAAATTAATTATCATATTTAACAGTAACTTTAATCGCATGACGAGTGTAGCTCGTCATTGTGCGGTATGGAATGAAAAACTAATGACGAGATAGACTCGTCATTTTACCGGAAGGGGTTAAGAATAGTGGACATTTACATTAGCATTGTGGGAAGAGGATGTAAATTGTAGAACAGATCAAGGGCCAATAACGGACCGGGGGATAACACTGGCTCTAATGACAGCCATTGGACTTGTATGTGACTAGGATTTTTAAACTGATAAGTCTACGATAGATGCCTGAACTTGCAGGATAGTTTTGTCGAAAAGTACTAAATTTGTAATACTTTCATTTCCGTTTCATATTCGTATTAATTGCATTGCTTATAATTGCGTTCAAAATTGTGGGCACTACTTTATTAATACATCCTTTGAGCCTCGGTAACTCAGTCAGCAAAGGCAACGATCTCGTAACTGAAAGGTTGCGAGTTCGAGCCGGCCTAAGATCCTCCGTGTTCGTTAAAGGTGACTGGGACACGTAAAATATGTTCGTGGTCACAATGTCCTTTAAGTTCTCAATCAATACCTCTGGGGGTGGCAGGCCAAGTCTGTGGGTCTTCTGCTTGGTCCCTGCTTCAAAATTACGAGGACCTACTTGAGCGAAGTCGTTCTTTCACCTTAATGGTGTCCATTAAAACGAAAGGCACACCCTTTGGCCTTAATACGAAAGCCTGAAGGGTCAATTGTGCTTGGTATGTCCAAGTGGCATGAGAAACAATAACATCAACAACACATCCTTGTAGATATTATTAACCCTTTGAGGGGCACCCATAGAAATTCTATGATTTTCAATGAAATGAGTTTATAAATGTTATCTATGAACCTTTTAAATATAAAGTATATGAAAAATAAATTATATTACGTGAGTAATAAGCAAAGGGTAATTTGACTGCGTAATCACCTCCTTTAGAACAGCAGGAAAATGACACATTTTTTAATAATATTGGAAAAACAATTATTAATTTTTATTAAAAGGGAGTATAAATCAAGTAGATAAGAAATTTGTTAATGAAGTTTAAATATCTACTTTTATTTTAAAGTCTTAAATTTGAAAAATAGAATTTTTGCTTTTAGAATCGGGTTTTGATAAAGCCTGATTCTAAAAGCAAGTTTTGACAGGAATAATTAAAAGAAGTTAAAAAAAATAACTGTCGATAGCTTGATACATCAAAAAATTGAAAAATCAAAACTTTTTTTTTCTATATATATATCAGAGAAAAAATTTTAACAGCCGGTATATTATATATACCAGTGCCCTTCAAAGGGTTAATCAATGGGATGTAAATGTTTCATATTTCATTGGACAATATAGTCATGGATGATAAATGTCCCACTTTTATTTTTAAAAATATCGAAGCAACATAAAATTTTTCATATAAGATTAATGCTTATTCTTTATTTGATTTAATGATGGGAAAGTTTCAATCGAAAATTATGTAGTTTAACCGTAAGGTTGTAAAGTGTTACAATTACATCAGTTTTTGAAGTAAAACCTTCAAATTAGTGTAAAGCAAACGTACTTTCTTTTCCTGTAGTCGTAGCTGGCTGTACTCTCGATGGACCCGGTACGACCATGAAGAGGGTACCTCCTGGAGGGCAATGCCCCTGCACTGCGGACGGATCGCGGAGAAGGATTTGTCCCACTTGAATACAGTCCTCGGTTGCTGCGAAAGGAAAAACAGACCCAAATCAAACACTGGAGAAGGCAATACTGGTGAAAGTGAATGGGCGACACCCCTGGTTCGCCCCTACTGGCAACACCGGTCTCAAAAATAGGTTCTGAAGAAGGACAAGTTCTGCGAAGAAGTGGATTTTGATAGATTTTTAACGGCAGAAGCGGAATATTGATTTATTCCTGTTAAACTAACGTTCATCGTTAATTCTAATGTTATTTAGTTAGTCATAGCAGATAATTAAAACAGAATAGAAGAGAGTTGGGTTGTTGTTTTGGGAGCACTACGGTCTACTTTTTGCAACATGAGGGCTAATGAGACCGGGACCTACAGAGCCGAACGCTGGCCGATTGGTTAGGTCGCTGATCGTCGGTACTGGAGTTCGTGGGTTCGAATCCCACTATGGCATGGATGTTCGTAGCCGTTCGGAATCGGCTTTAAGCAGTAGGTCCCGGTCTCATTAGCCCTCGAGTGCAAAACAGTAGACCGTAGCGTTCCAAACTAAACCAAACCGGGACCTACAGAATAGAAGAGGATAATTATGGTTTTAATTCTTTTTCTGTTACTTGAAAAATTGTATTCAACTTAATGTAATAGGGTGTAAGTCAATTCGTCCGTGTTGATTCTACGTTGTAGATTAATTCAAACATGCTTGCATGATATATATGTAATGAGTAATTTGTCCCATTACAAAAGGAAGAAAATTTGCAGTCGTAGCTTGAAACATAATCGAGTGGAAAAACACAAAGAAAAGAAATTTTAGGACCCAAATGAGCAGAGTGTATTAAGGCAACTTCTGTCAGAAAAACAAGTACATCTAGACTTTATAGTTGTATGGGCCAACCAATCAGAAGTTTTAATTGCCAGTCACGAGGTGAAGTCGATGACTTAGTTTAAGCGTCACGAGTTAATTTAAAGCACTTATGCAATAGGAAGTTTGGCGATTCTAAGTCGCCAAATTAATAGGAAAAACAAAGACATTCACCAAGGTTTCCAGAAAAGGATAGAATCACCAGAAAATTATTAAAGTAGACATAATTACGTTGGATAATTTTTTAGGTAAAAAATATCATTACATATACATGTAAAAATGATTTCCTCTAGTCACAATAATTATGTAGACACTATTGTTTTTACTTGCCCGGGCTACTGGGCAAGGAGAAGCCTAATCAAATTAGCAGTAATAACGATGCAGTCGGGTCATTGAAAGAGACCTGCACAAGTCTAATTAAAACTTTATTTTAGAGCTGCAAAAACAGACATCTTTACTACTCAACGGCAGACAAAAGAAAGACAAAAATGACTGTGTTCGAACAGAGGTGCACCCAAGAGCTAAGACAGGAAGAATTTTCCCAAGGAACAAGATACTTACTCAGCGAATTTAATTGTTAAGATCGGAAAAACGTGGAGCCATTTGCCGGCAATAGCTGGAAAACTTGTTGAATAGACAGAAAATTTATATCTATAGAACAGAGAGCTTTGGGAAATGTATCGAAAGAATTTTAAGTCGAGGACACTCCTTTGATTAAGACATTTAGAGGCTGGGAAAAAAGATTTTAAGGAATTAGAATGAGAGAGAGGAGGTTTTTAAGGAAATATTAAAGTTAAATAATTTTGATTTATTACACATATATATATATATATGTATATATATGTATATGTATATATATGTATATATATATATATATATATATATATATATATATATATATATATATATATATATATATATATATATATATATATATATATATATATATATATATATATATGTATATATATATATATATATATATATATATATATATATATATATATATATATATATATATATATATATAAATATATATATATTTACATATGTATGTATGTGTATATGTGTATGTGTATATGTGTATATATATATATTATATATATATATTAATACAGTATAAATTTATTAATGGTTTTTAAAAAATCATGATGAAAGTAAATTCGTAAAATAACATGAATGTAACTTTCCTAATCACAGAGGTGTAGTTTGAAAAAATTCATAGGATTGTATGAAACTGGACGATAAGATATCACGTGTCTCATTGTAAGCGAAAATGCAGTTAAAACATCTATATTTACCTCAATCGTGGATCCTCCCAAGGAGCTGGCACAACTTTGTACGGTGAGGGCACCACAGATGGAACGGAAGTCGAGCGATGGAGGGCAGGACTAAAGAAAAAAAAATAAGACACAACAAAAATTAAATCCTTTGTGAAATAAGGATTAATCAAACCAGAGATTGATTTTGTCTTCGATTTGAGTACGAATATTTCAAAACTGATATATAAACAGTACAGCAAAATTTATTCCCCTCCCACCTCTTAAACATATACATGAGGAAAAAAGAGGCTACAATCTGACCTCTAAGCCTCATAGTTTAGAGGCAGATAACTAAGTAAAAATGAAGGAAAATTTGAATCGCTTCTCCGCTGCATTCTGTAGATTTTTTCTTTCTATAGAACATATTGTACTTTATTTTTTATATATCTTTGTACTTTCGTATCATAGTATTAATGGAGAGTAATTCTAAATAAAATCCAGTGTTTTATTTAATGTTACACTCATGTTTCAAATTAAGACAATTTTCAGATTTAATCGATTATGTCTAGATTTAAGATTAAGATTCGGATTTAATTGATTATGTCTAGATTTAAGATTAAGATTCAGATTTAATAGATTATGTCTAGATTTAAGATTAAGATTCGGATTTAATCGATTATGTCTAGATTTAAGATTAAGATTCAGATTTAATCGATTATGTCTAGATTTCAGATTAAGGTTCACATTTAATCAATTATCTCCTACACTGCATTCTGTAAATTTTTTTTTTGATAAAATATATTTCACTTTATTTACATATTTTTGCACTGTTTTCTAGTATTAATGGAAAGTAGTTTTAATCCCTTAATGCACAGTTTTTTGAAAAAGGCCAGCCAAAAAAATAATTTTTTTATGTAAAAAATACAATTTAGAACGTTGTTTTGCTAAAAAAATTACAAAAATAATCAAAATTTTTATTCAAGGATGATTTTATTCAAGGATGTCTTTACAGCCAAAGATTAGTAATAAAATAGTTAACAATTATATTTTATTTAACATTATATTTTAGTAAAACATATATTGAAAAATGACCGAATTAGAATCTGAATCTGAATACGCTGTCGGAAAGTGGCTCACAAGGAAGAGATAAGTCGTAAGTGATAAGTAGAAAAAAAAATATATTTTATACTTGAATAAGTAAGTGTTATAACTTACAATCTCATGTAAATGATAAATATCAATAAAGCGATTTTTTTTAAATTTTATTTTATTTTTTTTTTTATTTTTTATTTTTTTGCTTTTACATCGCTATTTTTAATTCTCGATTGCAATCGAGTGTGAAAAATTATAGCAACACAACGCCAGTGCAACGCCAGTAAATAGTACAACGCCAGTTGGCCAGTTTAGCGCGCTCGAGTTAACTCGAGAGTGCACGTTATGGGGTTAAATAAATTTTGTGTTTTATTTAATGTTTCACTGATGTTTCAAATTAAGAGAAGTTCCCGATTCAGTCGATTATGTCTAGAACTACTAAGCACATTTTAATAAAATTTGGGTTGAACGTAGGTTTATATAACACACACGTACGCACACACACACACACACACACAAACTAACAGTTGTAATACACCCGCGAGTGGGACCAATTGTACCAGGAAATCATAAATTGCCTTATTTCCAGTATGATGTTTTATTAGTGTATACATACATACATAAATACAAATACATATATCCATGCATTTATTCTCCCATATACATATATATATATATATATATACGACTGAAACCGTATATAACTTTACATAAATGTGTTTATAAATATTTAAAAGAGAAAGAAAAGTATACTTACAATGAATTTTCGAAAAAAGAATTCTAATTAAGGTGATGATGTTCAAAGAAAACCGAGAATCCTTGATAATTAAAAGGTTTCACTCAAGCATTACACAGAAATTTTAATAGATTTTAATTGAAAAACTGGCCTAACAAAGAGGTTTCCTTCATGCAAGAATTCTTACACATTCTTTTGTTTACAAACCTTGTTGCCATTCTTTGAATGAAAATGAACTTCAATTTTCTTTTTTTTCCCCCTTCTAACACGCATAGTAGTTTCCTTTAAAAGATATTAAATCCCCTCTTTGTTTTTCTAAGTTTAACAAATTTTAAAATTTTTATTAAAACAAATCATGTGTTTTTGAAGACTATACGCTGAAATTGCCAATGAAGATACCTTAAAGAATGCCCTTTTATACAAGCTGTATTAAGAGGGAATTTGTCAAATTAAGAGAAAAAGTAAACAGTCAGCCTTAAAGAAAACGTATTACGAATAATTATGCTTGAATTAAAACATTTTATAGTCGAAGAAAAGGAACAAAAAAAAGTACTCAGGAATTCACTCAGGCGGAGAAAAGAGTTTGATAAATGCCTTTTATTAAAAATCGGCTAAATTAAAGAAATACTTATTAATAGAATTAATGCTAAATGAAGTAAAAGCAATTAGAATCCTCAGAAATCGATGCTTTAGCGGGCAATTTTAAAAAACACAAGCTAAGCTGGAATAATTTGAAAATTTTCTTTCGCAACGCTAAACTATTGGGTAGAGGATAGAAATGTCTTTCACCTTTCTACGGCCCCAGAAAAAGAATTTTTGATATTAAACTTCGACTTTATCTTTTTCATTTCTGAGTTGTCGACGC
>CM063510.1:68138364-68150864 GCA_032207245.1 Pardosa pseudoannulata
TAACATTAGTTTATTAGGTTTTCTTCATCAACCATAAAGGTCAGTGATATATTTGGCAATATATCCTCTATTTGGCGATGAATTTGAGGACTATGAGGGCAAAAGACTTAACATACCAATGAAACTTCGAGAAGAATGTAGAACCAATATTTTCCAAAACTACACTCACCTCAAAAGGGGCTCGATTTTCTGTCGGTTCCAGTACAGATACAGCTACGATAGAGAGCAAAGCTCACTGTTTTTAATAACGTGTAAGGTATTACTTATTTGATGTAGCCTAAAGGCTGATATTTATGCCCTAGAAGCCTAAACAGTACAGATACCCGGTACAGATACAGTTCCAGTATCTGTACCGGGTTCCAGTTCCAGTACTGATACCGCTACGATAGAGAGCAAAGCTCATTGTTTTTGATAAAGTGTAAGGTATTACTTATTTGATGTAGCCTGAAGGCTGATATTTATGCCCTATAAGTCTAACCAGTACAGATACCCGGTACAGATACAGCTCCAGTATCTGTACCGGATTCCAGTTCCAGTACAGATACAGCTACGATAGAGAGCAAAGCTCATTGTTTTTGATAACGTGTATGGTATTACTTATTTGATGTAGCCTAAAGGCTGATATTTATGCCCTATAAGCCGAGCATTTGGTCGATTATTTGTAGTTTGAAATACGGGTATTTCGGTATTTTCATAACTATTGCAGAGTTTATGAAGACGAATTTTTAAAAAAAATAAAGTTAATTTACTGCTAGCTTCGTACGATTACTTCATATCGAAACTCATATCATGCGATATTATGTAATTATTAGTGAGTTAATGAAAATATCATTTACCGTCAGCTCCATCTGGTTGTCCCAGTCTTTTATGGAATCGACGGCTAGGAACTCGAACGAAAGTTGGTGGAGTTCGAAGTCTTGATTGCATGTTTAAAGCCTGGAAGTTTTTGCTGTAGAAAACCAAGCACAATTAAGCATGGAATACAGGTTTTCAGTAAGCTTTAAAAGAGGTAATTATGAGAAGAATGAAGTCATAATGATGCAATATATTTTCAAACTTACCCATAAAATTTGTTTTCCAAACCTACGATCTTGCCACTTTGACCAGGTACTTCTCTTACTTGGGTTAGCCTTAAAAAATATGAAGATAATACAATATTGCTTTTGTAAACAGAACTACAAATACAGAAATCATCCAATATTTAAGGGGTCTTGAGAATTTAAACATTCAAAAGATAGAATTTTTTTAACTAATTATTTTTCTATTGTCTGCCAAAATACTTACCAAATCATCAAGTTAATTAAAATTTTTTATTTTTTTTTTTAAATTAGAGGAAATTTTCATCAATTTAGTTTGTTGATATCATTTTGAAAAAAAGTCTTTAGAAATTTTATAATTTTGATGATGTTTAAATTCTAAATTTGATTTAGTTATGTATGAATTAAATATAAGAATTTTATTGATTAAATAAGACTTTAAACTTATCTTTATAAGTTATGTTTTTTCTATAGAATATTTTTTCTTAGGACATATGTGTTTTTCTTCCGAATGTTTTTTTAGAGTTATATTTTTTCTATAGAATATTTTGTCTATAGGGATGTTTTTTTTCCTACAAAATATATTTTCTTTAGAAATTTGTTTTTTTCTTTAGAATGTTTTTAACTTTATGCAACCAATAAGATTCTTTAATTTAATTAATACAGAACCCTATCAAATTTAAAATTTAAGTATAATCGAAATTATAAAATTTCAAATAATTTTTGAAAGGAGATAAAAAAAATAAATTGATGAAAATTTTCTGTAATAATAATAATTAAAAAAAAATAACTAGAGTTTTTAAATGAACTCGATGATTTGGTAAGCTTTTTGGCAGAATTTACAATTAATTTTCAACATATAAAAAGAAAAGTGCATTAAGAAATTCTTTGAAAAACGCCGTAGATGTAGTTATAGAGTATATTATGCGTCAGGGGTTGTTTAGCCCCTTAATGCACAGTTTTTTTAAAAAGACCGGTCAAAAAAATCAATTTTTTAATGTAAACAACACAATGTAGAACGTTGAATTTAGAATATATATATATATATATATATATATATATATATATATATATATATTATAATTGAATAAGTAAGTATTATAGCTTACAATCCCATGTAAATGATAAATATCAATAAAGCTATTTTTTTTTTTGCTTTCACATTGTTATTTTCAATTCTCGATTGCATTCGAGTGTGAAAAAATATAGCAACATAAAGTACAACGCCGCTCGAATTATCTCAAGTGTGCAGAGCTTGGCCAGTTTAACGCTCTCGAGTTAACTCGAGCGTACCCGTTAAAGGGTTAATTTTACAAGCTTTTTTCTCAAAAGTATGATTTCTCGACTATCAGTAAGATAAAATGCATAATGAAAAAATATTTACAATCTGCTTTATTTGAGTATATGTTTATCTATAGAATAAATCGATAGAATGAGAATATAATAATATTTTCATTATTTTTTTTCATCATCATATACAACAAAAATTTTTTTTAATTAAAATTAAATGCACAGTTATTCTTTTTTTAATGTCGAATGATTTTTTTAAAGGGTCACATTTATTATGTACTTAACTTACTTTGTAGATAATGATATTTTCTGACTATTAGAATACTTTCTTTGTATGTAAGAATGTAAAAAGAAGTTAAAATGTTCTCAGGGCTACTTATCACGTCCTTAGGGTCTGTGAATAATTACATTTCTGAACGGGCTGAATATCGACAAAGAATTATGTATACACAAGGCGTATGTTAGGAAAACATTATGTATATTTTTATAAAAGTGGGCAGAATGACAAATGAAGTAACTTTACAGTAGGAGGTTTAGTTAGGTTTTCACTGGAAAAAGTGAGACTAAAGATATGACTCAGATATACAAAGTATGAATTTTTAAAACTTTACTTCTTTTTTTTTTAATCTTACTTGACATTTTGCTAAAATCTTTGTTCTCCCTAAATTACTAAAAATGAATCTTTACATAATGATGACTGGAAAATAAATTAGTAGAAAAGAATTTGTGGACACGTCAAAAAAGAAAAAAAGGGTGAGAACAGATATAAAACTTTATGATTATATCTTGAAAATTCATTTATATATATATTTTTTACTTTAAGCTGATGATGGTTTTAAAAAACTTTTTTTTTTTAATTTTCAGAAATTTCCGAAAATTCTTTTAAAATTTTCGAGGGAAAATATCTGTTCTTTATAATTTTAGGACAGACACAAACAAATTTTTGGAAAATTCGAAAATTTTCAGATAAGAATCACCCCTGTATATCGACAACCTACAAACAATATTTAAACCTACAAACCTAGTTCAGAAAGAGTCAGATCTGTAATAAAAAGTAAATGTAGCTTAAATTTTCGGTCAAATTTACGCTGCATTTACTTTTTTTTAAAGATGAACCTAACATTTTTTAAATTAAAAAACAACAAATCATTACTCATTACTTTGAAATTTTTTTCTGTTGACATGCTTAAACGAAACCTATTGGTTAGAGCTTGACGATTACAATCGACGGTAAACCTACAGTTGCGGGCCTATTGTGCTCTAAACGACACTAAAACATCCAAGCTTCCTGTGGAATTTGAAGTTACAATATGAAACCAAAGGTCCAGAGCCATAATCGTTATACGGGAAAAAAAAGCTCTTCAGTTTTCTTTACGTAGTTTAGACTTATTCGCATCATAAATAATATGTTCTAATATATATCACATTATTATAGAGTTGCAAATATAAGTGTGTTCTGTATAAAATAATACAAACATATAATACACAATGTCTGTGTTGGTTATCTAGAACAGAAAAATTTAATTTCTTAATCTGAATTCATAAATTTCAATTTTTATATATTAAAAAAGAAAACCACATGACATATTATTACTGCTCTTCGGGTAGAAAAAAAAAACTTTTTGGACACGTCAAAAAAGAAAAAAGGGTGAGAAAACATATAAAACTTTCTGATTACATATTCAAAATTCATTCATTTATATATATATATATATATATATATATATATATATATATATATATATATATATATATATATACTATATATATATATATATATATATATATATATGTATATACATATATATATATATATATATATATATATATATATACATATACATCTATATATATACATATATATATATATATATATATATATATATATGTGTGTGTGTATGTATATATTTTATTTGAATCTCAAGATGGTTTTATAAAACTTTTTTTTAATTTTCAGAAACAGATTTTTCCGAGTATTCTTTTTAAATTGTTTGGGAATTTTTTTTTTTATAATTTTTGGAACAGACTTGCACACATTTTTGAAATATTTCGAATAAGAATCCCCCCCCTGTATATCGACAATGGATTTAAACCTACAAACACTAATTCAGAAAGTCAGGCCGAACGATGGCCGATTCGTTAGGGTGTTGGCCTACGGTACCAGAATTCGTGGGTTCGAATCCCACTGTGGGATGGATGTTCGTAGCCGTTCGGAATCGGCTTTAAGCTGTAGGTCCCGGTCTCATTAGCCCTCGTGTTGCAAAAAGTAGACCGTAGCACTCCAAACCAAACCAAACCAGAAAGTCAGATCTCTAATAAATTCCTCTTTTCGGTCAAATTTATGCTGCATTTATTTTTTTTTTGTAAGATGAACCTAACATTTTTAAAATTAAAAAACAACATATCATTACTCATAACTCTGAAATTTTTTCTGTTGACATGCGTAAACGAAACCTATTGGCTAGATCTCGACAATTACAATCGACGTCAACCTAGAGTTGCTGGCCTATTGTGCTCTAAACGACACTAAAACATCCAAGCTTGCTGTGGAATTTAAAGTTACAATATGAAACCAAAGATCCAGAGCCATAACCGTTATAAGGGAAAAAAAGCTCTTCAGTTTTCTTTACGTAGTTTTGACTTATTCGCATCATAAATAATTTCCGGAAGATGAAAACACGCTGATGTGTTCCATCTATTTCTTTTTGTGACAGACTCAGAAAAGAGTTTAATAAAGCCTCTTTCTTTCCTCTTGAATGAAAAACGTTACGGCATAAATTTGCTCGTGTGTAGTACCATGAAAATATTCTTGAATGTGCCCGCTATGCAGTCACATATAAGATTCGGAGGAAGTTTTTAAAATTTTGGTACTAAGTTCAAAAATTTTTTTCGCTGCTGTAAACGGAATTAATCAAAGAAACTTCAAGTATACAAGTTCTTAGAGATAGGGTACCTTTTAAATGTTTAATGATTATAAAATAAGAAATTCTTAAACACTATAATGACTGATGCATAGAATTAATTAGTATAGTATTTGTAAAAACTAAGATATAAATTTTATTCCACAGCATCTGTT
Organism: Pardosa pseudoannulata; assembly: GCA_032207245.1. Lineage (NCBI taxonomy): Eukaryota > Metazoa > Arthropoda > Arachnida > Araneae > Lycosidae > Pardosa > Pardosa pseudoannulata. The sequence continues at coordinate 68,143,768 of CM063510.1, forward strand.
GGAAAAAGAAGAACTATTAATTTAATGTGAAATACATTTTTGTAAACGGAATTAATCAAAGAAACTTTGTGTATACAAGTGCTTAGAGATATGGTACCTTTTAAATTTTTCATGATTATAAAATAATGAAATTCTTCAACACTATAGTGACTGATGCACAGAATTAATTAGGATAGTATTTGTAAAAATGGATATATAAATTTTATTCCACAGCATCTTCTGGAAACAGAAGAACTATTAATTTACTGTGAAATACATATTTGTAAACGGAATTAATCAAAGAAACTTCATCTATACAAATGCTTAGAGATATGGTACCTTTCAAATTTTTAATGATTATAAAATAAGAAATTCTTAAACACTATAATGACTGATGCATAGAATTAATTAGTATAGTATTTGTAAAAATTGAGATATAAATTTTATTCCACAGCATGTGTTGGAAAAAGAACTACTAATTTAATGTGGAATACATTTTTGTAAACGGAATTAATCAAAGAAACTTCGTGTATAAAAATGCTTAGCAATATGGTACCTTTTAAATTTTTAATAATTATAAAATAAGAAATTCTTCAGCACTATAATGACTGAATCATAGAATTAATTAGTATAGTATTTGTAAAAATCGAGATATAAATTTTATTCCACAGCATCTATTAAAAAAGAAGAACTATTAATTAAATGTGAAATACATTTTTATAAACGGAATTAATCAAAGAAACTTCGTGTACGCAAATGCTTAGATATATAGTGCCTTTTAAATTTTTAAGGATTATAAAATAAGAAATTTTTAAACACTCTAATGACTGATGCACAGAATTAATTAGAATAGTATTTGTAAAAATTGAGATATAAACTTTATTCCACAGCATCTATTGGAAAAAGAAGAACTATTAATTTAATGTGAAATACATTTTTGTAAACGGAATTAATCAAAGAAACTTCGTGTATACAAATGCTTAGAGATATGGTGCCTTTTAAATTTTTAATGATTATAAAATAAGAAATTCTTAAACACTATAATGACTGATGCATAGAATTAATTAGTATAGTATTTGTAAAAATTGAGATATAAATTTTATTCCACAGCATCTATTGGAAAAAGAAGAACTATTAATTTAATGTGAAATACATTTTTGCAAACGGAATTAATCAAAGAAATTTCGTGTACACAAAAGCTTAGAGATATAGTACTTTTAAATTTTAATGCTTATAAAATAAGAAATTCTTTAACATTATAATGACTGATGCATAGAATTAATTAGTATAGTATATATAAAAATTGAGATATAAATTTTATTCCACACCATCTGTTGGAAAAAGAAGAACTATTAATTTAATGTGAAATACATTTTTGTAAAAGGAATTAATCAAAGAAACTTCGTGTATACAAATGCTTAGAAATATGGTACCTCTTAAATTTTTAATGATTATAAAATAAATTCTTAAGCACTATAATGACTGATGCATCAAATTAATTAGTATATTATATGTAAAAATTGAGATATAAATTTTATTTGACAGCATCTGTTGGAAAAAGAATAACTATTAATTTAATGTGAAATACATTTTTGTAAACGGAATTAATCAAAGAAATTTCGTGTACACAAATGCTTAGAGATATGGTACCTTTTAAATTTTTAATGATTAATAAGGAATTCTTATACACTGTAATGACTGATTCATAGAATTAATTAGTATAGTATTTGTAAAAATTGAGATATAAATTTTATTCCACAGCATTTGTTGGAAAAAGAACTATTAATTTAATGTGAAATACATTTTTGTAAACGGAATTAATCAAAGAAATTTCGTGTATACAAATGCTTAGAGATATGGTATATTTTAAATTTTTAATGATTATAAAATAAGAAATTATTTAACACAATAATGACTGATGCATAGAATTAATTAGTATAGTATTTGTAAAAATTGAGATATAAATTTTGTTCCACAGCATCTATTGGAAGTAGAAGATCTATTAATTTAATGTGAAATACATTTTTGTAAACGGAATTAATCAAAGAAACTTTATGTATATAATATGCTTAGAGATATGGTACCTTTTAAATTTTTATGATTATAAAATAGGAAATTCTTAAACACTATAAGGACTGATGCACAGAATTAATTAGGATAGTATTTGTAAAAATTGAAATATAAATTTTATTCCACAGCATCTCCTGGAAAAAGAAGAACTATTAATTTAATGTGAAATACATTTTTGTAGACGGAATTAATCAAAGAAACTTCGTGTATACAAATACTTAGCGATATGGTAACTTTTAAATTTTAAATTATTATAAAACAAGAAATTCTTAAACACTGTAATGACTGATGCATAGAATTAATTAGTATAGTATATATAAAAATTGAGATATAAATTTTATTCCACAGCATCTGTTGGAAAAAGAAGGACAATTAATTTAATGTGAAATACATTTTTGTAAATAATTCTGCCTTATTTTTTAAAATAAAATACACGAATAAAGTATAACTTTTTACTGTTAGAAGTTTTTATTAACTTTAAAATCCTTTCACCTGGTACTAGTTAATAAAATTTATATCTCATAAGTAAAATACCTTGTTTTGATCTGTGATAAAAATGCATACAGTCTTTCATAAAAAAGGAATACCCTCTAGCACAGTGAATAAACTTATTAATAAAATAAATTTATGAAAACAGAGTGCTTAGTAATACGGGAAAGCTCTAGAATTTTAATGAGTATAAAATATTTTTTTTAAAAATAGTATAACGATAGATTCTTGGACGGATTAATTGGTATAGTATTTAGAAAAAATTCAGATATAAATTTTATATCACAGTATCCGTTGCTAGAAACAAGACAATTAATTTAACGGGATAATTAATGATTTAACCAATTCGTATGGTGTATAGGTGTTACACTTTCTAGAGTTACACGATTCATAGAAGATTTGAATTTACATTGTTATGAGCTTTACCATTGTTAAAGATGTCTTAAAATTTGATGACAATTTTTAGTGCTAAATTGAAACATCGGATTGAAAATTGAAAATATAAATTAATGTTCTGGCATGTTTTCCAAATAAATTCAAGTAAAATTCAATTTCTTGCTGTTTTCAATTTTGTTTTAAGTTTAAAACCCATTCCCAAGATTCCAGTTACTATAATTTATATAAATCAAAAACTTGTTATTTATAATCTGTGATACAGTCGCATATAATCTATATATATAAAAATGAATTTTCGTCTGTCTGTCTGTGTGTACTCAATAGACCCAAAAACCATGCATCCAATCGCTGTGAAAATTTGGGAAATATTTAGGTATAGCCCTGGGAAGGTTTTTGTAAATTTTTAACGTTCGAAATCCATTTCTTCCCCTTTTTTCCAGCATTTCATGTCACTATTCCAAGCATTATTTTGCCCGGTTAAAAGTAAACGATAAAATTTTTAATTTATCGCATGATAACTAAGGGAAAGAAGCAATATTTCTAGCAATGTGACGTCATCTAAAGTAATTGTTTTAAACGCAGTTTTCCTCGGTTAAAAGTAGAAGATTAAAATTTTTAATTTATTACATAATACATAGGTGAAAATGATATTTTTCTATCATTATGACGCCATTACTTTAAATATTTCATTTATTCATTTCTTATTTTATATTATTTAAACATCGTCTGCGTAGTATCCATTCGATTTGACCTGAAAATTGAGATATAAAGTGATTAACTTTCATTTCTATGTGACGCAAATTATAGCATTTTTATATGAGAACTAATTTTAAATTTAATTCTTGGTTCATTTTTAAGTTGCAATGAAATGTTTATCAACAATATTCTAACAACAAAAAGTACAAATTTCAGTGACTCTCATGGGCAAATAAAAACCTATCATTTTATATAGTTATCTTTATATCCACATGGTTGTCAATATGAATGTGTGTTTCTGTTTCATACAAAACCATGTGGTTTGTCATACATTTCCTTAATTTTAGACAACATTTATTTATACCACCAAAATTGCACTGTTGCTGTGAAAACCTCTGCTTCCTATTCTATCACGTAATATGGCAAGATCTGTTAACTTTGCTAATCAACGTACAGTAGTAACACAGTAATTTAATTTAGGGTTAAACTTATATTTTACTATAAAAAAGTTTGAGCAAATTTAATATAAGACAAATTCGATTATAAAAACTAAATAATGTTATAATACGCCTATGATAGAAATGTATAATTAAGCCAATGACTCGAACTGAACTGTGACGAATTTAGAGAGTTATTCACGAAAATAAAATCTTTGTTTTAAAGTAATATATTAAGTTCACCGTAGCGAAGCCCGGGTAAACTTACTAGTCTTTCATAAAAAAGAGTAGCCTCAAAGATAAAACATAAATTTTTAATAAAAAAAACCCTGCATTATATACGGTAAATTCATAACACAACCAAACTTATTCGAGTTCCTCTAGCATTTTAATTAACCTATCGTAACATAATGCCTATTTTTAAATACCGATTGTGCATTTTATTCAGAGATCCTCGATAAATTAAAGAATGGTGAATAATCTAATATTTATTCGAGAAATCCCATAAGGAGTGAATGGGCAGGAGAGCACTTCCAGTGAAATCGAGAAGCATTTTCATGATTAATCAGTTTTAATTCGTTGTTCATACAATCATTATTTCAAAATCTCAAATATCATTTTATTGATTTTCATTCACACAGGCTTCGGCCCAGAATTAGTAAGTAACAACAGGAAAAGTAATTAAAGGTATAATTAAATTCTGTAATCTGATGCCCTCTGCCGCGACTATCGTGCAAGTGCACGGGAGCTAAGGCGTAATTACTCAGAATACCTTGCGAAATAAACTTCGTTTTATTCCTCGCGTGTAGGGACACCCTGAAAGGCCGCCTAATCAATTTTAAATTCTTGTGTGTCAAGTTAATTAAAAATTGAACCTAATGCTTCAAAATTCTTTGAAACGATGATGACATGGGATTTCACGAGGCACGAGTTTTCAAACCGGTGACAAAATCTGCCTTTTATGTTCGCAGAAAGATGTTTTACAGAGCGTTATCACCTGGATTATTTCACGCTGACAGACAGTACCAGATTATAGTTTTTGTCTTCTTTATTTAACGAGGTCCGGATAGCATCGGATAATATATAATGGAGCCGTATCGTGTTTTGTTACGTTAATGAACAATCTTACTTCCCTGAAAGTGAATGGCAAACGCTGTATACATGACACTGCGGTAGCATTTATTTACTTCGTTTATTTTAAAGATTTGCGTAAACGCTTTTGAAAATTCATGGTTTAGATACAAAGGAGTGCTTTTCTATAGCAATATACACAATTGCTTTTGTTCAGAGCGGAAATAGATATATCTCTAAGGGAATGCAAAGCTTTAAAAATTATTTTGTAAAACATTTAGAAAGTATATATTGATTTCTTATTCATTTCACTCTATATTTGCATAAAACAAAGAGACCATAACTAAGATTCGATATCAATAGATACGGTTTCTCTTTCGTTTGAGAAAAAGATATTGTTAGCTTTATTATGCAAATCCTTATGTTATTCTCTGCTGTAAAATACATGTTCTGACAGAAATAACATACCAATTGGCTTGGCATATAGGTGTTACGTTTTCTAGAGTTACACGATTCATAGAAGATTTGCATTTACATTGTTATGAGCTTTTCCGTTGTTAAAGATGTCTTAAAATTTGATGACAATTTTTGGTGCTATATTGAAACATCGAATTGAAAATTGAAAATATAAATTAAAACTTTCTACGGAAAAATACATGTTCAGATAGGAATTATATACTGATATATATAGTATAAAGATATCACTCTTTTAACAGCTGATTTGTAAAAAGTTTGAATTTATGTGCTTCCTTGTGAGTTTGTTTATCGTTAAAAGCTTGTGGAAAAGTTTTGGCTAAATTAAAACTCCCAATGGGAAAATTAAAATTAAAATTACTAAAACCACTAATGCTAAAAATGAACGCCTGTACAAGGCAAGAGCTTTGCATCGAATGTTCACGAATACACACTTCTTTCACGAATTTCGAACCCAACAGCGAGCAATTACATGTATTTTTCCCCATGAGATCTACAGATTAATTACTCAGCGTTATTTGGGAGTCAAGAATGAACTTCGATCATTTACATTAGCTCCGAAACCATCAGTTATTGGTGGAATGAATCTATTTTCCTGTGAAAACTTGAAAATGTGACTAGTGGTATTGTTCCCATAGTTTTTAAAAAGGGGCAGAGGGGCACTCGTCAAAAAATGGCACTTTTTATTAAATGAAAGGACAATAAAAAAGTATGTTTTATGTAAAAAGGCACTTTTTCAGTTTTTAATTGATTTCAGAATTTATATAAATTTGAAAAGGAAAAAAAAGGACAGGGCGCAGCACCCTTCAAAAACCGCGAAATATGTATTCAAAACACTAATCAGTGGGCAGAAAATTAGCATCGGTTTTAACTTTAATTTTGGCAGACGGGTTAAAAGAATATAAGTTGGCGAACACTCCTTTAAATCTGACATATAATGGCTGGGAAATTAGGTATTAATTATTGAGATGACTTAAAAGGAGAATTTTAGATATTAATTAATGAGATGGGGTAAAAGGAGAATTTTAGATATTAATGAGATGTGGTAAAATGAGAATTTTAGATATTAATTAATGAGATGTGGTAAAAGGAGAATTTTAGATATTAATTAATGAGTTGTGGTAAAAGGAGAATTTTAGATATTAATTAAGGAGATGTGGTAAAAGGAGAATTTTAGATATTAATTAATGAGATGTGGTAAAATGAGAATTTTAGATATTAATTAATGAGATGTGGTAAAAGGAGAATTTTAGATATTAATTAATGAGATGTGGTAAAAGGAGAATTTTAGATATTAATTAATGAGTTGTGGTAAAAGGAGAATTTTAGATATTAATTAAGGAGATGTGGTAAAAGAAGAATTTTAGATATTAATTAATGAGATGTGGTAAAAGGAGAATTTTAGATATTAATTAATGAGATGTGGTAAAGGGAGAATTTTAGATATTAATTAATGAGATGTGGTAAAAGGAGAATTTTAGATAT
>CM063510.1:68153364-68163364 GCA_032207245.1 Pardosa pseudoannulata
TAATGTATTACAACAATTGTTACAGTAAATATATATATATATATATATATATATATATATATATATATATATATATATACCCTTTACATCTATGATAAATATCTTTAAGAAATTATTATTGGTATAATAGGGATTTCAACTGTTGTATTCAACTGTTGTTGATATAAGATTAATTACGTTAAGTTGAAACCAAAATCATTTCCTTGTATATCTCAACAGCGTGGACAGCATTTTACGTCAATGATAAACATCTAACAGAAATTGTTATCGGCATACATAGGCATTTCAACTTAATTAGCATATGAGCAATATTTTAACCGATTTTAACAGAACATTTTAAATAGATCTAACAGTGATCATAAAATAACATTTCAAAGACTTCTAATTTCTCTGATGTAAGATAAACTACGTTAAGATGAAACCAAAGCCATTTCTCAAGTCAATGATAAACATCTATCAGAAATTGTTGTAAGCATACGTCAAAATATTATCAATATCCCTTCTCTAGAAATTGTTATAGGCATACACAAGGATTTGAACTTCCTTAAATGTGAGCAATAGTTTAATCGAATTTTAACAGAAAAATTTAAATATACCTGATATTTATAATTAAATAACATTTCAAAGATTTTCGAAATTCCTTTGATGTAAGATTAATTACGTTAAGATGAAGGCAAAACCATTCCTCCACGTATCTCCACAGCGTGGACAGCATTTTTACGTCAGTGATAAACATCAATAAGAAATTGTTATCGACATACATAGGGATTTCAACTTCCTCAAAGAACGAGCAATATTTTAACAAGATTGCCTTATCAAAAGTAATGTATTACAACAATATATATATATATACATACATACATACATATATATATATATATATATATATATATATATATATATATATATATATATATATATATATATATATATATATATATATATATATATATATATATATATATATATATTTAGAGCACACAAATATCTGTCGGGAATGACCCTTTACTTCTATGCTAAACATCATTAAGAAATTGTTATTGGTATAATAGGGATTTCAACATCCTTAGTATATGAGGAATATTTTAACCGAATTTTAACAGAAAATTTTAAATATATCTAACATCGATCATTAAATAAAATTTTAAAGCATTTCGAAATTCCTTTGATGCAAGATTAATTACGTTAAGATGAAACCAAAACCATTTCTCTATATATCTCCACAGCGTGGATAGCATTTTTACGTCAATGATAAACATCTATAAGAAATTGTTATTGACATACATAGGGATTTCAACTTCCTGAAAGAACGAGCAATATTTTAACAAGATTGTCTTATCAAAAGTAATGTATTACAACAATTGTTACTATATATATATATATATATATATATATATATATATATATATATGTATTATATATATATATATATATATATATATATATATATGTATATATATATATATATATATATATATATATATATATATATATATATATATATATATATATATATATATATATATATATATATATATATATATATATATATATATATATATATATATAGCACACAAATATCTCCCCAGAATGACCTTTTGCGTCTATGATAAATATTTTTGAATAATATATTTTATTCTTATTGGTATAATAGGGATGTCAACTGTTGTATTCAACTGTTGTTGATGTAAGATTAATTACGTTAAGTTGAAACCAAAATCATTTCTCTGTCTATTTCTACAGCGTGGACAGCATTCTTAAGTCAATGATAAACATCTAACAGAAATTATTATCGGTGTACATAGGCATTTCAACTTCCTTAGTATATGAGCAATTTTTTAACCGATTTTAACAGAACATTTTAAATAGATCTAACAGTGATCGTAAAATAACATTTCAAAGATTTTCTGAATTTCTTTGGTGAAAGATTAATTACGTTAAGATGAAACCAAAACCATTTCTCTTTATATCTTTACAGCGTGGACAGCATTTTTAAGTCAATGATAAACATCTATAAGATACAGTTATCGACATACATAGGCGTTTCAACTTCCTTAGCCTATGAGCAATTTTTTAACCGAATTTAACAGAACCTTTTAAACAGATCTAACAGTGATCATAAAATAACAATTTAAAGATATTCGAAATTCCTCTGATGTAAGCTAAATTACGTTAAGATGACATCGAAACCATTTCTCGGTGTATCTCTACAGAGGGGGACTGTATTTTTACGTCAATGATAAACATCTATCAGAAATTGTTATAAGCATACGTCAAAATATTATCAATATTCCTTCTCTAGAAATTGTTATAGGCATACACAGGGATTTCAACTTCCTTAAATGTGAGCAATAGTTTAATCGAATTTTAACAGAAAATTTTAAATATACCTAACATTTATAATTAAATAACATTTCAAAGAATTTCGAAATTCCTTTGATGTAAGATTAATTACGTTAAGATGAAACCAAAACCATTCCTCCACGTATCTCCACAGCGTGGACAGCATTTTTACGTGAATGATAAACATCTATAAGAAATTGTTATCGACATACATAGGGATTTCAACTTCCTCAAAGAACGAGCAATATTTTAACAAGATTGCCTTATCAAAAGTAATGTATTACATCAATTGTTACAAAACGTATACTTAGAGCACGCAAAAAATCAGGGGATTTCTTTTTCTAGAAAACCTAATACGTGATCTGTAAGAGAAGAAATGTAATCTCTATTTCTTTTTCCCCCGTTTTATCGATAAATGATTTTCGATACACACGCTATGTGGTTTGTAATATGCCAAAGGAAATTAATCCGGGGTATCTCTTAGAAGAAGAAAAAACACAACAACCTGACTCGAACATTTTAGAAACTATATATTACGTTTTACTACTGCAATATTTATTGAAGAAGAAAAGAATACGATGACATTGTTATTTATTTCAACCATTATTAAAGAAAATAGCGCTTTAGTTCAGATTTTCAAACGCTGGAATCGAGTGTCAGCCTTCGGAATCTTTAAAGGAAACATTAAGGGTGGAGTTACACGAACTATTAATCTGTTTAAAGGGAATATTTTGGAGCTGTTTTGTGTTTTCAGGAAGTGGTTTCCATCTGCGGTCTCTTTCAAAGACATGTTTCTGTGCATTCAAAACTTGCGCGGAAACATTTAGATGCTATTAATATCCCCTCTTTAGAATCTTTTGTAAAGGCATTCAAGAATCTTTAGATGTTTTACATTTGATAGTGGAACGCTATATATTCAGAAGAGAGTAAATTTTGTGTTCTTAGAGAAGGATGTTTGGCATATAAATGCGTAAATAAATGCGCATAGTTCCACACACATACAAACATATATATATATATATATATATATATATATATATATATATATATATATATATATATTGCAGAGATGGACTTCACTATGGGTGGTTGCAGTCATGGCCATAAAAATGACACCATTTTAATCAAATATATTTGTCCTAAATATATTTGGTTCATGTTAACCATACCACAAAATCGTAGAATTCATATCCCTATCAATGCAGTCTCTCAATCCGTTTTTAAGTTTCCAAGAAATATTATTTCCCTAAATATATTTGTTTTATGTCGACCATACCACGGAATCGTAGAATATATATCCCTATCTATGTAGTATCCCTTTTTATGTTTCAAAGAAATATTTTTGTCTTAAATATATTTGGTTTATGTTAACCATACCACGGAATCGTAAAATTCATATCCCTATCTATGCAATATCTCAATCCTTTCTTATGTTTCCAAGAAATGTTATTTCACTAAATATATTTGTTTTATGTCAACCATACCACGGAATCGTAGAATGCATATTTCTATCTACGCAATATCTCAATCCGTTTTTATGTTTCCAAGAAATATTTTTTCACTAAATATATTTGTTTTATGTTAACCTACCACGGAATCGTAGATTTCATATCCATACCTATGCAATATCTCAATCCTATTTTATGTTTCAAAGAAATATTTTTTCACTAAATATATTTGTTTTACGTTAACGATACCACGAAATCGTAGAATTCATATCCCTATCTATGCAATAACTTAATCCTTTTTTATGTTTCAAAGAAATATTTGTGTAATAAATATATTTGGTTCATGTTAGCCACATTACGGAATAGGTAGAATATGTATCCCTCTCTATATAATACCTTAATTCTTTTTTATGTTTCAAAACTTCCAATTAAAATAACTACAGTGATCTTCCTTTAAGCGTAATTTAATCGAATGTTAAACTATATTCCATTTAAAACTTTAATACTGTGCTTTTTTAGCCATGATATTGTAAGAAACTAACAAAAAACAACAGGAAAAAAAATAAACATATTTGCACTACGGAAAGGCAAAATTTCCTTAAAAGTTTTCTTGACAACCAGAGATATTTACTCCTTGCTCTCTGAAATCGAAAACAGCAATGCGTTTCGCTGGAAAACTTTTGAATCGGAATTTAAATTGAAATCTTTTAGAGAGCTTTCTTTAGAGTCGAGAATTTTTGAAGCTACATACTTGCCTGTTGCTCTCGTGGAAGAAAAAAAAAATTCAAAGCAAACTCTGCATTCTGAAATCAAGTTATTTACCGTGAATTCTGTTCACCTTTTATTCTGTAACGTTACGTGCTAGTATCGACACTTTAAAAATGACTCTGCTGTTTTCTTTGATATTGTAAATCGATTTGAGAGAGATAGGATTGATCTAGATTTAACATTGTGATATTTTTTTTTTATCCTACACGAAAATAAATGTTTTGTGTTTCATTACAGAGCGAATAAAAGAGGCAGTGAGTTTTCTTTTGGGAACTAGTAATGTATTTTGTATTGATATAAACTATATTGCTGATTTTTTACATTAGTAAAAATATTAATTTGAAACGAATGACTAATATGCTGTTTTAAAAAGAATCTTACAAAATTATATTATATTTTCCTGTAGAACAGTTTCTTTTAAAGAACAACAAACTAGAAATATTTTCTATTCCCTTATCAACATTCTCAAACAGCATACAAAGTATAGTCATATTTGCTAGGTATTTTAAATTACTTTAAGAAAAATAACAACAAGGATAAGATAATCTTGTTTAGTTATAAGAATATTTTTACCCGTGATATGTAACACCAGGTTGATTTTCAATTCATGTCTCATTACATCAAAGCTAATTTTGCCAAGAAAACTACTCCCATGGTTCCATTATTCTCGTATTTTATTGCTTTTATGGGGTTAATGACGTTAGATATTATTCCAAACGATTTTGTAGATAAACATCGTATTTTTGGAGATGATTTATTTTATCCTGTTGGATAGTACTGACTCTAAAAATACAAATTTAATTTTATATGAGAATAGATTCTTGATTAGAACAGTTTATCTATTTAGTTTCTTTCCGTCGAATAACTTTTCACAGTTTCCGTTTAGTTTACATAAACAATAACTCTTAAAACTTATTGATAGACCATGGTTGAATACGAAAAGGCAAAACCTCTGTGGCACAATATAGCATATAGGGCCACAATACAGCAAGTAGCTTTGCGTTTATGTCATGATTAAATAGCAAAGCTTTTAGATCTTGAATAACTGCCGGTAAAAATATTTAAAATGGTTCATTTTTAGATCATAAATTTCATTGTGATGGGCTGTTGAACACCTAAAAGAAATTATGGGAAAAGGAAGAAAATTATAAATTATATTATCTAATCATTATGCTTCAACCACCAAATAATTGGGTGAAAGAACCAAAATCTATTTAGTTTCTTTCCGTCGAATAACTTTTCACAGTTTCCGTTTAGTTTACATAAACAATAACTCTTAAAACTTATTGATAGACCATGGTTGAATACGAAAAGGCAAAACCTCTGTGGCACAATATAGCATATAGGGCCACAATATAGCCGCAAGTGGCTTTGCATTTTATGTCATGATTAAATACCAAGGCTTTTAGATCTCGAACTACTACCGACAAAATATTTATAATGGTTCATTTTTAAACCGAAAATTTCATTGTGATGGGCTATTGAACACTTAAAAAGAATTATGGGAAAAGGTATCTAATCATTGTGTTTCAACCATCAAATAATTTGGTGAACGAACCAAAATCCATTTAGTTTTTTTCCCTTGAATAAATTTCCATAGTGTTCGTTTAGTTTACATAAATATTAGCTCTTAAAACTTATTGGCAGACCACGGTTGCATACGAAAAGGCAAAATTTCTATGGCACAATATAGCATATTGGGCCACAATATAGCCACAAGTAACTTTGCATTTTATGTCATGTTAAATACCAAGGCTTTTAGAGCTCGAACTATTGAGGGTAAAATTGTTTATAATTGTTCACTGTAAACCGTAAATTTCATTGTGATGGGCTCTTGAACACATAAAAGAAATAATGGGAAAAGGTATCTAATCATCGTGCTTCCAACCATCAAATAATTGGTTGAACGAACCAAAATTTTGCAGGTGGGCACGAGATGATTATCAAGGCTAAGTCTTCGGTGCAGGGTTCAAGCACTCGCAGACGCCCAAGAAATATTTTTGCAGGAAATCTGTAATACTTCAGTGTACCCGCTATAAAACATATAAAATATCGATTTTTTCAACTCTCAACGTGATCTTCCCTCTTAAGAGCATCCAAAATGAACTTTTTCAGTGGCTGTTTAAAAAAGTGTAACGAATTACGACAAAACGAAATAACATCTTCCGGTCGACGGATTTTGATCCAAAACTTAATACAGATCTACAATTTTGAAGCAAGATCCAAATACCGAATTTCACCCTCTTTGCTTTTTTGAATCACCACGTCCACTCAGACTGACATACATACACAAGCAGTTATAAATATGTTTTGAACTTCTAGCTGTTTCGGTCTTATTACATTCTCCAACAGTCACGTTTTTACTCCATGGCTTCCGGAATGCCTGTCTATTTAACCTTATTGCTCATCTGTATCTCACAGGAGGCTGCTAGTAATAATATTAAGAGTTTAAGATAATTTTCAACAAACTTTTATCTTGAGTCTTATATGGGATTTCAAATTTAATTTAGTTCTCGATAACACATAATAACGAAATTGAAAAGAGGATGTCTCAGATTCTTTGAAAAAGTGAATACAGAAACAAAACGTTTTATTAATTTGCTTTTTATCTCTTAACTATTAATAATTTGGAGGTATTATTTCAAGTACGATTTTCTCAGCAGATGGACTTAGGTAATATCTTACAAGCCAGTTAAGTGACGTCATATACCAAAGGTTGGCAAATGCAATTCTGTGGCTTTAATGCTTATTTTGTAAATCCATTTATCTGTGGTATACTGTAGACGAATCGTCAATTTAAGGTTTGGTTAAGGAATAATATTCAATGAAAAAGCGGATGGGGAACTAAAGTTATTAGAAATGAAAGAAAATTGGAAATGCAACATACATCAACTTGAGTAATTAAGTTTTTGAAACTCTTTACTGTAATCTAAATATCCGTACTTATATCAATTTGAAGTCTAATTGCAATTTTAATATACCTTGCTAGTGTGAATCTTTGTATTCCACGATAACTTTAGTAAAATCAAAAATTCACAATTGATTATTATATTACAAATATTTTGAGGACGGTTTTAACAAAATTTGAGCCAAATTTAAAATATTTGTCTAAAAGTTAAATAATTTAAACTTTATCAATATATTTTTTTATTATATTTTAAATATATCAAAAAAGTTTTGAAACTATTATTTTGTAAAATTCTTATCTTTAATTATTACATATTTTCTTTTCATTTTGCATATCACTTGTGTACACTTTTAATTAAATTTAAAATGAATTTATGTATTTAACCCCTTAACGTGAACACTCGAGTTAACTCGAACTCGCTAAACTGGCCAAACTGTGCACACTTGAGATAATTCGAGCGGCGTTGTACTTTATATTGCTATAATTTTTCACACTCGAATGCAATCGAGAATTGAAAATAACAATGTGAAAGAAAAAACAATCGTTTTATTGATATTTATCATTTACATGGGATTGTAAGCTATAACACTTATTCAAGTATTAAATATATATATATATATATATATATATATTTTTTTCTACTTATCACTTACGACTTATCTCTACCTTGTGAAAAGAAAGATAAAAGAAGTCGATGTGCGTGTAATATTACAATATTCGACTATTTTCTGTAATGTTATAAAAATCCAATATTGCAATAAAAATTTTGATTATTTTTGTATTTTTGTAATTTTTTTGGAAAGACAATGTTCTAAATTGTGTTTTACATTGAAAAATCGATTTTTTTGGCCGGCCTTTTTCAAAAAAATTCTGCATTAAAGGGTTAATACTATATAACTGTGGTGTGGCTGTTTGTGGTTTATAAAACTGAAATGCGGCTCTCTTTGGCCTCATGCGTACAAGCTTTTGTCATATGCCTACGATAGCGGTTGAGTTATAGCGTGCATGCTTTAGAAATTTTTATATTTAAACTTCAAGGCGGACCACTGTACGATGCTCCAAAATGCTCTCATGCGTACAAGCCTCTGTCATATACCTATGATAGCGACTGTGCTATATTGCGCAGACGCTATGTACAATACTATACCATGATATTGTGCCGACTTCAATGTTCTTGAGTGAGAAATAGCGTGAAGAAGGATCACAGTCACAATAGAATTGAAAATCACTTTTATTTTTTTCTGGAGTAAATATTGGATATATACAAAACTGACAAACGGGGTATACAAAACTGAAATGCGGCTCTCTTTGGCCTCATGCTTGCAAGACACTGTCGTATGCATACGATAGCGGTTGCGTTATAGCGTGCATGCTTTAGAAATTTTTATAGTTAAACTTCAAGCCAGACCACTGTACAATGCGAATGATACCCCAAAATGCTCTCATGCATACAAGACGCTGTCATATGCCTATGAGACCGACAGTGCTATATTGAACAGACGCTATGTACAATAGGATACCCATGATATTGTGCCGACTTCAATGTTCTTGAGTGAGAAATAGCGTGAAGAAGGATCACAGTCACAATAGAATTAGAAATTACTTTTATTTTTTTCTGGAGTAAATACGGGATATATACAACGGGATTCTAATTCTCCCAAAACAAGTCGAAATGTAGAGGATTGTTGCTTGCGTAAAATTACCACGACGATCACAGTCTAACAAAACTGTGGTACGGCTGTTTGTGGTATACAAAACTGAAATGCGGCTCTCTTTGGCCTCATGCTTGCAAGACACTGTCATATGCATACGATAGCGGTTGCGTTATAGCGTGCATGCTTTAGAAATTTTTATAGTTAAACTTCAAGCCAGACCACTGTACAATGCGAATGATACCCCAAAATGCTCTCATGCATACAAGACGCTGTCATATGCCTATGAGACCGACAGTGCTATATTGAACAGACGCTATGTACAATAGGATACCCATGATATTGTGACGACTTCAATGTTCTTGAGTGAGAAGTAGCTTGAAGAAGGATCACAGTCATAATAGAATTGAAAATCACTTTTATTTTTCTGGAGTAAATACGGGATATATACAACGGGATTCTAATTCTCCCAAAACAAGTCGAAATGTAGAGGATTGTTGCTTGCGTAAAATTACCACGACGATCACAGTCTAAAAAAACTGTGGTATGGCTGTTTGCAGTATACAAAACTGAAATGCGGCTCTCTTTGGCCTCGTGCTTGCAAGACACTGTCATATGCATACGATAGCGGTTGCGTTATAGCGTGCATGCTTTAGAAATTTTTATAGTTAAACTTCAAGCCAGACCACTGTACAATGCGAATGATACCCCAAAATGCTCTCATGCATACAAGACGCTGTCATATGCCTATGAGACCGACAGTGCTATATTGAACAGACGCTATGTACAATACTATACCCATGATATTGTGCCGACTTCAATGTTCTTGAGTGAGAAATAGCGTGAAGAAGGATCACAGTCACAATAGAATTGGAAATCAC
>CM063510.1:68173364-68193364 GCA_032207245.1 Pardosa pseudoannulata
TTATTTTCTGGTTGGTAAAAATTTTAAATTTTGGTGATAAAAAACTATATTCTATAATAATTTTTTATCACTTTGGAAAATGCTATCTCTAAGATAATAGTATTTTGTAGAAAGAAGGAATGGCAAATTTGACATTGGTCTTGGACCCAAATTTGGCTTCTGGCACATGTAGCAGAAAACTACGCACGCCACTGGGTCCAAATCATATTCATAAACCAAAGTAACTTTGTTCATTTGAAACTACTGAAAATGATAATATATATGTGTATGTATATATATGTCGTATTCCAGTGTTAAGGCGAATAGAAAACAGTCTTATTATAGAAGTCTTTTTACAGTATTATTATAAAAGAGTTCCCTTTTAAAATCGTTTATAACTCCCGTAATTTCCAACTACCCCCTTTTTAGACCTGACACACACACACACACACACACACACACACATATATATATACATATACATATATATACAGATATATATATATATATATATATATATATATATATACATATATATATATATATATATATATATATATATATATATATATATATATATACATATACATATATATACAGATATATATATATATATATATATATAATATTTTAATCCAAACTAATTTAATTATACTTGTATTCTAAAATTTCTGATGATTATATCCCTAAATTACAACTTTTAGCGAAATACAAAATACTTGTATTTTTGATATTCATTTTTCTCGTTTCTTTTCTGTGAATTATTTTTTTTTATACTTTATCTATATTAATATTAAATGTTATTTTTATCTTTTAACTACGTTTATTTATTAAACCCCCCTAAAAAGAAAACCCCCAGAAAAGTAAGGTTTATGTCTTCATAGGTTAAAACCACTACTATTCACATATGAAGCATTCACTTGCAACAAGAATTATCCCAGCCTATTGGTTTTCGTATAACTGAGTTGTTTGTACTAGCCAATTAAAAACTACCTACAAGTCACGTGGGTCACGCCAATGATGTAGCTTAAGCTTCAGAATCTATTTTTAGTTATTTATGAAATGGAAGGAATTCACAAGGGAACATTCGAGAACAAATACATTCGCTAAGGTTGCTAGAAAGGGATGCCAGAAAGAATTGAAACCGAAAGTGATAAAAGTATCATTATATATATATATATATATATATATATATATATATATATATATATATATATATATATATGTGTGTGTACATATGTATATATATACATATGTATACACACACACACACACACACACACATATATATATATATATATATATATATGTATCTATATATTATATACATATACAAACATCTCTAATTGACCGTAATAATTATAAATTTACTTTTGAAATGACTTTGTTATTTAATAACAGAAGCGTAACAATGTCATCAATTATTATGCATCCCGCGTGAGAAATATTAATTACTGTACTCTAATTATAATGAAAACTTCTCACATAAGTTGAATTTTTCGAACGCTTCATCCGCGCTGTATATATTTCTCTAGAAATACCATTAAGATGCTGGAATAAAATAGAGTCCCGTAATTAATGAATGTATCAGTGTTGGTGCTTACCTGAAATTGTGGTGTGGGAAAAATTAATTAAACTTTCGATCGATTATAAACGTTTAAATTTAAAGAAATGAAAAATTAATCACCTTAAAAAAGCGAGCAAATGTAATTCGTTTGAAAGCCGGATGAATTACGAGAGACAGCGTGGGTAAAAGAAATACACATGAATGATTGGTTTATGTATTTCATTACTTATTGGTTTATGTATTTCATTACGTGATAATGAAGACGATATTTAAATAATTTAAAATAAGAAATTATTAAATGAGATGGTTGAAGAATGACGTCATAAGTTAGAAAAAAAATGCTATTTTCATCTACTTATCATGTGATAAACTGATGAATTTAATCGCTTGCTCTTAACATGGGAAAATAGGGTTTGAAATAATGGCATTAAACGATGAAAAAGGAGGGAAGGGGTGGATTTCGAACGTTTTCGAACTCGCTTTGAATTTTGCTAATCCTAACTCATCAAGAATCCAATATGAATGCTTCTATCCATTCCAGGTCCAACCGCTTCATAAATTCGAGGACGGACGGACAGACAATTTAGGCTATTATTATATAGGGGATTAAATTATTAAAGTTAATTAAACTTCATTTATATTTGTTATGCTTTCTGTCCAAAATAACTTAAATTTTAGATATTCAACAACATATAATTGGCTGAAATGACTCCCGCATTAATGGTTTGACGCATATATATTCTATGATTAAGACGAAAAGTATTATCATCAATTTTGTGGTTCAAAATAAAATTAAAAAAAGCCTCACTCTAACCCACGTTGCTAACCGCTTTTTGTAAGTAAAAGCGCGTACTCTTCATAAATATACTAATTCTATGAAAATGGATATATGTATGGCACAATATTCAAATTTAATGTGAAAAAGGAAGTGAAAAGACTTGAGAAATGAAAAAGTGTAGAGGGAGGGATGGCAAAGCAATACCCTGCCAGTATCTTGGAAATATTAAACATCCTTAGCTCTTGGCTATGCTATTGTTTGCAGCCGGGTTTCTCATTCATGCATTTTTCAAATGTGCTTTCTTTTCAGAGCTCTAAGATTCATAACTCCTCCATAAATTATGTTTTAAGAATTTTACATGGGTAAGATTCAATCCAGCGAGTATGTTGGGGGGAAACAAAATGGCCTGTAAAACCAAAAGTATTCTATTTTTCTTTTTCAAAAATTCGCTTTTATATTCAAAGTAATAGTATCAATCTTCTTTTTCGTGTAGATAGTTATAACTTTCGAGGGATATTCAAACAGTGTAGGATTATTTTTATTAAAATGTTTCTTCCATTCAATATGATGGCATTTTGTCGGAAATTTTCCGATTTCTTAAAGATTATTGTTAATTTTATTGGACTGGTAATATGCAATATATTCTGATGAATAATGCGATGAGAACAGATTCAGTTTGGTAAGAATATTCGAGGCACAGAAAGAGTGAAAATGTGTTGCGTCCTCGAGAGATTTAATTTCAAACTTACTTGGGACACTGGGGATTCAAGGCACAGAAAGAGTAAAAATGTGTTGTGTCCTAGAGAGATTTAATTTCAAACTTAATTGGGACACTGGGGATCCGAGACAGAGAAAGAGTAAAAATGTGTTGTGTCCTCGAGAGATTTAATTTCAAGCTTACTTAGGACACTGGGGATCCGAGGCACAGAAAGTGTCAAAATGTGTTGTGCCCTCGAGGTATTTAATTTCAAGCTTACTTAGGACACTGGGGATCTGAGGCACAGAAAGAGTTAAAATGTGTTGTATCTTAGAGAGATTTAATTTCAAACTTACTTGGGACACTGGGGATTCGAGCCACAGAAAGAGTAAAAATGTGTTGCGTCTTCGAGAGATTTAATTGCAAGCTTACTTAGGACACTGGGGATTCGAGGCACAGGAAGAGTAAAAAATGTGTTGTGTCCTCGAGAGATTTAATTTCAAGCTTACTTAGGACACTGGGGATCCAAGACAAAGAAAGAGTAAAAATGTGTTGTGTCCTCGAGAGATTTAATTTCAAGCTTACTTAGGACACTGGGGATTCGAGGCACAGAAAGAGTGAAAATGTGTAGTGTCCTCGAGAGATTTAATTTCAAGCTTACTTAGGACACTGGGGATTCGAGGCACAGAAAGAATAAAAATGTGTTGTGCCCTCGAGAGATTTAATTTCAAGCTTACTTAGGACACTGGGGATTTTCTCATTAATTTTCATATCGAGAGGATTTCTGGATTAACAGATTTAACCTGCAAGCATTACCTATACTAAGGAAATATTTTTGGGTATCTACCACATTCTACTCGGTGCATTAACCACTCGAATTTCATAAGCATTTGAAAGCTTCTTCATTATAAAAGCTCACTAGTAGAGAAGCATTATCATTTTGTATGAAGGACAGCAGAAATATATCCCCATTCTACTAATATTCAAAGTTATTGTTAATTTTATTGGGCTGGTAATATGCAATATATTTTTATGAATAATGCTGACGAGAACAGATTCTGTTTGGTAAGAGCATTCAATGCACAGAAAGAGTAAAAATTTGTCGTGTCCTCGAGAGATTTAATTTCAAGCTTACTTAGGACACTGGGGATTTTCTCATTAATTTTCACATCGAAAGGATTTCTGGATTAACAGATTTAATCTGCAAGCATTATCTACACTAGGGAAATATTTTTGGGTATCTACCACATTCACTCATCGCATTAACCACTCGAATTTCATAAGCATTTGAAAGCTTCTTCATTATAAAAGCTCATTAGTAGAGAAGACTTGTCATTCTGTATGATGGACAGTACAAATATATCTTCCTTCTGCTAATTTTCATAGTAAATCTGTCGGATGAAGCTTGTAACAGAGTGTATAAACAAGTTCAGGTACTAGTTTGGTGACTAAATATAAAATATAAATATGAATAATTAACTACATTTCTAAGCAAATTACAGCACATCCCCTATATAGTAAGTTATCTGCCCATGTGTCCTCGAATTTATGAATCTTTGAACCTGGAATGGATAGAGGCATCCATATTGGATCCTTGATGAGTTAGGGTTAGCAAAATTCAAAGCCAGTTTGAAAGCGTTCGAAATTCACACCTTCCCCCCTTTTCGATCGGTTAATCCCATTATTTCGATCCATATTTTCTCCGGTTAAGAGCAGGTGATTAAATTTATCAATTTATCTCATAATAAATAGGTAAAAATAACATTTTTTTCTAACATTTTGACGTCCTTCCTTTAACCTTCTCATTTAATCATTTCTTACTTTAAATTATTTAAATATCGTCTACATTATTTTCATTCGTTTTATCGCTGAACTTAGATATTACGTAATTAATTTTCTTTTATATTTGGCTTAAATAATAGATTAGGTACATATGTGATAATTTTAAATTTAATCATCGATTATTTCTTGTTTCAACGAAAATCTTATCATCGGTAATAACAACAAATTATTTTCATTAAGTCTAGGAGTCTATTTCACGGACTAATAAATATCTAGCGTTTAAGTTATATATTTTTGAAAATTAAGAAGTTTGTCCGTTTGTGTGTTTGTTTTTTATACATAACCACACGGTTTGCAATCGATTCGCTAAATTTTAGACATTATTCATATATACCGCCAAATAATCACTGTCGATATTAGAACCTCTGCTATCCATCCTATCACGTAATATTACAAAATAAATTAAAGTTGGCAACTAACATGCGGTCAGGGAAGATAAACAAATTATTGAGCGTGTACCAGATAATTCTCAGCCAAAAGACAAAAATTTTTTTTACCTGCTTCATAGGGTTCTTTACAATTCTGGAAAATTAAAAATTTATATGATCCCGTCATATGACGGGCCATATGCTAGTTGCTTGTAAACAGGAATGTGCATTTACACATGTGCAAGGGTAGTTCATACATACAAGACATTTATAAAAATATTAATAATTATTTATTAAACTATATTAGATAACATTTTTCCCCACCTACCTTCAACTGAAAACACAAACTTTGTGTCTTGGGAAGTTCATTTATTTATGTAAAAGGCAATGAATGTTTGTGTGTATAAATCTATGAGCAAGAAGTTTTAGGCTTCGTCATAGGGCAATTGCTATTGATTTAAATCTCCAGAATTATCGACAAAATTCTGGAGACAATAACAAAGTTTACTAATTATCCAAGTCTGTGAGCTACAAATCAGGAGTAAAGCTTTAAAATTGCTCTGAAAAGAAAGGAAATTTTTGAAAATCAATTTTGCTTCTTTGATGGAAGCAATGTGGGATTTCGCGTTGCTTGGTAACAGCAGGACTGTGTGAATCAGAATGTTGCATCTCTTAGAGCAACCTTAGTAGGTGCTCATTCAAACTTATCAAAAGAGTTATTACACTAAACAGCGCTGACGTTTAATCGTTTATTCAGAAAATGATGATGGAATGATTCATGAAAACAGAGTGAAGGTATTATAAGGACAATGAGGGTAAAGAGGCAGCATATCTTGGAAACATCTAAATTTATTCAAAGGAATTAAGAGAAGAAAAGTGGTAATTCTTGATGTGAAAGCAAGAAAATGAGATAATATGGTGTTATTTTTAGAAAGGCAACGGCATGGAAAGAGGACATTCCATACTCCACACTCAAATTTTAATGATCTCTTATCTTTTTGATGACCAAGGATAGAGTTGTCCTTTAACTTGTTAGATTTCGAAAAAAGTGGGCGTATTCTATCATTTTACTCGATGGGAGTCTAGAGGAAATTCCAAACATTTATAAAGGTTGATTTTGAAAAATAAGAGAGCACGCGACAAGAGGTTGCAACATTAGTGTGTTTAGCAATTCGTAAAAAAGACAGGAAATGTTTACAGCCTACTAAATTAATTTGGATGCTTCATGATGTTTTTAGAAGGGAAGTGTTCTTAAGTTAATTCATAGTAGAATTCTTTAGAGCGGCAGGCTCTATTCTTTTTAAAAAACGTCCACTCCAAATGCCAATTATACTGGCGAAGAAACTCTACATAGGCCAACATTATGTTATAAAAGGGAACCGCATAAATGCATTCTTACTTTAATCGGAATTACAATGTCCACTTGAGAGACCGTTAAACACAGAGGCGGACAAAACAGTGGTTGCACCAGACAAGCACTCCAGGCTCTGACTTTTGCGGGCTCACAAAATATTTTTTCATTTTTCTAATGCAATATTATAATTACATATAAATTTTCAATCAACATTGAATCCTGATAGCATGCTTTTAATCGTCATTTTCAATACAGCCCAGGTACAATGACAAACAATTAAAGTATGCCATAGAGGACATTGATTGATGCTGATTGACTGATATTCATTTAAATAGTTTTAAAGATGAGCTGAAGAGTTTTTAAACTTAAAACTTTTTAGACGAAGAAGACAAGCAATTAATTAACAATATGTGCAATAAAGCATTAGATGAAAGCAACTTTTCTAATCTCAAAAATTATTTTGAAAATTTTTTTTAACCTTTCCAAGTTTTGAACGTATTAGAGAAGCATTTATTTTCTTTTATGAAAAGAGTAAGGAATTACCTTAGAAAGTCAATATCAGAGGAAGGATTAAATGTCACGCCTATTTTATATATAGCGAAATGAATTTTATATTTTTTATATGTAGAGAAGGATTTACTTAAAAATATTGGTTGTGAAGAGATAATTTTACAAGTTTCCAAAGCCAAACGAGGGAAAAAAGTAATGTAAATAATTTCAGACTTTAATGTCAAGTAAAATTCTATACATTTATATTATCTTAAATTATTTGTTGGAATAAAATATAAATAGTACAAAAAATGGTTTGTTTTAATATGTAATCAATTTGTATGTATTTTTATTCCTTTGATTCTCTTTTTATACATATAAAAGCTTAATATTTTTTTGGCGCACGTTGCCACAATGACCTTAATTCAACTCTGTCTATACACATAACATAATGAGCACAAAATAATTGCTTTGTAAGCATAAAATGGGTGACACGGTCTCACTTTTTGTTAAATGAAATACAAATATAATACTTTGTAATTTCATTTATCACATTTATTTATGTACTATAACTTTGATTGCAATATTTAAAACGCTTTTTAATGGTTCAAAACTTATCCAAATTCCTGCTTTTAAAAAAGCAAGAAAAACATTCATTTAAATTTCATTGAGAGAAAGAAATATATGTTTTATTTACCCGATTTAAATTATACTTAGTTTCATTGAAAACAAGTATTACCTTTTACTGAAGATAATGCCTTCTGTATACATTCCTACTAAACTGGAATAAACATGCAATAACTTTGTTTACAAAAAAGATATCATCTAAAGTAGCTCTTTATATTCATATAGTTAATATTTATAGTTAAAGATGATTTTCTTACCAGAACTGTGTGAAGATCAACTCCGTACATATCTAACCATTTTATTCTATCTAAGAAATTCAGTTCAGCTACAGCTGGAACAGTTCCACTGAAAAGAAAGAAAAAGAAAAAGTAAGAAAGAGAGCTATTAGATTTCAGAAACGATAAATTTAAAACTATCCAAAACAATTTTTACTTCCATAAATTCTGTTATGTGCCAAAATTTAGAAGGTTAATATAACTGTTTCTTTTAAATCGCCAACAAAACGTACCAATTTTCTAGAAAATATACTGGTTGTTCTTGAGATATTTTTGAAGTTAAGAATACAATTTTTGGTACTTTAATAAATTTATTGCTAGAATTAAAAGATATACGTTAGTAGATCATATTTTATTTTTTTCTGATCTTACACCAGTTTAATATTATATCTAAGTTGAAGTAAAGTAGATATAAATCAAAGATAGATATTTAAACACATTATTTTAACTGTTTTTTATGTGTTCCCTCCCCTCTTTTGTTTTAAGGAACAAGGAAATATTTTTTATCTTCGAGAAATACGGGTAATTATATTGTTCTTTATAATTATACACAATAAGTATAATATTATATCTATGATGAAGTAAAGTAGATATAAATCAAAGACAGATATTAAACATATTATTTTAACTGGTTTTTATATGTGTTTCCCCCTCCTTTTTTTTCAAGCCATGAATAAATATTTTTTTATTTTCGAGGAATATGGGTAATTATATTGTTCTTTATAATTATACATAAGTATAATATTATTTCTATTATGAAGTAGATATAAATCAAAGACAGATATTTAAACACATTATTTTAACTAGTTTTTATATGTGTTTCCCCCTCCTTTTTTTTTCAAGCCATGAGTAAATATTTTTTTACTTTCGATGAATATGGGTAATTATATTGTTCTTTATAATTATACATAAGTATAATATTATATCTATTATGAAGTAGATATAAATCAAAGACAGATATTTAAACACACTATTTTAACTGGTTTTTATATGTGTTTCCCCCTCTTTTTTTTCAAGCCATGAGTAAATACTTTTTACTTTCGATGAATATGGGTAATTATATTGTTCTTTATAATTATACATAAGTATAATATTATATCTATTATGAAGTAGATATAAATCAAAGCCAAATATTTAAACACATTATTTTAACAGGTTTTTATATGTGTTTCCCCCTATTTTTTTTAAGCCATTAGTAAATATTTTTTGCTTTCGAGGAATATGGGTAATTGTATTGTTATTTATAACTATACATAAGTATAATATTATATCTATTATGAAGTAGATATAAATCAAAGACAGATATTTAAACACACTATTTTAACTGGTTTTTATATGTGTTTCCCCCTCTTTTTTTTCAAGTCATTTGTAAATATTTTTTATTTTCGAGGAATATGGGTAATTATGTTGTTCTTTATAATTATACATAAGTATAATATTATATCTATTATAAAGTAGATATAAATCAAAGCCAAATATTTAAACACATTATTTTAACAGGTTTTTATATGAGTTTCCCCCTCCTTTTTTTTCAAGCCATTAGTAAATATTTTTGGAATATGGGTAATTATATTGTTATTTATAATTATACATACATATTCTATATAATTAGTAATATGAATTTCAAGGTATTAAATATTCACAGTCATGCTCCTAAAATTGATTCTAATGTTGCCATGAATAAATTTATTTATATTTATTTTTATAAATATAAATAAATTGATAACGATTATATTTATATTTATATAACGATATAACGATTTATGTATTATTTAGTAAAATATCGGCGAAAATAGTGATTTTATAGTATTAAGACAGTTACAGGGGAATTTTCTTAGTTTGTTTATTGTTTTTATTCGTAAATTATATGTTTCTACAAATAGAGTTAATGTACTTAGTCTGAAAGGTTTTACTTATTTTACAATACTTATGGTTATATTCATATTGCCTATAATTTAACAGCTTTTTACTTAAAAAATTAATTTTCTAAAACACGTAGGACTATTTTATAGAGAAACAAATTATATTTATTTCAGTAGTCCTAATATATAATCTACTCGCTAATTTAACAAGTGATTATACATTACTAATGCAAGTAATAATTTTCAGCAAATTGCGTTTTGAATATCTAGAAGGTTATTATTATTTTCTGTGCCAGTTACTTGCATGAAATAAAGATGACATGAGGATAACATACCATTAAACACGGAAATAAAAAAAAAGCGTAGCATTTTTTTTTTCTTTGGTTATCTCTCCACTTTTAGTAATAAAATTATAGATCATCAAGAAAGTTAAACGATAATAAACCCATTGAAATGAAAAGAAATCCACAATGTGATCCCTACAAAGCTTGAAAAAAGGGGAAGAAAAATTACAATCAAATAATGATAAGGTATATATACTTCAGTAAATTTTACAAAGGTGAACTGATGAATGGCGGTGCCTTTTTAACACGAACACTCCTAATTTTGCAACACAGTACAGTGTTCAGTCTTCATAAAAGACTTATTATTATAATTTAAAATTTGTTATTATTATTATTATTAATTATTTTATTAATTATTTATTTATTATTATTATTATTATTAATTATTATTTATTATTATTATTACTATTATTAATTATTTATTATTAATTATTTATTTATTTATTATTACTATTATTATTAATTATTTACTATTATTTATTTATTTA
Source organism: Pardosa pseudoannulata (assembly GCA_032207245.1). NCBI lineage: Eukaryota > Metazoa > Arthropoda > Arachnida > Araneae > Lycosidae > Pardosa > Pardosa pseudoannulata. The sequence continues at coordinate 68,184,035 of CM063510.1, forward strand.
TTATTATTATTAATTACTTATTTATTATTATTATTATTAATTATTATTATTATTATTTATTTATTATTATTATTAATTATTTATTATTATTATTAATTATTATTATTATTAATTATTTATTATTATTATTAATTATTTATTATTATTATTATTTATTATTATTTATTTATTTATATTTATTTTAATTTTTTAGTAATTCATAAAAGTTGTTTCACTTTTATCTTTTATTGTCTGTGGTTTCTGTTCTAATTGTTTGTATTTCAACAGATGGCATCACCCTGCAACGGCACTTTTTTTTAAAAATTTAAATTTTTTTTTTTATTTATTTTTTTTAGGGCCAGGTTTTTTAGGCCTCGAAAAGATGTCTATTAGGTATTCGGTGTGTTTCTAATTCTATTCATTTAATCTGTATTTTATTCATGCTTATCTGGAAAACATATATTGAAAACCTAACATAATTCTTAATTCATTTTGTGTACTGTGAATTCAGCGTGATGTGTTGCATGATTAAAAGAACGTTGTGTTCGACAATAGAATTCTGTTTTCATCCATAATTTTGGTTTCTATAGATCCTTCATTGCAAATCACAAGGATAAAAAAGAAAGTAAGCAATTACCTTATTCAATTGTTGATTATCATTACTGCTGGACATTTCAATTAATTAATTGAGTTAAAACCAAAATTCAAGATTCATGTTTTATTCAAAGTAAAATTATTTTTATTCATTACATACAGCATTTAATGAAGGTTTAGAACTTTGATGGCACAAAATGAAAGACAAAGCTGAAAATTATTTATTTTTTAGAATATTAATGTATAATTTTATATTACTTAAATATTAAATAACTAGTATATAGCCCGTCATTTGACGAGATCAGTAAAATGTTTAATTTTCCAGAATTGTAAAGTATCCTATGAGGCAGATAAAAAAATGGTTTGTTTATTTATCTGGTACACGCTCAATAATTTGTTTATTTTCATAATCCTCTAAAGTCTCCCGATATTGTGAATGCAGTTTAGAATCACGTTGAATTCATTTAGAAAAATAATTCAAAGTTCTCTTAGCTACGTCGAAATTATTGTTAAGTTTTTCTCAATTTTTTGACACAGTAATTGATGGAAGTAAAGGAATGAAACTATCATTTAAACTACAGGTAGATAGAATTTGTTGTTAATACCGATGATAAAATTTTTATTGCAACAAAAAATAATCATGATTAAATTTAAAATTATCACATGCGTACCTAACCAATTATTTAAACAAAATATAAAAGAAAACAACAGTATCTGCTTATCTTTTCAGACGATAATGTTTAAAACGTTCGCCGCGCATATCGCGTCATGCATGAGCGTGCGCCATGGAATGACGTTAAGCCGCCGATCTGGTTGGTATTTAAAAGGCTGCATCTTGCAGCTGCCGGTAGTCTTCGTAGGGTGTCCATGCATTTAGTTCGTGACTACTGCGACATGTACCTGATGTACGGCCGATGGAATGAAAATGCCTTACGAATTGTTAGGGAACATCTGCTTTAAATTTCGCATATACTGCTGTTGATATGTCCAATAAAATGTTTTTTCCTTGCACCGGAAGTGACGTCATACTTTGTTTTTCGTATTTTTCTCGTAAACTATGGATCATACAGGAACGCTTCTTTGGGCAGTTTTTATGTACTCCCAACGAGGAATCTAGCTGGGCAGAATTTATGCGGTCGTTTTGGGACACCCTGTATATTTTTTTAGTTGAACCAGAAAGAAAAATATAACGGTTCGAAGCCCTGTGCATATCATAGGTATTTCCCGTTGAAAATCTGAACATTAAGATTTTCACGATTACAATATTTCTGCTTCTCTGTACAAGGTAGTAAAATATTTGCATTGAATTGATAAATCAAGTTTAACAATATTTCTCTTAAAAAATTAAAGTCAAAAATGTCTCTTAAAAAAAGTTTCTTAAAAAGGTCTCTTAAAAAAAACTAGTCAAAATGGGTTCAGTAGTTGCCCAAATAGGTATTTCCCGTTGAAAATCTGAACATTAAGATTTTCACGATTACAATATTTCTGCTTCTCTGTACAAGGTAGTAAAATATTTGCATTGAATTGATAAATCAAGTTTAACAATATTTCTCTTAAAAAATTAAAGTCAAAAATGTCTCTTAAAAAAAGTTTCTTAAAAAGGTCTCTTAAAAAAAACTAGTCAAAATGGGTTCAGTAGTTGCCCAAATAGGTATTTCCCGTTGAAAATCTGAACATTAAGATTTTCACGATTACAATATTTCTGCTTCTCTGTACAAGGTAGTAAAATATTTGCATTGAATTGATAAATCAAGTTTAACAATATTTCTCTTAAAAAATTAGAGTCAAAAATGTCTCTTAAAAAAAGTTTCTTAAGAAGGTCTCTTAAAATATACTAGTCAAAATGGGTTCAGTAGTTGCCCAAATAGGTATTTCCCGTTGAAAATCATTACAACACTCTACAGAAATAATGTATTTATATGTATATCACATCACACTCTCAAAATAAAATATCTAACAGTGTAACAATCTACAGGAAAAAGTTGTAAAGTAACAAAAAAAAAAATGCACAGTTTAATGACAAACGATGTAATAAACGATCAAAAGGTTATTTGGTCGTAACAAGAGAAAAAAAATATGCTCCAACTGCATTTCGATGATTAAAATGACAAAATTTTTAAGCTAAAGAAAGAGTTTTAATATCTAAGCAATTTTAAATGACTCTATTTTCAATTTGAAATGTTACTAAAATGTTCAAAATTATCCGATCGCAAGAATTCGAGTGGTAGATAAAAGCTTTAGTTTCGTTTGAATATTTTTTTTTCTTTTTGTAAAATTCAACGATCTGGATTGTCTTTGAGGAATCTTGTTCTTAGTGCAGTCTCAACAGCATTGCGAACCCCTGGGCAAAAATGGGGAAGATGCCGTCTTATGAAATAATTAGTAAGATTTGATTTTAAAACAACCAAAACATTTTAATTTGAACACATTGGTTATAATGAATATATTTCGTATTAAAAGGTGCTATTTCCCCTTAATGCTAAGGTAATAATAATAATAATAATAATAATAATAATAATAATAATAACCTGAAATAGATATCAGATGCCATCCTCAGCAACTGTTGAATAATGCACAATTTTATTTTAATTTTAATAGTGTGATGCATGGTTAGCCTTATAGTTTGGGCATACCCCCAAAGGTTCAAAGTTAGTTTCGTTTCTCATGGTGACGGTTTTGCCTGAGTTGAGCTAAAGTGCTAACATCTAGCGGCGATTCGCAGAGTACGATGCGTGATTAGAATTACATTCTTTGCACACGCTTAATAATTTAAAGCTAGTTTCATATCAAGTAACAAAGTATTGATGAGTAGTGCTAAAGTACTGCCATCTAGGAGAGATCCACAGCATTAGTATCCATTATATTAAGATTCTATCTCTATAAATATAGCCGAGTAAAGCTAAAGTACTGCCATCTAGGGGAGATACACAGCGTTAGTATCCATTATATTAAGATTCTATCTCAGTATAAATATAGCCGAATAGATCTAAAGTACTGCCATCTAGGGGAGATTCACAGCGTTAGTATCCATTATATTAAGATTCTATCTCAGTATTAGTATAGCCTAGTAGCTCCAAAGTACTGCCATCTAGGAGAGATCCACAGCATTAGTATCCATTATATTAAGATTCTATCTCTATAAATATAACCGAGTAGATCTAAAGTACTAGATGGCGATCCACAGCGTTAGTATCCATTATATTAAGATTCTATCTCAGTATAAATATAGCCGAATAGATCTAAAGTACTGCCATCTAAGGGAGATCCACAGCGTTAGTATCCATTATATTAAGAGTCTATCTCAGTATAAATATAGCTGAGTAGTGCTAAAGTACTGCCATCTAGGGGAGATCCACAGCGTTAGTATCATTATATTAAGATTCTATCTCAGTGTAAATATAGTGGAGTAGATCTAAAGTACTGCCATCTAAGTTAAAGTAAAAAATGTTTCTTAAAAAAAGTCTCTTGAAAAAAAAACTAGTCAAAATGAGTTCAGTAGTTGCCCAAATAAATATTTTCCGTTGAAAATCTAAACACTATGACTCTTCTCGTTTACAATACTTCTGCTTCTCCGTACAAGGTAATAAAATATTTGCAATTAATTGATAAATCAAGTTTAAAAATATTTCCCTTAAAAAATTAAAGTAAAAAATGTTTCTTAAAAAAAAAACTAGTCAAAATGGGTTCAGTAATTGCCCAAATAGATATCTCCCGTTGAAAATGTAAATACTATGATTCTTCTCGATTACAATACTTCTGCTTCTCCGAACAAGGTAGTGAAATATTTGCAATGAATTGATAAATCTAGTTTAAAAATATGTCTCTTAAAAATTACCACAATCCTTTATGTATTTCTGCGGCTTTCGATTCCAGGTCCATCGTCTGATTTGCGGTGAAGTTGAATTCTGCAGCATAGCCGGGAAGGTGTCTCCTGGGGTCGTAGTCTCCCAATTCAGCTGAAAAAGAACATGGAAGCAGCAAAATGAGAAACTTATATTATCCAAAGTTTTCGTTTCCTCGAAGTAGACCAGAAAAAAGTTAAAAAAGCTTCTTATAATATTTTTTAATAAATTAAAATTTTAAATGAATCTTGTAAGCCCTTTTTCGAAGCTCAGAAAATGCAAAATAGTTTAAATAATTAAAAACAGATATGGCCTTCCGCATTAGTTTATAATGATTAGCATAAGATTTTTCAATTTTCAATTTAAATATTGAATTTGAATACACAATTATTAGATTATTCTAACAGCTAACTTCTTTTATACAAAACATACTTTTAAGTAAGTACCATTTTGAAATTAACATGTTGACTGCCAACTCCGAGATAACTCGTAGATTGCGTTCTTTTCTAGGACGCCAGCTACGAGTTATCTCTTACTGTGTTTACTTGCCATTTTTGTGCAGCTACGAATAAACTCGTAGTATATCAGTGCTAATATCGATATATAGCTTCTAGGAAAAGAAAAAAAAAAATCAATGTTCTTGGAAAATAAATAATTCAGGACTTTGGTGAATTTCTGCTTACAAATTAGAGTTTTTAATAATATAATGTGATTAAATCAAATTGTCATCTTAAGCCAGAAATTCTGAAAATTGCCGTGGCATTCAACGTGTTAGAAACACACGAATTAATTTTTTAATCTAATTTTATTTTTACATAAAAGTATATAATTCAATCTACTTTTTAACATAAGCACATACACATAATATATGTAAAATGTTAAAAATTCAACCTAAACGCATCACAGCTTTTTTCCACAATTTTGATTCCATTTCATTGTGGAACTAAAAAGAAAATAATCAGAACGCAATCCATTCTGTTTTCCATTAGTAAAATCATTAGTAAAATTAATCTGCAATTATTATTCTTTTGATCATTTTCAATCTCACGGAATTCGGTTGCACCATTCGCACCCTGGCTATTGATTTTGCCATTTTCATGCACTAACTGGTCCGCTAATAAACTACAAGAATACTGAATTAACCAATTTTTTGGTAATACACTAGTCCGTCTTGTCGTTTCTATTAATTTTCTGCCAACCGAAAGCTGGCAAACGTATGTAGTAGAGCTGCTCTATTTTATAAGTTTCAACATGAAAAAATAAAGTACTCGGTTCACAGGCTGCATCATGGTTGCTGAGTCTAGTTTTAGCAAACCAAATTTGAGATAGATTCTTTTAATTTTTAAGCAATTTTGAATGGCTACTGAAACTTTCTGAGGCAATATACTATTTCTGATGCCAGAGATTGCTCCTGATTCCGCAGTGCAACTAACACACACACACACACACACACACACACACACACACATATATATATATATATATATATATATTCAGAAAAAGCCAATAAGATTGGATAATAAATACATCTAATTTTTAGTTCTACATTTAAAATTATTAATTATTAAAATTAACCAAAGTTAAGCCGTATCATTACTCAGCTACTAAATGTTTTTTTGCACACACACACACACACACACACACACACACACACATATATATATATATATATATATATATATATATATATATATATATATATATATATATATATATATATGTATATATATATATATATATATATATATATATATATATATATATATATATATATATATATATTCAGAAGAAGTCAATAAGATTGGATAACAAATACATCTATTTTTTAGTTCTGCATTTAAAATTATTAATTATTAAAATTAACCAAAGTTAAGCAGTATCATTTATTAGCTACTAAATGTTCTTTCGCAGTTTTTCTTTCCTTTTTGCAATCGATATATTTCTTTTTTTCTTATCATAATATTCATCTCAAATTATTTAAATCTGTACCTAAATTATTATTTCTCTACAATATGCCGTAATTTAATAAATGGTGTGAATATACTCTTTATATTTCTTAAAAATGTTTTATTCTATATATATTTTACGCATATAAATAGCACATAGAATAAACCTACATCTTAGAAATGAGTCCAAACATGCATTTGTGTACGAATAAAAGGATTTACAAAAGCCCCTAAAAATCACCTACTCCCCTCTTTAAAGTTATTATTTTGTATTTTTTTTATGGCCACTTCAAAGAATGTTATTCACGACGAGAAAAAATGAAACGTAATTCTCATGTGATATTTTTGCAGATCCAATTATGCAATCATGTGGGAGATGAAGAAAAAAAAAGAGACTGAAGTAATAATGTAGCGCCCAAAACAAACTCTTACTTTTCATTTTCAATGAAAATTCGCCATTACGTCATTGTAAATACCCACGCCTGCAATAATTACTGTCGTCTGACTTTTTTTCGCAGAGGATAATCATTTCACTGAGACAGGTTTCTCAAAGAAAAATAATATAATTTTAGTTCATTTAAAGCCATTATTAAAGTTATCAAGGTGGCATCACTTTCATTGCCGAGCTGGAAAAGAATTAGACGATGCTGTGCGCGAGAGCAACGAGATCCTGAATAAATCTTGATTCATTGTCCAATTAAAAAGAAAATAATCCAGCATTAAGGCTCCGAAAAACAGACATCTTCCTATTACTGAGTAAAAGACAGGAAAGAAATTCGAACGATTAAATTTAAATGCGAATTTTTTCTAGAATAAAAATGGTTCTTTGATTTATTTAAGAACTTCAAAAATTATATATCACAACATCAAATGGAATCGAACAATGAAATAATGCTAAAATATTAGTTTATAATAATTAAGAAGGTTTAAAAAATTATACAATATTAATTCAATGAGTAGAGTACAAGTACTGCCACCTGGAGGCGACTGGTAGCGTTTTAATATTTGTAATATTGGAATTTTTCATTTTACAGAACGCAGATTGCAATAAAAAATGGAGGTACACAGCTACATGTTATGATAGAACTAAATAAAAAGATTTCAACACTCTACAGCTAAATGTTTTTGATATATGCCCGTCAGCTTTTATATCTGTTGTACTGAAATCTTTTATTATATAGAATGCAGAATGTAATAAAAAAAAGAGGTGCACAATTAGACTGGAGCCTTAAATACCAAATTTCAATATTCTATAGCTAATAGATTTTTAGTTATGTAAGATACATGCGTACATACAGATGTCACGACAAAAACACAGTAGAACATCGATTAGCCGGAACTCTCCGTTAACCGAAGTTTCTTCTTCAATTTTCTTTCACTGTCTACTATCATCCAAAATTTTCTCTTTACAAACAAGCATTTTTAAAGTTTTCTTTTTTCCCACATTCCTTTTGCATGCAAGCCTCCGTTCTAAACTACGAGTGCAGATAAAGATTTTGAAATTCCCTTTTTCAGAATACTTTCTTGCAAGCACAATTCTCGGTATGAGTGTACTCTTCCCCACTTTCAAACATCTCTGTTCTAAACAAAAACACACCCCATTTCGAAATTTGGAAGGTCATACTGCTGAATCCCAGAACAATCTAATGTTACTGCACCAATGACGATACTACATATTAAACTAGATGATTATTGATAAATTCCTAAAATTTCGATTTTCCGAAGTAGGTTCGGTTTACTTCAGATAATTTACTTCGGATAATCGAGATTCTACTGTAGTTAAAAGCATACAAGGATTATCAGAATGGCTATTTAAAGTTTCACTGATAAAGCTTCTTTGTACGCCCGTACATATGTAAAGCTTAAACTAGTCGCAATGGATTCAGACATAGTCAAAATGGGTATTTCCATTGAAATTTCAGCATCAAACTTTACGTGAGCACAGTACTTTGTTTATTTTGTACAGGAAATAAAAAGGTAATAAAGAAGATCTATAACTCTCGATTATCCGAAAATTTCGATTATCCGAAGTAGGTTCGGTCCCAATTACTTCGGTTAATCGAGGTTCTACTGTAGTTAAAAAGCATACAAAGATAATCAGAATGGATATTTAAAGTTTCATTGTTAAAGTTTCTTTGTACTTCCGTACATACGTAAAGCTTAAACTAGTCACAATGCATTCAGACATAGTCAAAATGTGTATTTTTCATTGAAATCTGAACATTAAACTTTTCGTAATCACTGTACTTTGTTTACTTTGTACAGGAATAAAAAGGTTAATAAATAAGATCTATAACTCTTAACCGAAAATTTTGATTATCCAAAATAGGTTCGGTCCCAATTACTTCGGTTAATCGAGGTTCTACTGTAGTTAAAAAGCATACAAGGGTAATCAGAATGAATACTTAAAGTTTCATTGTTAAAGTTTCTTTGTATGTCCGTACATACGTAAAGCTTAAACTAGTCACAACGGATTCAGACATAATCAAAATAGGTATTTCCATTGAAATCTAAACATCAAACTTTTCATGATCACAGTACTTTGTTTATTTTGTACAGGAAATAAAAAAGTAACAAATAAGATCTATAACTTTCGATTATCCGAAAATTTCTATTATACAAAGTAGGTTCGGTCCCAATTACTTCGGTTAATCGAGGTTCTACTGTAATTAAAAAGCATACAAAGATAATCAGAATGGATATTTAAAGTTTCATTGTTAAAGTTTCTTTGTACGTCCTTACAAACGTAAAGCTTAAAGTAATCACAATTGATTTAGACTTAGTCAAAATGTGTATTTTTCATTGAAATCTGAACATTAAACTTTTCATGATCACAGTACTTTGTTTATTTTGTACAGGAAATAAAAAAGTAAAACATAAGATCTATAACTCTCGATTATCCGAAAATTTCTATTATACAAAGTAGGTTCGGTCCCAATTACTTCGGTTAATCGAGGTTCTACTGTAAT
>CM063510.1:68198364-68200864 GCA_032207245.1 Pardosa pseudoannulata
ATGTTATTGAGACCTTAAATGGTAACCTTAGTGATTATATATTAAGATAATTGTTTGTTAAGATCAATGGGGTTTATGTTTTACTACGTGAGTGTTAAAACAAAATAAGGCTTATTGCTTAAAGCGCATTGGACTCTGATTTTACGAGTATGATCTTCAAATAATTAGCCATTATTCGCAACAATTGTTAGGTGTATTGTTTGCAGAATTTTGAGCACTCTCTATGTATTATCTCAGTTCTGTGTAACGTTAAATAAGATTTAGAAAAGACGTAGACACGCAACAGATGTAGAGATGTAATATAAAATTTTTATGTATGCTCATCTAAAAAAAGGGGAAAATCAAAGGTTTTACTTGAAGAATTGTTAAGATACACTCAGCTTAATATATTTAGATATAATTAATATAAAGTAGAAACATTTAAAAAGTGCCTTTTAAATGTCATATAACACTTAAATTCCCCCATTTTCTTTCAAAATAACATTTATTATTAAATGGTTTTACTTTAAGAGAGTGTTGGCAAAAATTTTCTTCAAAGTAACTTGAAATTAATCAATTAAAAGTTGGAAATCATTGTATTCCCCGTGACTAAATGTAACGATGTCAGTGAAAGCTTTTAATCTATATATAAATAAATATTTTTAACACAGCTAAAAGACTTTTTTCGTGGTTTTTCTAGACTATAAATATAGACTTCAGAATTCATAATCGATATTTTGATCGAAAATTGCGTTTCAGAGAGAAGAAGTGCGTTAGAGGAAAAGCGTGTTATCACATGTAGGTATCGATTTCTCAGATATCTAAAAACTTTCGCCTTCAACAACTAATTATACTTTGTGCTAATATTTGACATTTCGAGGCACCAACCCTAAGGGTAATTACCTTAATTTTGGTTTACTTTGAGCAGGGCGTAAGGAGTTTTGAAATTTGAAGCTCCGAGATTTAGAGCATGTATTAAAAAAGCGAAATGTGATTATACCATGAAGCTTGAACAATAGCTGTGATAAAGAGGATGGATTTTGTTAGAAAACCTGTTTTAAACTCCAGCTCTATTTTCTTAAATATTGTGAGCAATAGTGAGCTTTTATAAATAAGCTTTTCTTGTAGTGAAGGGTATCTTCCAATGAATAGCCAACGAATTGACTTATATAGATCTAATTTAGACACATATTCTCCCTTCAAAGTTATTATAAGTCAGCAAGAACTGTGATAAAGACAACGAGCTTAAAAGCAACTGAATTTCTATAATAAGATACAGAGGAGGATTAAAATTAGCTTAAGCCCCGGGCATAGAAAAAAAGTGCTGGGCCACATAAAAAAATAGATAAAATCAAGAAAATAAAAATACATAATGATTACACTTTTAAATAAATAAAACACAATCTACAATTTTTGTTATTTTATGTCAACGATTTTGCAATACATAAATGTTTAGAAGTTTACTTAAAATATCAAAATATTTAAATCATTTTCCCAGCTTTTAGTGTTGCAAATTAATCAGCTATCCATTAACGCTGAATAATTTATATTATTATAATGTAAATCACTCTGTATATAAAATAGTCATACTAGTTAATCTTTCCTCTGATACTGAATGTCTAATATAACTTTTTACTCTTTTTATACAAAAAAGAAGCACAGAAGAGCTGTTATCTATTCATCGTATTGGACTTTGGTTGTCAGAGAAAACAAATAAATGTAAGTTTATACTGTTGATTAAAAACGGGTACACAATTATAATTTGATTAAAAATGTGTAAAAATCGTGTTCTGTGGTCCCTCAAAAGCTCCCGGAGCGCCCGCTGTTAAATCCGCCTTTCGGAAGATAAAAGCATCTTCAATGAATAATGAAACATAAACACAAAAACCCATGACGTTAATATAATGTACAATTTTTCTCTAATTAAAGGTTGGATAAAAAATGAATAAAATCGATGAAAATGACCTTCGCCAGATTACTCATTAGAAAAAATGCGGACTTTGAAGTTACGCGACAATTGCAGACAATCGTTTCAAGGTATTCATTGAGTGCATATGATATGGAAATTACTTTTCAAAGTAATTATATGCGCTTGGTCATCAAGGTTTTTTTCCTATAAAACTGGTCGCTGATTTTCAAAGCATAGTACACATTTTTGATTCAAATACAACCTTTTTATTGGTATCAGCTTGAAAGATCTCCGTAGGTGAATGAACCCTCATAACGTCATACATCTGTGTTTTTTAGAGCAGTGTATTGTATTTAGGATTTCAGTGAACTATTTAACGTGTTTGATTCACCGATATTGTCTTAATTCATCATCCCTAAACAACTGCTCTCCTAACAATCGTTTATAGTATGCAAATTCTTCCAGAACCTTAACTTTGGAATCAGAGTTCATACGTTTGTTCGTCCTCTTTTTAAAATTTTTATTTTCATCGTCTTTTTATAACACTGTATCTCTGTGCTAGCAGCGTTAGGGCTGGAATGCATTGGTGAGTAGGCGAGAACACTGCATACC
>CM063510.1:68205864-68228364 GCA_032207245.1 Pardosa pseudoannulata
TTATCTGATATATAAATCTGAGTATGAAACAACAAACAGTATACATCGTCATTTCATGTTGTGAATTTTAATGATTTATCAGTTTTTAGATGGTTTAATGTTCTCTGCTGGTAGTGATATTAAATTTGACTAAAAAATAAATAATGTAATTTTAACTATAACTGCGGTCTATAAGAAATGCAAGTTTATATATTTGAATATTTTAAACCTTTGAAAGATATTGTGCTTCTTTCAAGCAATACCTGGGGAAAACCGCAAACGTCGTTGTCCTTAAGACGTTTTACCGGATTTTATGCTCGCCTGATCGAATCCCATAAAATTTGTAAAGCAAGGAAACATTCTTATGTACGGAATACGGGAATAATAAATTCTATCTTGTTTTTACTTTAACAGAGGTATTCTTTTTTTTCATACGAAGTTTTCGAAATAAATGTGGTGTTTTGTAATACTTATGCTGTGTTAATGCAAATCGCTTAAATGCAACTGACCTCTGTGTATGCACAGATTTTAATTTATTTATTTCCTTGGTATTTGACACTTTTATTTGTTAGAGGATTCGCAGCAACTGAATTGAAACAAAGTTTGAAACTTTATTTGAGCTGTTTATTTCAAAGGTCAAAAATCACCAATAAAAACTTTTAGTAGTGTTTTATATCATTTGTCATAGTAAATACCTTTAAGTAATAAATAAAAATAATTACCTTGTTATTTCTTCAAGAAGCTTACAAGGATCAGAAGCATAGAACTTGACTCCAAAATAGAATGTAAATGTTTCAATATCTAAAAAGTAAAATTGTAAAATGAAATAAGAGTCATGATTATGTACATACTTAAAAGGCTATTAGAAAATTACACTTTAATAAACACTTTGAATGCTACGGCAATTTTCAGAAATCTGACTTCAAATGACAATTTGATTTAATTACATTATAATATTAAAAACTCTAATTTGCGGACAGAAATTCAACAAAGTCCTGAATTATTTATTTTCCAAGAGCAATGATTTTTTGTTCTTTTCCCAGAAGACATCTATTGATATTAGCACTGATATACTACGAGTTTATTCGTAGCTGCACAAAAATGGCAAGTAAACACAGTACGAGATAACTCGTAGTTGGCGTCCTAGAAAAGAACGCCATCTACGAGTTATCTCGTAGTTGGAAGTCAACGTGTTAATATCTCTTATAGTGGAGATTTTCAGATAAAGTACTAATGTTCTATGCGTTTTGAAAATCTGTATTATAGTTTTCAGACCCATCAGTTACCAAAATATAAAACTTTCAATAATATAGATTAGTGTTAGGGCTGGATCAAGCAATTTGTCACCCCTTTTCCTCCTGATAACGATTACTTGGCATTTCAATGGAATCTAATAAAAAATAATAATCATGTTTCATGATTACAAGGTGTTAAGAATTGCATTTTGCAAAATATTTTGTACAATTTTTTTTTCAAGAGAAAATAGCATTTTACGTTTGAGTCAAAATGCCATCACTAAAATTTGCCGTCTTGGTAAGGGTGCGGTTTGTTCGGCCTAAGTGCCACCACTGTCAGCAGGGCCCGACTAAGATACTTTTGTGCCCAGGGCTCAATCCAATTTTTGTGCCCTCCATCCCCATACAAATTTATAGAGACAAGTTATCATAATTACAGTCATATAAAAATTATAACATTGAATTAGCAAACAGATTGTAAGAAATTAGCATTAGAATAATATTCAAAATCAAAAACACCAAATTTTCATTTTACGTAATTATTATTATCTCTGTTTAGCCATGCTAAAAATTAAGACCTAGAGTGACCCACTTTTTTTGTTTTTACCTTTTCACACTCACAAGCTCTGTGGGGAAGAAAATAAATAATAATAGAATTAAAAATAATTTAAATTGATGAGATGATTTAATGGTTTATAGTGGTATCTTGCTAATAATCTGTCTAATAAATAAGCAGTAACTCATAGGATAAAAAGAACACCAGGTTCGTTCAGGATATTAATTATCAAGTAAATAACAGTAAAATTAAAGTAAATAGGAAACAATAGAGTTCATGACAAACACAATTACCTCATACAATAATTTGTTAAAACTTAACTATGGTAGCGTATGCTTGCAAATTTTCCCCACTTAATATGTGTTTCAAGTACTCGACTAAATTTTCGTGACCAGGGCAAGTGCCCCAAGTGACCGTGCGATAATCAGGCCCTGACTGTTAGTGTATATATAGTGCATACATCAAATTTTTAAGACCACCTATCTGGAACAAGATTCTTTTCCCGAACGATACAATGCTTGCATTTTTTCTTTGTAAATATTAATATAGAGCTCGGTATACTTTTACAGGGGATAGTCTTTGTACCAAAATATAGTAGAAGTATGGAAGCAAAGACAATGTGTTTTGAACAAAAACTAGCAAGAGAAAGTAAAAATTATTAACATTAAAATTATCAACTGCAACTTTATAATTATAAATTATTCTCTTACTTAATGAGTTCACATGAATTAATTTTCTGACTTAATCAAGTTGTTTTAGATTTCATATTTATACAATACGTATGCCTCTTTTAAAACTGTTAAAATCGACAAATATAGACGATTAAAAACGGAGATTTCTACAGAAAAACATTTTCTTTAAAAGACGTAAATTACATTAATTATTTATTGCTTTTAGACCGTTACTTTGAAATTTATTTTATGTTATACAAGTATTAAACTATACAAGCTTTTATAAATTAATCCTTTGCCTTAAAACAACGTATGGGAGACGTGATCGTACTGATGTGCCTAAAATGAGAACCTCGTATCACACACGTGATGATTCTGTCTGGTCAAAAGTGAAAAGCTCGTGTCAGACACGTAATGATTCTTTCTGGCCAAAAGTGAAAAGCTCGTATCAGACATGTTATTGTCTTTAGGTGATAAAGTTATTCTTTTTGAGTTATTGTTTGTTACAGTTGCAATATAAGAGTTGGTCGTTTATTCTTAGGCATAATTGCAATAGAGTATTATATCATATGCAATAAATAATTAACTGTTGGTGCTTAAAAAATTCTTTAAAAATCTAAAAATTTAACCTAATGACAAAAAAGAAAAATTGATACTAATAATGGTGCTGGAAAGTGTCCTGATTACACCTTAGAAACTGAAACAGATACCTATTTGATACATCTGAAGATAAGATAGCATTGTAGTTTGTCTTGTAAAAAAAAAAAAAAAAACATGTGCAAATTTAGTTAGTGATGAAACTGCTTCTGGCCACGACGCATGAGAAAAACTTTCATCGAAAGTGGCACACACAATTGTCGCTTGATTCATAAGGCAAGAGGTTAAGGATGAAAATTTTTGTGCCTGTGAAATTTGTGGGCTTTGGGTAAGTGCCTCGAATGCCCTGCCGGTAATATGGCTCTGATCAAGCAGTTTGCTTTCACATTTTTACTACATAAAAATGGTGAAAATAGGTGAGAAAACATTTTAAGATTTGATAAATAAGAAAGGAATAAAGCGTAAATAAATTAGGCAGTTCGCAAAATCAGCATAAAAAATTCTATTTTGTTTAAAATTTTAGGTTAGTTTTTGGAAACAAAATAAATTTGATAGAATTGAAATATTTTTTTTTTTTTACCTGTAACTCATTTTCCTCTCAAAATAAATGGATTTATTTTATTTCCATATGCTAAGAGAATTTTCACTGATTGCAACTTTTTCACTGCATGAAAGTGATTGCATTGCTTATTTATTTTTGTACACAACTACAGATTTCAGTTTTTATTTTTATTTTTGGGCTTTAAATTTAAGGATAACTTATTAAATGGCTTGAAGTCACATTTGCATTATACTAATTATTTATTGCTTCAAAATTATATGTTTTAAAAAGAAAGTATACTCTGATAAGTTGAATATTCTCCACTGTAAAAATAAATTGGGAATTTATATATTAAAACAAATAACGCAGAAATATAAAAATAAAAAAATATGGAAAGGTTTGGTTTGGTTTAGTTTGGAGCGCTACGGTCTACTGTTTTGCACACGAGGGCTAATGAGACCGGGACCTACAGCTTAAAGCCGATTCCGAACGGCTACAACATCCATGCCCGCAGCGGGATTCAAACCCGCGAATTCCGGTTCTGAAGAGCAGCGCTCTACCATTCGGCCATCGTTCGGCAATATGGAATATGGAATGATTGTGACAAAATAACTAGTTTATCTGTCAATATATCCTAATAAAAATAAATGGTAAATTTTAAATGCAATTCATATTAAAAAACAGGCAAAACAACATAAGGTTTAAAAAAATCCATAAGCTATATACCTATAGATTTACCTATAGATATGTAAATAAATCTCTGCTTGGGAGAATAAATGAGACTTTTTACATATTTCATTATCACATATTTTAAAGAAATTTCTGCCATACATTTGCATTAATTTCGCTTGGCAATTACGGTCCCCAACATCGCACGAAAAAAAAAAGTAATTCAAACAAAAGCAAATAAAAATCCAAATTACCATTCCCATTTCATTCAGCGTCTCGAAATATATTTAAAATTGCAATAGATGAAAATGAAGTGCTCTTTTACAATAACAATAGAAATGCTTCTTCGAAGGGAAATCGACAGGTGAGACTTTTCAAACCCTCTTCCTCTGAATATTGTATTCTTCTTTTTTTTCATATATATATAATTTTAAAATATAAATGCTGTTGGAAATAACATAAACATCATTCTGCGGAAGCCATCATTATTTTCCCATTTACGTTGCAAGAAACGATTTGCAGGAATGATGGCAGCTTGGCATAGTTGATACACGAAAATGAATAAGGGGCAGCGAGAGAGAAAGGGGAAGGAGGTATATTGTGTGTGTGTGTGCTTATTCATGAAGGTATTTGAAATTACTTTTAAAATTTATTAGACTCTCCCAGCGATTTTGAGATTTTTTTACCCTGAGGTACCTTGTACAGCCTAAAGGTACACCACAAAGATGGTAGAATTCAGAAGAAAGCAAGTTTGGTTTAATTACGTATTGGCTCGACAACATCTATTCGGTTGTCTTGGATGGAAAGTAAATTTTCTGACTTACGAAAGAAAGTTAATTATCTTTCAAAAAACCAAGTTAAAATCTTAATGGAATAACGTTCTTGGGGGAAAAAAGGAAGCGTTTAATCTGTCAGAACTGACATAAAGTAACAATTATTTTTAATCAGTAAGATGCTCTATGATTCTCATTCTATAGTAGTTTTGCTGTCAATCTCTTAGGACTTGAAGCCTTTTTTCTTTGACAGTTTTAATAAAAATATTTCCTACTGCCTGGGTTTCTTTACAAAGTAGGTAATCCTAGGCCGATGATAGTCGTCTGACAACCTCAAGGGGTATACCTCCTTTAGGTATACTCGGGTTTCACGAACCCGGGGTTTCCTGAGTGATCCTTCTCTTCCGACTTCCCTGGTAGTCCCGAGCTTGCCGAAGTGGTATTGTCTCCTTACTGGGGTCGTCTACATTAATTTCGAGCCACGACGGAGCCTCTCGTAGGTCAGCGCAGCTTTGTAGCTGTTAGTGATTACTTTAGTGGCGACTGTCTTCAGTAGTTAGCTGCTGTATGGGCGAAAAGCCTGGGTCAGCGTGGTGAAATTCTCTTACAAAGTAGGTAAGACTGAAGTTTTACAAAGTGGAATAATTCTGAGGACTGATTTGGCTTTTGGTTGGTTGGGAGCACTACGGCCTACTTTTTTGCCTCACGAGGGCTAATGAGACCGGGACCTCTGCTTAAAGCTGATTCCGAACGGCTACGAACATCCATGCCACAGTGGGACTCGAAACCACGAACTACAGTTTCGATAGTCAGTGACCTAACTATTCGGCCATCGTTCGGCTATTTGGCTTTTGGAAACATTCCGTTAAGTTAATAAACACGTATTTGATTACAATTAAACTCCATTATAGCGAATATGGCATATAAATGAACTGAATTTTGGTCTATTAATTTTCTTATTGATTTCAATGTTAATTTATTCTTTTACAACAAACCTACGAATTCTAGGAAATTGTTTAGTACAAACCATTTTGTCAGTGGTTCAGCGAATCAATTGTTTAAAATTTTTCCTGGTGAAACTTTTTTGAAGTTCTGAAAACAATATTTTGCTTCAATTTTGTTATAAAATGCAAAATATTAACCCACACAAACATATATATGTAATAATATATATATATATATATATATATATATATATATATATATATATATATATATATATATATATATATATATATATATATATGTGTGTGTGTGTGTGTGTGTGTGTGTGTGTAATAAGACGGACTTCCTCATAGGTGGTTTAGTCACGGCCCATAAAAATGACACCGTTTTAGCTAAAGACCTTTATTAAGATAACGTTGGAGGACGGGTTCCCACTTCATCATAGGGACAGAACAAACTGAAGGGTCAGCTAGCATGAAGTTATATGTACAAGACCCTTAACACCTGGGTCAACATCTGTGGGAAAATCTCTAGAAAAATCTGCCTCTGACAGCGTCCATCTCCTTTTTTTTTTAGGAAATTTCCTAAACTGTCATTGTAGAGTTATAATTGATCAAACCCGTTCTCCGAGGGCATAAACTGTAGCCCTACTTGTCAATTTTGTCTAGGGGTTAAAAAGGGGAATGCAAAATGACGCTGGAGTTTTTAGCCATAGCCCTTGACTTAAGTTTTGAAAACCCTTGAGAATTTTTTTTATATATACATAAATATAAATCGAAAATCTAACATTTTTAAGGTTTATTAATTCTGAGACCTCTACAGCCATATTAAACATGTATCCCTAATAAAGGTATTTGAGCTATTAATAGGCTAACGTTTGTAAAAATGTGTCATGGTTACAACCCAATAAAAATATTAACCTTCGAGCTATAGATATTATAAATAATATCGGTATTTATAAGTTTATAAGTATTTATAAATAATTTAAATCATATTAAAAGGGTTCAAAATGATTAAATCTGTGAAATAAAAATGGAAATTTAATGCCTCAACAGACTTGCATACCCGAGCAAACTGAATATTATAAATTTATAAGTAATATAATATGTAACTAGGTTTCTAGAGGATGGCTAATTACCATAATCTCTTCCTTTGAGTGTAATTTTCGGATTTACTCATTGCATGAATACTATAATTAGATTTACTGTTTTAGATAATTAGATTTATTACATATAGTAGGAGTTGAGGGCAATTCTATATGAACATAATCCTTCTTAATTATTCCAATTCACGTACTTAATAGTACTAGAAAAATATATGCGCATATTTTAGATGGTTATCAACGGAGATTTTGGATGAACTGTAGCATAAAAGAAAATATTTATCATATGCGTGTGAACTTTGAGTTTAATGAATTACATATAATAACTACTGCTTTGATTTAAAGGTCACGAGAGCCATGATTTTCAAAGAAACTTGAACTCCATGATTCTTAAGAGAAATCTTAAACAGTAAAGATATTTGATAAAATTCTAAAATTACCCTAAAATCAGAAAATTTTTTTAATGTTTCAAATAAAAAAAATATTTTTGGTATTAAGAGATCCAGATTTCGTGTTAAAAGAATAAATTACCTAAATATTTCAATTGTTTTTGGTAGGAAATTTATTTCTCATAAAATGGTATATCACGTTAAGGGGTTACTCTTTAATGAAATTTGATTGCATAATGCAATGAACTCTTTCCTCTATATCACGTTATATCACGTTTCTTATATCACGTTAAGGGGTTACTGTTTAATGAAATTTGATTGCATAATGCAATGAACTCTTTCCTGTATACCACACTATATCATGTTTCTTATTTCACGTTAAGGGGTTACTCTTTAATGAAATTTGATTGCATAATGCAATGAACTCTTTCCTGTATATCACACTATATCATGTTTCTTATTTCACGTTAAGGGGTTACTCTTTAATGAAATTTGATTGCATAATGCAATGAACTCTTTCCTGTATATCACACTATATCATGTTTCTTATTTCACGTTAAGGGGTTACTCTTTAATGAAATTTGATTGCATAATGCTATAAACTCTTTCCTTTATATCACGTTATATCACGTTTCTTATATCACGTTAAGGGGTTACTCTTTAATGAAATTTGATTGTATAATGCAATAAACTCTTTCCTCTATATCACGTAATATCAAGTTTCTTATATCACTTTAAGTGGTTACTCTTTAATGAAATTTGATTGCATAATGCAATGAACTCTTTTCTTCTCAAGAAAAATTTAAGGCGTTAACTATAGTTAATCAAATCTAAAATTATGATATTACTCTAAAATTACAACATTACTATGAAATTATCTTATAGTAGGTGTGATACCTTATAAGTGATCTAATTTTATTAAAAAAAAATGTAAGCTGAAGATCTATAAACAATAACGATCTAGATTTTTTTTAATATCAGAAAAAGCAATGCAGGTTGTCTTTTTCACACCAAGGAATTATTTTGCCTTTTTAAAACAAAATCACTTTAAGTGATTAACACGTTGTGTGCGGGTACATTTCGCAGCGGAATTGTACCGGGAGCAGGCGTTTTGCGCCTAAATTTAGTTATTCAGTTACATTTCAATAGATCGATAATTATTTAATTTTTAACCAACTTTTCGTATTTTATATTGAAATGTATAAACAAATATATATATAAATAACAACCATAAGATTTTTGTAAACAAGAAATATATTTTTTAGTGGATAAATTTATAACAGTATCGTAAATATGAGAAATAGTAGTATATAGTTTTAATTTTTTACCCGTTCTGTGGTTCCGCATCGACTGATGTAAAAACTAGTTTTTATTTGTCTAAATTTTTACAGAATCTATGTAGTAGACAAGAACACTTGGCTTCGTTTTCCTGTATATACCGCTATTTTTGTACCCACAAACAAACCATGTTGTTACACTAACCCGTGTTAGTACGTGACCCGCCCCCAAGTATCAATCGTCAGAAAATCTACTAGTACGTGTCCCGCATACAATGTGTTAAGATGTATTAAAGGAAAAAATATCAAAATACTTTAATTGTCTTTGTCGAGATAAATATTTCACTTAAAGCGATATTTTACATTAAGTGATATCTTGAGGAAATTTGATTGTATGATATGATGAACCTATAATAACCCTTTCTCTTATAGCTGTTCAGTATAGAATAGCATTTCTAGTCCTACAAACGGACTAACTTTAACGGTGGTATCTTAACGCAGGCAGCGGCAATTTCCACTCCTCTTTATCAGAAAACGTTTGCTAATATGTATGTACGAAACTGAAAGAAGTGTACGCGCTTTCAAATTACTCGAATAATTTCCTGGCACTTTAATCTAACATCAATCATATCGAAAAAGAAAAGTTCCCTGAACGGAATGAATGAAAGTGCACCGATAAAGGACAAAAAAATAAAGAGGGGAAAAAAAATAATCCCAGCAAGTACAAAGATAATAATCATATCAAGCCTCCTCTTTTTTTGGCATTTTTTCCCCCTTTCTCGGTAGCCATACATTTCGTAAATCCGAAACGGTAGGCAGGAGAAACTGCCACTCGACGTTGGAGGTAATCTGTAAACCTGCCCTTACTTCGCTCAATCATTCCCACACAAATCCCTTGGTAATTTTTATTCTTTTTTTGGGGTATTTTTACTTTCTCGCTTTCAACACGTAATACAGATGGATGATAGGAAACCTGGAAGCCCTTTTCTCCCTAACACTGCTCATAGTCATCGCAATCAAGCTTTTTATTTCGTTTCGTGTGTCAATCTGAAATAAGCAATCGACTATCAGGTTTATTTCGTTTTGCTTGGCTTTTAATCTTTGATTTGATTTCTCATGTCTCTCGCGTCCTTGCGAAGAGGCATTGGAAAATATCAACTGAACGAAGCATTACAGGCGAGCAGAGTGTTTTGTAAAATGAAAAGAATAAACACAAAGTTAAAGGGTGTTGGTTTTTATTAATTTGATCACGACTTTTGTGACTTCAGAGTAGATCATTTGCCTATGAAGTCTGGCGTTTTTATGACTTTAAATAGTACGGGAATCTACAGTTGTAAAACTCACTTATCTTGGAAATAAGTCACAGGTAATGTGTCAAGTTGAAATAAGCAATCGACTATCAGGTTTATTTCGTTTTGCTTGGCTTTTAATCTTTGATTTGATTTCTCATATCTCTCGCATCCTTGCGAAGAGGCATTGGAAAATATCAACTGAACGACGCATTACAGACGAGCACAGTGTTTTGTAACATGAAAAGAATAAACACGAAG
Organism: Pardosa pseudoannulata; assembly: GCA_032207245.1. Classification (NCBI taxonomy): domain Eukaryota; kingdom Metazoa; phylum Arthropoda; class Arachnida; order Araneae; family Lycosidae; genus Pardosa; species Pardosa pseudoannulata. The sequence goes on from CM063510.1 coordinate 68,216,149, forward strand.
TTAAAGGATGTTAGTTTTTATTAATTTGATCACGACTTTTGTAACTTCAGAGTAGATTATTTGCCTATGAAGTCTGGCGTTTTTATTACTTTAAATAGTACTGGAATCTACAATTGTAAAAGTTGTTTTTAATTTCGTTTCGTGTGCCAATCTGAAATAAGCAATCGACTATCAGGTTTATTTCGTTTTGCTTGGCTTCTAATCTTTGATTTGATTTCTCATGTCTCTCACGTCCTTGCGAAGAGGCATTGGAAAATATCAACTGAAAGACGCATTAGAGGCGAGTAGAGTGTTTTGTAAATTGAAAAGAATAACCACAAAGATAAGGAGTACTGGTCTTTATTAATTTAATCAGGACTTTTGTGACTTTAGAGTAGATCATTTTTCTATGAAATCTGGTGTTTCTATGATTTTTCATATCTCTCGTGTCCTAGCAACGAAGCATCAAAATACATCAGCTGACCGACGTATAATAGGCGAATATTTTGTAAAATTAATAATAATAGTAACAATAATAATAATAAGCAATAGACAATTGTTTCGTTTTGCTTTGGTTTTTAATCTTTAAGTTGATTTTTCATACCTCTCGCGTTCTTGCACACGAGGCATTAACATACATCAGCTAACCGACGTATAATAGGAGAGTATTTTGTAAAATTAAAAATAATAATAATAAAAATAATAAGCAATGAGAAATAAGCAATAGACGATTATTTCGTTTTGCTTTGCTTTTTAAGCTTTAAGTTGATTTTTCATATTTCTCGCGTCCTTACGATGAGGCATTAACATACATTAGCTGATAGACGTACAATATGTGAGTATTTTGTAAAATTTAAAAAAAAAATAAGAACTTAAATTTAAACAGCACTGATTTTTGTTAATCACGATGTTTGTGAATTATCTTTAAAGACAAATGAAGCCATATGTGATGTTTTCATGCCTTTCAATAATACTGGAACAGACACTTGTAAAACTCCCTTGTCTCGGAAATAACTTGCAATATATTGCTATAAACTATATGGCTGCATATTTTTCGTAATTACCAATTATTTAACAAGATAAGATTCGGCTGTGAAACAAAGAAAACTATTCTGTACATGAATAAGATGAAATTATGTAACAATCAAATTTAATGATGCACATATGTATTAAGAATGTATTAAAGTGTATTAGCTTTATATATATTTTATATATACATGCAATATGAAGGTCGGTAATAAAATGTCAAACATGTTCGTACAGTGTTTATTTTATTCTTAGTAAACTCTTAACTTTATCAAACTAAACCAAATAAAACATACACATTTGCACACATATACATACATGCATACGTATATATATATATATATATATATATATAGTATAAATACATATCTTTTGTCTTAAGATACTATTAAAATATCTCATATATATACTTATATAAATGTCTACCTTGTTCTTAGTAAGCGCTCTAGCTTGATTAATTGGCTAACCCATACCACACTACATGAATAGCCTCTAGAGTTTCGTCAGACCGAACATAATACGTTATCCCTTTATACCAATTACGCAAATGACTATATCAATTTAGAAACATATATGGGCTTGCTCCTTAAACGGTATGCTTAACACAATCCTGCCTTCGAGTGCCTGGAAGGTTAATTATGAAGTTTCCTCTTTTTATTTTCTTCTGTAATTTCATGATATTTAATTCAGCCTCTAGGTACTGCTATGTATTTCATGATACATCTCTCGATTATCTAGAAGGCATAGGAATTGGGAAAACAAAAATCCCAGTTAAACAGCATTGTATGCGGGTACATTTCGCAGCGAAATTCTACCAGGAGCTGGCGTTTTGCGCGTATAGTTATTCAGTTAAATCTCAATAGATCGAAAATTATTTAATTTTTTAACCAACTTTTCGTATTTTATATTGAAATATAAACAAATATATGAATAAAAATATATAAATAACAACCATAAGATTTTTGTAAACAAAAAATATATTTTAAGTATATAAATTTATAATAGTATCGTAAATATGAAAAATCAAATAGAAATAGTAGTATATAGTTTTCATTTTTTCGAATTATGTTATACATAAACATTTTTACATTATAAAAAAATGAAAAGAGCAATCATAAAACTAATAATGTTTTACAGTGTGGTAACGTTCAAAGCATTTTTCTCTATTAAGAGGTACACGGCAAAACCCGTACTAATACGTGACCCGCGCTCAAGTATCAAGCGTCAGAAAACGTACTAGTACGTGTTCCGTATACAATGTGTTAAGTATATGAAAGTACAGTCTTTAAAAACAATGTCATTTATATTACACAAAAATATTACCATATCGTAAATATTATCTAAAATTGTCAGATTGTTCCCAAACACATTGAAATCATTGTTATACAAACTTGAGCAAATGTTGATAATAGAACGCTTTTGGAATCTGGATAACACTTCATTGAATGTCTCTCGGATATTCCATTTCCCAGTTTATTCACATCCGGATAATCGAGAATCTATTGTATGGAATATTAGAAAGGAATTATTCCTCAAATAGAGAAAAACATGATTACACTTTCTTGTGTGTATGGACTTAAGTGAGGTATAGATCCTTAAAATTGAAATTCATTACATTTTCATTTGTCTATTTTGTAAAAAAATACATATTGGGCTTTAATAAAGGGAGTCTTCGAAAAATCCTAAAGTTTACCGAAAACTGGAAAAGTATGGGTACCACTGGATAGGTATTTATCGTTGAGGTAAGCAGATAATGTGAAGCAATAATTACTGTGTATGTGAAAAGTCTGTTATCACGAAAATGGGTAGAGAAAAATCTGAACTGAAAATAAATATGACATCGCAAATAATTATGATCCGGATATCTACACATACCTATTTAAATTATACGTGTTATAAGTGTCCATATATATCATTTTAACGTGCTATAATAAAGATAATATCAATTTAAGAGATTCCGCTTTAAAAGATATATATCAATCCTGATTCCTAAAGTGTACCGAAAACTGAAAAAGTGTGGGTACCACTGGATAGGTATTTATTGTTGAGGTAAGCAGATAATGTGAAGCAATAATTACTGTGTATGTGAAAAGTCTGTTATCACGGGAATGGATAGAGAAAAATCTGGACTGAAAATAAATATGACATCGCAAATAATTATGACTCGAATATCTACATAAACCTATTAAAATTATACGTGTTATAAGTGTCCATATATATCATTTTAAGGTGCTATAATAAAGATAATATCAATTTAAGAGATTCCGCTTTAAAAGATTTATATCAATCCTGATTCCTAAAGTGTACCGAAAACTGAAAAAGTGTGGGTACCACTGGATAGGTATTTATCGTTGAGGTAAGCAGATAATGTGAAGCATTACTATGTATGTGAAACGTCTGTTATACCGGGGATGGATAGAGAAAAATTTGCACTGAAAAGAAATATGACATCGCAAATAATTATGATCCGAGTATCTACACATATCTATTAAAATTATACGCGTTATAAGTGTCCATATATATCATTTTAAGGTGCTATAATAAAGATAATATCAATTTAAGAGATTCCGCTTTAAAAGATTTATATCAAGACGTATTCATTTCTACAGACTTGAGATTTTAATCTTTGAAGATACATGTTTATTAGCTGAATATTCTACTTTAATGAGGTGAATTAATTTGTCTTTAGTATATTTAATCTTTATTAAGTTTTGTATTTCTATAAATGAGGTATTAACTCATTAGATATGTATATTTATGGTAATCATTCATACCACCGAACACAATTTATTCTGCATATGTGCAACATCTAAATCCTGTAATCTTTGGCAAAGTTCGCACGTTATTTATGGCTGAGGTCTTGGCGAAGGATTATATAAGAACGGCTTTGATCGCCAGGACTGGAATGATTCATTGTGATTCATTGCCAGGAGATCTTATTATTAACGATGTGTCGCAGTGCAGAATAAAGTATGCTATACGTATGCTTTATATGAATACGTTTTGTATTGCAATGTCCTATTCAAATTCAAACGGGCTGACCCTAATAAAATTTGATGAAGCTTTACAATGAAGAAAGATATCGGTGTTCACATCTTTTAAACAGAGTTAGAAAAATATATCGTTGAAAATTCTTTATGAATTCTATCATATTTCCAACATTTTAAAGAGTGTTGTGTTCCTTCACTATATAATATCATGATTAAGATTCTTTTTCTGTATAAACTACTACCAAAATAATAATCAGACAATGCAAAATGTTCAGTGATACTAAGTTTAAATATTTTATTCCTCTTCTAAAAGATTCTACAATACTCTAGAACCCCTTAATGCACAATTGTTTTGAAAAAAATCAATTTTTTTAATGTAAAAAACACAATTTAGAACGTTGTCTTGCCAAGAAAATTACAAAAATAATTAAAATTTTTATTGCAATTTTGGATTTTTATAATATTGCAGAAAATAGTCGAATATAGCTTACAATCCCATGTAAATAATAAATTATGAATAAAAAAGTTTTTTTTTTCTTTCACATTGTTATTTTCAATCCTCGATTGCATTCGATTGTGAAAAATTATAGCAACATATAGTACAAAGCTGCTCGAATTATCTCAAGTGTGCACAGTTAGGCCAGTTTAGCGTGCTCGAGTTAACTCGAGCGCGTTTGAATTTCAAAATCCTTCACAGTATCCGAGAAATAGCGACAAATGGCGTCGATTTTTTCTCGGGAAAGTATCTGAATCTATTGGAAGACTGGCAAATTAAATTTTTTGCATTGGACAAACCTATTTTGGGCTTCTCTTACCCGAACTCTAGTCGGGCATTCCAAAAATGGCGCGTTTCCGTTGCCCGAACTTAGTTCGGGAGTCATAAACATGGAACTTAGTTAGGGAGTCATAAACTCCTATATTGGTAGCAATATATGAGTTTGTCTAAGTTGCTACAGCCTTTTCTGGAAAAGTAGCCACATTTTTTCGTACTAATGAAGATCCCTCAAACAATAATAAAGCCTTTTAAAAATTACTATATAAAAAACTGTATTATTTTAAAATTTCCTCTTATAAAGAAATAAAACAAACTTAGTAACCTCCCTCTCAAATTTTATAAAACTTAATTTAAGTTTACTTTCCTTTATATTATGAAATATGTATTTCGTTTAGTTGTCACAGCGTTCAAAACAAAAGCATTGTAATTGTCCTTTAAACAAAATTTGCTCATTTTAAAAATAACCATACAAAGAAATGTATTGCTATAGAATTTTCTCTTATAAAGGTAGAATGCAAAGAATATCTTAAATTTTAAATCCTAAACTGCACAGTAAAAGAAGTTAGGTATTCACTAACCACTCGTGTTTAGAAAAGTAAGATATTCAAATGAAGTAAACGAACGTCAGAAAATTGTGTTCTTTTTACACTAATTCCTGTATTTGCCCCTATTTTGCTTAAAACATTTAAATATCAGACATAAATAAAAGTTTAGTAAAGTAAAACAAAAACTACAGGGTTTAGCTACTGGAAGTATTTATTTGAATAAAATCTCATTTAACTACAAGCCGTAAAACAATTTTGAGAAGTTTTCGCTCCATAACTCAACATAAATATTTATGAAACTGATTTCTAGAAAATTATATATAATGGGATTTTGTTTTTCTCTTCTCGGCGCTTTTCCCTTATCGCAGCAGTTTTCTAATGATAATGCGTTTTTTCGGAGCTGCTAAAAAGTTCTATCCAAAGCCACTTTAAACAATGAAAAGGTTTTAATCTCCCTGTTAGAAACATTTTCCTAGGCAATAATATGATCGTATACGAGACTGAAGTTTCTTTTTTTGTTATTAAATCCCAGGATGTTTCATGCTGGTAAAAAAATATGAAAGGAATGACTTCAAGTTCGTATTGCATAACCCAACAATGTTATTTCAAATTCAAGAGTTTTTTTTTTAAGTATAAGAGAGCTTTAAGTGGGATCTTTTTTTAGAGGTATTCAAAGACGAATTTCGGTAGAGGCTATGAATTATGAAGCTGGTGTGAACAAACAAAAGTCTAAAATACTAAAAAACAGTTAAATTCATTTTTTGCCTATAATTATAGACGAAAAATTCCGCAAACACTATTTATGGCTAATATATTTTATTAAGTTTCATTTTATAGCTTAATATATATATACACCCCCCATATATATATATATATATATATATATATATATATATATATATATATATATATATATATATATATATATATATATATATATATATATATATATATATATCTGTGTGTGTGATAAGCTAAGATCTTTTATTAAATTTTTCTTGATATTAATTTTATAATGTATATTTATAAAATGTACATATATATATATATATATATATATATATGTCAGGTTAAAAAATGGGGGTTAAGAATCAAGCAAGTTATAATTAAAAATAATTAGAGCTCATTAACCATAACGCAATAGGAGAAAGACACACCCTCGAGCGGAACTATACAAAGTAAAGAAACCGACGCGGAAGTAGACATATGAATTTGCTTAGGTAGCAACGCCAAAGAGGCAGGGCTGATAATATCCTCCACGCTTGTCGTGCCAAAATATGAGAACAAGGATATCTAAATGGCATAACCATGGACAGAATAATCACAATAAAGAAGTTTTTATATATGAAATCAAATGCGTCTTCCATGCCTTAACCATGCGTCTGTGTCATATATATATATACATATATACATACATACCTATACACACACATATATAGATATACATATATATGTATAGATGCCTATGTGTGTGTATGTGTATGCGTGTGTATGTATGTATGTGTGTGTGTGTGTGTGTGTGTGTGTGTGTGTGTGAGGGAGAGAGAGAGAGAGAGAGAGAGAGAGAGAGAGAGAGAGAGAGAGAGAGCATCAAAAATAATTAATCCATTAAGTTTACGAAAATTTAATATCCTGCACCTTAAAGTAAATTACAAAAGCAAAATCCTTTATTTTATTTTAAGATAATTATCATGTAACAACTATAAAACACTATAAAACTACATATATCTCCATTTTTAAATATGTAGTGTACTATATCGTTAGTCCAGAGCTTATTGAACTGGAAAAAGAATTCACTCCCTCGATCAAGTTTTAGGAACTATCATTGCTGATTAAGCAATTTTACATCAAGTTCCAATACCTATGTAAAAATCCCAAGTCCAAAGTTAAAGTAAAAGCATTATAAAATAATCTCACTTTAACTTTATGCCTAAAATGACTTTATGTATTGATTAAGAGGAAAAAATGAATTTAGAGTTTGAAAATTGCAAGTGCTAATATTTTGGCAGTTCACACATGCGCTTACATGCACACACATATAAATGTATATAATACTTGTGTGGAAATTAAATTTCATTAAACTAATTATGATGCAATAATTATATAATGCATTCAGTTTTTTTTATGTCAGTGACACAATTATTTTTAAACTGATTAATTAAAAGTTTAAAATCTTACTTAATTGTTAATTTCACTAAAATGTGTGTTATTTACATTTTGCAAATAATAAGAGTTAAAGTTTTTATGGTATTTAACTTAAACTCTTATGTAATCCATTGATTTATTTATTGCCACTTTATAAATGCTGTCAGCGAAACACTGAACAAATCTTTTGTATAAATTAAAATTTATTTCCTTGAACGGTACCTTAAGATTAACACGAATGTTTGACTTCTCATTATCTACAAACAAAAAGAAAGGGAAATTGTTATGCTAAAACTAGTTCTTAAGGTATTAAGTGCAATTGTCTCTATGGACAATTCACAAATGCCGTGATGAATTAGGAATTTCCATAGCAATAATCCCAATGCTTTTCAGTCCAATGAGCTATTAATTAATTTTCAACAGGTACACGCTCTTGTAATTTAATTGCGCGTAATAAGTTTGGTATCCATGCTATGAATTTCGCCTGACAACTTTCGATGGTTTTAAGCCGGCAAAATAAATTAAAACTAGCATTATTCAAGATGTAAAATAAAGAAATATTAGCATTATTTTAGGAATTGCAATATCGCAGGTAAACTGTCGCACTATAACTGTAACGCGCATATTATTTAATCTGCAGAGGGTTTTTTTAGACGATTTTGAATAGCGGTATTAAAAATTCGTTTCTTGCAAAATAAATAAATGCAATTGTACTGTGTTTTTAAAAGTCAAAATTATGTTCTGCGGCTTGAGAAGTTTGTTTTTACTCAAAATGGCGTTTTTAACGAAGCAGTGGTTCGAATGCTATATTTATGATCTTTCCGAAGAGAAGTATTCATGTGAGAGTCATGGTTTTGTGATATTTGAAATGTCGATAGGTAATATCATCAAAAAGAAAGGGAAAAAACATCAAATTGGAGCCTTAAGTGGAACAAAAATTCCAAACAAATATCCAGGGAAAAAACGAACATCTTCGACTATTGCAAAGGTACGTTGTTTAATGTTAAAAGAAAATCCTCCTAGTCAAAGGACAGTTGCAAAATCATTAAAATGCTCGGTGTCCACTGTAAACAAAATGATAAACGTTGATTTAAATCTTAAGAAAGCGAAAAAACGCAATGTACATCGTCTTTCTCTAAAGCATATCGCTGAAAGCAGGACACGCTGCAGAATTCTGTATGAAAAACATTTATCCAAAGAAAAATGAAAACAAAATTGTCACAATATATGAATCATGGGTGTATTTAAATATTTGCAACAAAAAGAGCCATTGATTATCATAAAAGGGAAGAAAAATGTTTAAGTACATGGTTCAAATAATCGAAAGAAAGTTTTTCTAATGGATTCATGATTGTTGCTGGTTTTTCATATAATGGCAATTTGAAAAAAATGTTAAGATTAACCAGGGCTTCGAACCGGAACTGAACCGAAAACCGAAAACCGGAAAAAACCGTTATTTTGGTCGGAACGAAAACCGGAACTGAACCGAAAAAATATCGGTTTATTTCGGTTCGATATATCTTTCATTCATTTTGTTACTGTTACCAACTTATCAATATTTTCTAATTTAACGTCAACTTTATAATTACATATCCGCACTTGTATAAGATTGCAATGGTGGTTTTGGCAGCTCCAGCTACACAAGTTAGTGTTGAAATTTATTCTCCGAGACAACAGAAGTAATCTCAGTGAAACCACGTTAGAAGATATATCAATAATTAGAGGCAATTTTCATATGTTAAATAAATAATATTTTTTTTACATAATTATTGCAAGGCCAAGTGCACGATGTGAGAGTCAAACGACGAATGTGGGTAATCATGAACCTAGTTGTCAAACGCGATTTTGATAATGGATAACAATGCCAATGCTCGCCGCTCTTATCGTACCTGCTGTTTGTATCAATTCACATAGTATACCAATTAAAAAAAGAATAAAATCTTCTAAATTTTGATAGAATTACATTTTTTGTTTATGATAGAATTATATTTTTAATACAAATAAGAATATACATAAAATGAAATTATTCATTTGGAACTGAAACGAAAACAGTTATTTTTGGCGGAGCGAAAACCGGAACTGAACCGAAAACCGTTATTTTTGACGGAGCGAAAACCGGAACTGAACCGATATTAATTTTTTAGTTGAACCGGAACGAAAACCGGAACAAAAAAAATTACGGTTCGAAGCCCTGAGATTAACTCCAAATACTATCAGGAAGATATTTTATAGCTATTTTTTCTGAATGAAATACCATCGCTTTACGCGCAGTGCAATCAATCTGTGGAACTTCATCAACATAAAGCTAGCAGTAACATATCAAAATCACCGAAATGGAACAAAAAACGGTATCAAGGCCATACTCTTCACTCATATCCCTACTAAATCTCCCGATGTATCACCTATGGATTTTTGTGCTTTCGGACATTTAAAATCTGCATTATCCGAACGTCGTCCCCCAACCCTTAACAGGACTCTTGAAAGCTGTTCAGGAGGAATGGGATAGAATGCCTCTTCTGACACTTCAAAAGGCATTATTATCCTGGAAATTACGGTGTCGGAAGATAGTACAGATTAAATGCTATCAAGTAGAACATTTCAAACACAAGAATTTTATGTAATTTAATTTTGTGACTACAATATAAATCAAATGTGAACAGCCTCTGTAATCGCATAAACTAACGCTTCAGTATGTAACTGAAAAGATAATGTATACATTTATCAGTTTTTAAAGCGATAAGAATTTTAAAAAGTTTAACAGATTATAAAAGAAATATTTTTAAATTTTATTTTTTTTTATTTATTTTTTTTGTAAGAGTACATTTATAAGCCTAAATCTTATTTTACATTATTAAATCTTCGAAAGAGATCAACAGCAAAACAGCAAGTCGAGATCAAAAGGTAACTTGGAGAAAAAAAGGAAATTTAATATGATTTTTTTTTCATAATTTAATAATATAAAATTTAGTGCATTGATTTTACAGCTTACAGAAAGCTACAGTATTTAGATATACATCCACATTCATGTTTATATGTGTGTATATAAAAATTAAAAATAAGATTTTCTTAGAAGCGTTGAGAAATTTTGCACTATGTTGTATGCAAGTAATAATTTAAATACCCTTTGTTATATTTTCAATCATCCTAAATCAAAAGATTAACCCTAATTCCTTAAGCTTAAGCTCTCAATTAACACATTTATTCTAGATAATTAACCCAGATTTCAGTTGGATATCAAATAGATAGCCTAATCATAATGGTTGAGCTACTACGTAATCTTCCTCCTGCATAATATAATGTCTTACGGTTCGTAATGCAAACCACTTTGGCCGATTAGAGAGTCTGATCTAGACTTACTTTTACGGCACTACAATATTCACTCAGTTTCGTATACAAAATATCGAATTCAGGGTAATTTTTCTGCTTGTACGCTCAATACGTAATCTTTTATATCCCAATTTTTGAGTGTTTAAAAAAAGATAAAATGTCGTACAAATCTGTGAAAGGCTTTTTCTTCATCCCTCTTATTTTGAATTAATGACTGTATAACTCGCACTGAGTGCTCCAAGTTTTAATCTTATGACTGTCTACGATTAGATAAACTCTTACGAATGGGGTGGACCAAATCTCTTTTAATGCACCCCTCCCTTCCTTAATCCCTTGTTTACCTCCAGAATATCAATGAAGGCTATAATCAGCAAATCTCTTTGCCAAGAGTAGCTTAACTCGAAAAGCTAAAAATTCAGTACAATTCCCTTTTCTTAAAAAAAAAAAAAATCTATAGCATTGATCCCCGAGAAGTGCTGATATAAATGTTTCCAGAAATGGGAAAGGTAAGATGAAGCGGTAAAAAGACATTAGTTCTGGAGGACAGTTGTTTTCGACGTAAAACAAAAAGCCCAAGAACACATTTTCCCTTTTCCCGATTTTCACGATTCAGTTTTGATATTTTTGACTTTTAAATTATGAAACAACTCTTTTTCTTTCCCCCTTTATTCACTATGTTTGAACTTCCTCTTCCCTCCTCTATAATTTTTTTTGTTTCTAAATTCATGGCATTTGATTTGTTCTCTCTCTCTCTCTTTGTCAGTCTGTTTTCCATTCTTTTAAGTACCATGCAGAATAAATATTTACTTGTGATATCGATTCATTCCTCGGAAGTTTTACCAAATTAAAGCTGTAGAAATTCATAGCGTTATTCAGGTTCCGTGAAGCTGATTCAGAAGTATGAAATGCAGCTTTTGTTTTTGAAGTAGCTCATCAAGAAGTTTTTCTGCATGTATGTAGAACAATCATTTCGTGAGACGACGAAGTTTGCATTTGTCAAGAATACGAACAGTGTTTGAGGAGATACATCACGTATTTGTTCCCGATCTACAAGAGATGTACAGTCATTCTATTGGCTTGTGAGTTGAAGTGTAGAATATGCAAAGCTCTTATTGGCGTGTACCACAAATTATGTTTGATTTTCTGGAGATCTCATGCGATGTCAAAAATATTGGGGGGTATTTGTTGATTGCGAGACTTTTTCAAGTACATTTTCGAATGTCCCATGATATATACTCAAATCGATAAAAATAAATAAATGTATATAAGTTATCGTCATTTTATTTTCAACTTAAATGGGATTTTTATTGCTTTTATAAATTTATTGCATATAATATTTTTAAAAATATTTTAATGTTTTTCTTGTTATAACCTATACACAGATCTTAATTAAGAATGACTGCAGGAGGTCTTTTAGGCTAGGTATGTA